>CM052284.1:6428017-6493961 GCA_028455765.1 Lasioglossum oenotherae
TTATTTCTGGCTGTTTAATGTTTATAACAATTCCTTTTGCTACTGATATTAACGAGCACTCCCTTGACCACCTTGTCATCTAAATTTTAAGCTACATTCGTGACAACATTTCGATTTCGACACATACTAATGAAAAAGTACATATTCATTTTCTTTGTTTTTCTTTTTTTTCACGACACAGCTCACCTCGCTGCTTCACTATAAATCCACCCTAAGGATATATCATATATCAGTGATACGCACACTCCAACCAACCATGAAGTATGAAGTATTACTTCATGATTTCCTCATAACGTTCAACAAATGTGTATATGTACAGTATTCTGTTATTACTTTTGAAATTGTCGAATTGTCATTCCCATGACAATTGTCTACACTTGGTCTATACTTGCTTGATTGTGTTCCGCGTAGTTTTCGTTCATATGAGTTCGTATAACGCGCTTTTTTTATTAAACATTCCCATATGGTGGTTGCATACCTGCAGTTGATTCCGAGTAAATTTATTTAAAACAGGCTGGTGCAGAATTAAATCACGAAAATGGCACCGCAATTACGAATTTTATCGAATGTCTTAGAGGTAAATTAAAATAAAAAACATATTTATATTTATATTTCAACATAATTTATGATTTCCAGCGTTTGAGAAATGTCAATGAGAACGTGACAGGTTATCTGTACGGTGTTATGTACAATAACACATTAACCGTATTAACATTTAGCGTAAACATAGACAACAACACCGAAGCTAATGTGAATCACACGGTTCTGCAACTGCATATGCCGACAGAAATATATCTCTGTGGTATCGTACATATTGGAGAATGCGAAGAGAAGCTTCCCGATACGTTTCAAGTAGGTCAATTAATTCTATAATTTTATAGTTCCATCGCCGATGAAATATTGGTTATGCCTAAGGCACATTTACTAAATCCCCTTTTATTTATTTAGGATATCGATATCACAGATAATCCATTGCTTCTGAAATATTCGAATCGAGACAAAAAAATAGAGGTATATTTTTATATTCACCAAAAACTTGAAGCTGTTAATAGTGTAAATATCATTCATGAAAATGACGTTCAAAAAGAATTTATGTATATCAGATTAAGAGGAAGCTTGCCATTGATCGCTCAGAATGGTAATGTAATGGAGAAATTAGACGAATTGAGAAAAAATGTAAGCTATAATCATTTTGTCGAACATGTCGTGAAATAATCGCTGAAGCTGTTGTAAAGCTGGATCATGTTTTTTACAGATTGCATCAGGAAAAATAGGTATACACTTTCCATCGAAGAACACGTTTTTCCTCAATAATGAAAGTAACCCGAAAGATATATCCTTGAAGGAACTTATAGACGTACACGAATATAATCAAGAACACACGAATACAAAGAAAATCGTTACACGACCAACTGGAGTGGTGGTACATTTTCCTTTGTTTTTTGATAATAGTCTGCAGTTTTGCATTCTCTAAAGAAGATGCTGATTTTATTTTATCCGACAGGATGTTGCAGATGCTAATATACTTCAAAAATTATCCGGAGATAGGATCTCTGAAGAGAACATTAAATGTGCTCCAGTACTCCAATATGTAAAACGTATGTATTTACCTATGAAACACTCGAAGTCAGAGACCTTTTAGAGGAAAATTCGGATATGGATTTAGCGATGTATGAACGTATCTCAAAGGATTTTTCGAAATCTTTAAAATCGAACGATCATACATCACTAGACTGCGGATGTTTATGCAGTTAAATGAATAAATATTATATCCATAATTTAGGACAATTCAACAGTTTCGAATGTGACTTACCTATTGATACATTATCTTTGGTCAACATCGACGTGAGTTCGACAGACTTGCACGGCATGTTGGTGGAGTCGATGTGCCGGAATATTAAATTAATAGAAAAGTGTTTCGAGGATCAGCTCAAACAACCCGAGCAACCTATAAAACTGCCTATATCCATTCATTTTAAACCCCCAGGTTTAGGACACTTATTTACGATAGTATACCCGGAAGGTAACACCGACAAGGAAACAGGTAAGTTATTCTCTAGAAGTGTACGAGAACCCGAAAATTATCGAGAGATACGAGTCCCTTGATTAATTTTTAAATTGCAGTGGCATACCGTGAAGTTTTGCATAAAACTTTAGCACTGGATATGACTAAACCTTATTTCTGTTATGGAAATGCTGCGAGATTTACGAGCACAGTACAAACAGATGATATACTTATAAATCCGCACGAAGCGATTTCACAAAACGATGGTAAACATTTGATGGTATAAAATTTCTTCATCTCGCGATTTCATGTGTTGTATTTCATATAACTACTTTTCTTTATAGATATGTTGAGCAGTATACGAAAAGCAGGTGTTGTGCAAGGTTTATACGCGTATCATCATTACATGCAAGACAATTTCGATGATAACGGTTGGGGATGTGCGTACAGGTCTCTACAGACGATTATTTCTTGGTACAGGTACTATTGAGATTCATATTCTATTTACATTAGCAATTAATCTTAATTCACATGACATTTATGAATAATATTTTGAATGTTCTAGATTACAGGGTTACACCGAAGTACCTATACCTTCTCATCAAACGATACAAAAGTGTTTATTTGATATAGGAGACAAGCCATCGAATTTTATTAATAGTAAACAATGGATTGGTTCTACGGAAGTAGGTTTTGTACTAGAAAGTCTCTTAGGCGTTAGTGTTAAAATACTTTGCGCATCCACGGGCGAAGAAGTTTCGGAATTAGCTTCAAATTTGATACATCATTTCCAGACACAGGGTACACCGATAATGATTGGTACGTAACCTTATATTTATCTTATAGAAAAATATCTTCTTTTGTCGTAAACTGCTAATACATCTCCGAATATTTTCTAGGTGGCGGTGTATTAGCTCACACAATTCTGGGAGTCAGCCGTAACGAGGGTACAGACGACGTGAAGTTTTTAATTCTAGATCCACATTACACAGGATCGGATCATTTACCGACTGTAATAAGTAAGGGCTGGTGTGGGTGGAAAAGCAAAGACTTTTGGAAGAAAAATGCATATTACAACATGTGCCTTCCTCAGAGGCCGTTGTGCATTTAATTCGATCGAATTTGAGCCTAATAGAATATCGAATGCCATCGCACTAACAGTGTTCAAGGGTACTCGTTGCCGACTAATATGTATTGGAAGCAATGTGGTATCTGATTAAATATTGAATTTTGAAGTGTACGTGTAACTTTGAAATATTCATATTTTGTGACACATTTATTGCAGCGCGAGAGTTGCCATCTAAGAATGTTTATGAATAGGAACGAAATTGTTGTTAGGCTGTCTAGTATAAACGAATTACATTCTACGAACATCTTCCCCGAATTCCTGGAAACGAGTAGGAAGACATAGCGTTTCATGTTATATAGAATGTAAATATTCATTCCAATTTTCTATATTGATACGTCGATGTTATTTGTTTTTCGAACGTTTTGTTATTTTAAATATCGAGCATTCATATCTTTTATATTTAATATACATGAAATCGAATGCATTTATATATACATATACGCCTGCAGTAATTCTACGCTGAGCTCTTTTGCAAATTGAATATAAAAATGTGGATACTGTTTACAAGTCTAATTAGAGATGTATTTACCATGTTGAAATGTATTAGGTACGCTTCTTATACATTTCTAAATGTATAAACTCAGAAGTACATTGTGTAAAGTGTATGTATAAATTAGTGTGATAAGTGTAATATATAAATTTAACGGTTTATATGAATAAACTTAGAAGAATCATGTTGAAATAGATTAATTCTGTTATTCGACGCAGTGAACCACTTCTTTCGTTGTGCGTACGGAATTAAATAAAAAACTTAGTTTATTTCCAATTTTCTACAGTAACAATATAATTAGTTTACAATCATCAATTTACATATTTCCTGCACTCTTTTGCAAAAGTTGTGCAAAACGATTCGTAATTAAAAGGGAAACGTCTATAAACCTATCCACACAATTGTTCAAACATGTTTCTGTCCGACTGTCCAATTTGCTTCCTGGTTTATCAACACATTTCTCCCAACAAAAGTCGTTGAATTCATGAATCTAAAAATGTTGAATATATATAGATAATTAGACTGCAGATTTTATGCATTTATGAGAGGAACCAGTAGGTGTAATTCGAAACAGTGAAATATTAGAAAAATTTAAAAACACTATTATATTATTTTCGACCTGTTAAACATATTAAGAAAATAAATTTTTATTTTGCATAAAGATCCGAATAGAATTTTACGAACGTGTTGTGCAATTACTTTCATAAAGTCAAAATAAATGATTATTTCAATATAAAAATGTCAATTAAAGTTTCCAACCAAAAGAATTTGATAATAGAATGTTCACCTTAAAATAAGCAAAATAACCTCTCCAACAAGCGAGTGCAGATACGGAATAACGTAAAAAGTTATACACTATATAATATCTAATTGTTCTCCATTAACATCAGATACATTAAACATTAGATAAATAAGTCACCTGAGCTTGGAATTGTGCCCGTTCCTTTTCAGCCAAAAGAAATTCCTGCAGCTCATTGTCCACTTTGGGCTTTTCATTTTGGAAAGATGAGCTACTGCCGAATAAGTCAGACATGTCTTGCTTTTTTAATGTACAAAAATAGTCTATAAAACAATTTTTCCGATTGATTATGTATTGACTCCAGCATACACGTGGTCGTTATTATTGATAGTCACCACACATTTATTAGTTACGTACAGATCCCTCTGCACTGCTCTGCACAAACTTGCGGTGAAACATTGCGCAACTTATTCAGTGTCAGTGATGCCAGAATAATGGGTCGTGGGTTTTTTCCCCTCCGCTCGCTCAGCCGACTCGACCCCCCCACTCTGACGCACCGTCGGCGACACGTTGCTTCTACTGCGCACGCGCCACACACGAACGTATCTCTATCAGAGTATCTCGGCTGATCTCGGCAGAGTAGACGACGGTGCGTGGCGACGATGGGCGTCAGAGTGGGGGGGTCGAGTCGGCTGTGCGAGCGGAGGGGAAAATACCCACTACGCGTGATTCTGGCATCACTGTTCAGTGTATTTCTCTCACTGATATATATACTGTGATTGACTGTGATTTCTCTATACAAGCTGCATGTTGACCAAATTCCACGTGACAGTGGTTACTAGAGAGAGTCGCGGTTTCAGATAACATGATGTGTTCCAAGATTACTTCATCTAACAGATGAGGGTGTGGGCAAAGTGATGTCGATGTGGCAACGAAATAGCGCGATAAGCGACTTTACGACAAATGCAAGACAAGGACAGACAGTGTATACCAACAATAATTTTTTCTATTTCGTTAATCACACATTTCTTCACTTTCCAACCATACAGCTTTTGTTACACTATCATCAAAACATGGGTAAACTATTCGAAAATCATTTTACATGACTATAGTATTATTTTATTTTTACATACAATTTAGTGAATCTGAACGATTTGGTTATTTAATTAACAGATGTCGACCGAAATTGCTGCTGTTCTTATAAAAGAACAGTGCTAAACACATATTTACATCATTTAAGAATCCTTCTTTGGTCGTTCTCCAAAGATTGAACTGCCCACTCTGACATTTGTACTGCCCATTTCCACCTACAGAAGTTTATGTTCATTTTATTACGTACGTTTTATATGTTCATATATTCTACAAACGCAATAATATGAAATCGTTACTAAAATTACCGCCTGCTCATAATCATTTGACATTCCCATAGATAATTCAATTTTTGTTGGATCAATATCCAATTCTTCGGAAAGATTTCGTTTACATTCTCTCAATTGTAGAAAATCAGGATTCGGCCCGTCAGCCGGATCATATCCATACATGCCTATTGTCATAAGTCCTATAAATTCTAAATTTTTACAATTATCTATAACATGTTTCACAAGGGAACAAACTTCTGAAATTTGACAACCGCTTTTCCCTGTAAGTTGTACATTCGATTGTTATCGTAATACTTGAAATTTAAGACGAAAATTATATTATAGAAATGCAGTATACCTTCTTCTTTACTTGTGTTAACTTGTACCATCACTTTTAATTTCAAGTCATCCTGTTTTCTACATTTTAGCCAAGAACTATCCAACGCCGATGAGATTTTCTCATTATCTACTGTTTCTACGACGTACAAATTTGGAACGCTTAATAGTTTGTTCACTTTATTCCGCTGTAAGTGACCGATGAAATGCCAACGTATATCGTTACATTTTGCTAAAATATCTGGATGATGTCCTTTCTCGGCTAACTCGTTCACATAATTTTCACCGAAATGTCTTTGACCAGCTTCGTATGCTTCTATAATCAACTCGTGAGAGTGCAATTTACCTACTGCAACTAAACGTGGCTCAACAGTTTTACATTCCTGTAAGAAAAAAGTTTTCTATTATTTATAGTGATATAAAAATGCATTCTTATAACTGTTTTTTTCAAGTGGACATACCAATGGTCTTTTGGCTGAAGCAACTGCAATTTTATTACATACTATTTTCAAATTTTCTGCCACTAAAGACATTTTACCTACTGTAGCTGTACCAATATTATGCAATATCTTTTATGTAGACACTTTTTCATATCATTAGGCATCTTATCTTCATCAGAGGAAATGAGAGTGTTCACTGGTGTTCACTGGATTCGTGTATATAGTGTTTGGCTAGAGCAGAGAGTATATACTTTTTGAAAGTACGTACGAAGTGTCATCAGATGAATAAATCATGGTCAGCGTTTACGAAATGGTAGGGATTCATTCAACCAATCAGCCGCAAAGTGATAACGACCGACTGTGAATAGACTTGCTCGGGTGTTTACTGTAAATACGTATTTACTATTAGTTGAACTCGTGCTGTAACGCAAGTCGCAAGCTCGAGTTTATGCGAATTGTGATTGTGAGACGAGTATTCTGCCGTGGACGCAATAGCCCACAATTTCGTGAAGTCTCCATGTCACGAACGTTGCGAGAGTTCGCTCGCGACTAACCTCTGACAGGGAGTAGACAGTTCTCAAAAATGGACAAAAGGTAAGATTTTCTTCAAGAAAGTCAAATTAGTTAATCATTGATCATCTCATGATAATAATAGCGTTCTCCAAATAATTCTCTGCGGAATGTAATATTTATGCGCTCCGTTATTTTTGAGTCAATACACGTTTAACCCTCTGGAGGTCGCGGCTGATCTGACAGATACGTACGAAATCTAATTCTAAATATTTTTAAATAAATATATATTTTAAATACATACGAAATCTAATTCTACATATTTTTAAATAAATATATATACAGGATGTTTGCGAAATCGTAGTACAACCGGGCAGGGGGTGACTCTACATGCAAAAATAAGTCGAAAAAAGGAGTAACTATTTTTCGTTTGGCAGCTCGTTTTCGAGAAAATCAAGTTTGAAAATACAGCGAATATTTACACGTATCTTACTATTGCATATTTAGGAATCGTCTGACGCGTCTGACCATGATCAACCAATTCTACTTTCTACATATACTAAAACATGCGAACCTGGGGGAACTTTAAACTCGATTTTATTCAAATAGAAAGTTGTTTTCTGTCTTAATATGTTTCACGGGTTCAAAATAATGTAACGGTATTTTTAAATTCATCTAACTCTTTCACCGTTTTAAATTACACCTACTCATTTTTGTCATAAATGCGTAAAGATCCGCTCTCTATTTATGAGAAATGAACATCCACACCCTTGCAATCCCGGTAACAAGACTACCTCCTCAAGTCAAGGCATAGTTTTTCCAATTTTAAACAACTTGGTTCTCTATAAGGTTGGACACGTCGAGGTCAAGTTACCAAGAGGATGCGGGCACCCACTCGAAGAAAACCAAGAAAAGGTCCAGCAAGAAGAGCAGCGTGTTGGGCCCTTGGATGAACAGTATCCCGAGCAACCAGAACAGCGACATGGCGCCTGGCATGGAGTATCAGCAAGTGATGTGGCAGTCAAATATACAGCAGAACATTCAGAGTAACGGACAACGTTTGTTTACCGCAGCCTCTGACCCGAGCATGTGCGGCTATGCTCAAATGCCAATGACGTATACCATGGAACCAGTTTCCTTGCCAACAATGTACAGATTGTATCAACCAGTACCATTCTCCGGTGTCAGAGCAGTTCATAACAGACCCAGACGACACTATAATCAAAATCATCCATTGAATCTGGGTATAAACACTATGGCAAACGGTTACACCAGTCTGCAGGAGAATGGAATGGAATCTCCTATGCCTGTTAATTACCAGAACGGAGATTACACGAGTTTACCACCTACCGCGAATAAGACCAATGAGATTAACGGAGAGGAACTGAATTCTGAGCATCGGAGATATTCCGATCCTGGTCTGGGGTCTGCGGAAGCTCCTGTTCACATGCAAAGCGAAGATTCTGACAGCGTAGACAGCGGAAGCTCTATCACAACCATTGGACGCAGCAATAAACTTGTTCTGTCTCTAATTGAGCAGGTTGGTATTTTATAACGAATCATTCGGAGCTGGAATATCGTAGGTGCCTAAATGTTGTGTTTACTCGATTTCAGATGACAGAATTGAAGAAGAGCAATAGTCAGTTATTCAAAGAGCTAAATGAGACAAAGTCTGAGTTGGGCAACATGAAGACAAAGTTCACACAGTGTAAATATAATACCTCTTCAGATTATCAGCCGGGAATGTTATCAGGTAAATATTTATTGAGCCAGTTGCATTGGTTTCTAGTTCGGATATCCGATAAGTGATTACGAACTCGTTAATTATTTCAGATCTTATCAGAGAGATCAGACAAGCCAATAAGACGTGCGAGGAAGGATTGGTTATTAAAGTGAAATCCATGGTGAAGGAGAAACTGAACGAACGGTCGTCGGAAGTGACCAGTTTAAGCGTAAGTAATTTTTCAATGCGCGCGACTTAAGTCATTTCTGATAGAGCGAAAGGTTCGTTGGATTCACTCTCGAAGCAGTAAATTTAAAACGTGAACGAACAAGGAAATATTTTACGTTCATACCACATCGTAATAGCGATTCGTTTAACACTAGGTGTTAAAAAGAATTGATTTCTTATGAGTAGACGCTTATTACTTATGAGTGGACTCCGGATTTGATGCATTTATAACAAAAATGAGCAAGTGGATTTATATTTAGCTCCTGCGTCTTGCAATTGATGGACAAACTTTTTATTTTGCATAAACATCCGGGGTCTACTAATGAGTAATTTAAAATACACAGTCCCTTTTAGCGCTCCGTGAGCCTATTGATAAGGGGCAATAAATCTCAAGGATTTGGGAACCTCGAACCACTGTCGCGAGGAATTCGAGGACAATGACTAAAACCGTCCGTTCACAATGCTCAACCGTGATTCATTGTTGCGCAGTCATTTCTTTTCTCTGTCGAAGAAATTACTAATATATTCCTACGAATTTTCGAAATTTCTGCGCCGTGCCGTGTTGGCACAAGGAAGAGGAAGTCTCCAAGAAGAATAGAGTTTGGACTGGAAAGATAGATAACGTGGGAACGGAAAACAAAGCTAGGGAACCTCTCTCTCCCTACCTTTCTCTTTCCCTGGACTTTGCAGTTGGAGTACAGTGAAACGTGCCACCTTGGCCAACGCTTTCGGCATTTCCACGACGCGCGCATGGGCATATTGTTTGCGTAGCATTCGTACGCTCTATTTGATTAGGACCGCCAGGTGATCTTCGGCTCGTCTCCCCTCGCCTTCATCTTTTTTCTTTACAATCTCTCTCTCTCTCTGTCTCTCTCTTCTTCGATTATCGTCTGCACGCGAATTTTCATCGTTCCTATGGTCTGTCGAACATTCATTTTCTGACGCATTGTCCACGCGAGGTCTTATCCAACGCACGATTAAAAAGATCGATGGTACATCGACGAGTATTACGCAAGAATGATTCACAAAGGAATGTGAATCTTCGACGCACGCCTCGGGGAAGAAATGTACGTCGCATTTGTCTGTGTTTCTGAAAGAATGTTGCGTTGCTACTCGTCATTAAGAATCGTTCCGTTAGAGGAATTCTGTACTAATTACCGTTACACGGCGATGCTACCGGTTCACTATGAATATTTTCGATTGTGAGTAATACTTTCAGGTCGACGAATCCCATTGGAATTTCTGTACTGTGTCTAGTACAATTGTTGTCCAGATTTAATATTTCATTTTCATTGGTACAGAGGAAATTAGTAACTGATAATTCATTCTCTTTGATACAGAGGAAATTAGTAATTGGTCATTCATTTGTTCTTGCAATAGTACGTCGATATACTTTAAAAAACAGAAACAGTTTTCAATTTTAATACAGAAAATTAAATGAAAAAGGAAGATGAGTCGGTGCCTTTGTGGGTTCCTCTTTATATTTTCTCCTATCTACATAAATCAAAGGTCCTAATCCATATTTTGTTGTGTTTCTAGATTTGAGCTACCTCGTTAACGTTCAATTTCATATTCATCGTTCCGTTCGACATATTTTCTCGGCATTCTAAAACGGAAAAAGTTCGCAACGCCCGTCATCTTATGTGGCGTCTCTCCTCGTTTTGTGGGAGAGACGTCACGTGTAAAAAAGATCAGAAGTGTTGTGTTTGCTGATTAGTAGACTGCGGATTTTATGCATTTATGACGAGAATGGACACGTACGATTCAAAGCAGTGGACGAATTAAGAAGATTTAAGGATATCGGTGTATTAATTTCAGCTTGATAAGACAATTAAAAGAAGAGAGGAATTTCTATTTGGCTCCTGCGTCTTGCAGTCAATGCAAACATGTTTTATTTTGCATAAAGATCCGCAGTCTAATAATAAAATAGGTAGTCACTTCGTACGGTTTCTTCAGCGCTTGTGAATAATACGAATCTCTAGTAGATAATATTTTCGTGGTGTATTCTTTAAAATGGTGAGAAAATCGACGGAATAGCGATCGTTCGACCGCACGGGTTTCCTAGGAAGCTAACTACAGCCAACTATAGGAGTTAGCCAATCGACCTCGAAGAATTGACTTCATCCCATAATTGGGAGGGCAGGAGGCTCCTCCCATATCGGAGCCGGGCTCCGTTAATAAAAACCAGTTGATACCGGAGAACCTAATGTGGACGTAATACGAAATATCCGTGACGCGGGTAAAAATGATTAGGTTTCACATGAGGGTGGTACCTTGCCCATGGGGTGGCCGAGAGAAGGGGGGGGGCTTGGCCGAGGGAAGGGCAAAAGTGTACCCCAACGGTAGAGGGTGAAGAGGGACGGTGAAGGGTGAAGGATGAGGCACTTAGCGGCTGTCACGGCCTCTCCCTTGGCCTCTTTCCTTTCCCTCTTTCCACGGTCTTCTCAGGTTTCAACCATCCATTAGCCTCATCAGCCGAAGCGATGGCCGTCCGCGTGCTCTGGCTCTGCTGTGCCGTGGCTCTGCCATCTCCGTCGCGTTGCCAATCTCGTAATTGAACCTCCGGGACCTTCCACTTTCGTGCATGTAAATTTCCCTCCTCGTCGGCGACGCCCAACGGAGGCCACTCGATGCGTCGCGACGACGCGAAATTCGTGTTATTCGCGCGATGCCGATCCGTTCGATATTTCTCTCTCTCTCTCTCTCTCTCTCTCTCTCTCTCTCTCTCTCTCTCTCTCTCTCTCTCTCTCTTCCAGTTCGCCAACCGGCAATCGCTGTACGCTCTTTTCACACCGTTTTGACATAACGCAAACGTTGTGACAAACCTTCTATAACAAATGCGTGGAACACAGTTTCCATATTGGACGAAGGTCACCTGAAGGTCGATTTATATTACAGACAATGGTTCCGCTATAATAATACTTTGACACTAGTCAAAATGGCGGGTTCTAGTATTTTTAATGTAGTGTAGTCGACACCTTTGTTGATGCTTAAAGTATTAAAGCTTTGAGACTGTAAGTAGGTACTTCTTGTTATTGGAAAAAGGTCGTACGCAAATTTTTCATATACATTTCACGATGTACACTTCACGGGTGTACAAATAGAAAAAAACAATATTGTAGCTTTATTCTTCACACCTTTAACTACGGTGACAACAAAAATTTTATGACATACGCAAAAATTTCGACTTTTTTCCACTTTTTCAGGCCAAATGCCTCACTGTGCGTCGCCAAGTGGAAAGTTAGCGAAGGCGTGCCGCGAGCATCCCAGAGCCGTAAACCGTTATCTGTAAAAAATTGCAGGACGCTATGTAAATTGTTTGATCTCTTTCGAAACGAGGCATCTTATCTGTACCGCGTATTATTGTCTCCCTTATCTTTTATCTTTATCCTCGTTTTTCTCCGATGGGAGTAGACTCGGAGCTCGCCGAGCGAAATTTCTTCAACGTCTTTGGTTAACCACATCGTTAGCTGTGCAATAAATGATTTATTTACATTAGTTCGGTCTCTGAGTTACGCATTTATGAAGACATCGAAATTACCATGACCCTGTAACTGAAGGTTAATAACACAAGGGTAACTATGTATAATGGTACATAAAAGTGAAAAAGTACTCAAAACAGTTTATCAGAACGATTAAAATAATTTGTTACAACGGTTAAAAATTACGGAAGTAAAGAAACACGAGGTGTTCAATAATGAATCCATTATTTTTCTTCGTTCCAGAACCAAATTCTGAAGTTAACCGACGAGAAGGAGGAGAGCGAGAGGCGAATCGCGAAATTGGAGGAGGAGGTGGCCGCGTTGAAGCTGCAAGCAAAGTGAGTACGCATTTACGGATTGGTTTGGTTTGGTAGGAAGTTTGTACAATGAACTTAGGCTACCTTTCCTCTTGAGAACTGTGTAAACGTTGTTGGTTGTGATCTCGCGACGCACAGATTTCGCACCGGAGACAGAAGAGGACGCAAGAGGTACGAGAATATTGTTCGGTGGATATAAATTAGATGAATCTCTTTCGTTCAGCGTTTCTCTGCAATTTCTCGTACAATTTCTCGTAGAGTTCGGATACTGTACGGGGTGTAACGTAGACAATTTCGAGAATTTTCTCAGTATTCGTTTGACACGGCACATTTACCAAATAATTTTCCCGTTCGGATCGTGCAGCTGTATAAATATGTTAATATCTTTCATTGATGCGTCGTATTTCTTCACAGTTTCTCTACTTTCTCCCACTGTTCTCCTGACTTTGACATCCCACCGTAGACCTCACTATTTTTGGCAACGCGAAGCACAGCGGGGCCTTGATCTAAGAAAAACCCTCGGGTCCGTGCTGTTTCTTAAATCCTGTAGTTAAAACAAATGCCACAAATAAGTTGGCGAAAGACCCATGAAGAAAAAATGAAAAATAAAGAAGTTTTGTAATCGGATTAGTAGACAGACAATTTTCTTAGATCCTACGGTTATCGTTTTCTTAGATCAAGGCTTCGCTGCACCTTCGTCTCGTTTTGCAAGTTGCAAAAGTATTGAGCAGACTCCGGATTTTTATTCGATTAAAATCATCAGTGAGAAATATAAATTTATATTTTTTCATGAAGCATTTCAGTTTGCATGAAGATCCGGAGTCTAGTAATGAGTGACACGTTTGAAGGACAGTTGCTGGTATCACGATACATTCCCGTAGCATTTGTAAAATTACATGGTCACACACAGTGTTTAATGAAAGAAGCCGACTCTCGAATTCCCGTAGCGCAATATTTCAAGCCTAACTGGAGACCTAATCCGCTTCTATTCTTCCACACACCTAAAACTTTTATTCTATCTTCTGTCTTCTGTCTTCCGAAGAGCCGGGGAACTGCACACTGTTTTTTACCCCTGTTCTCTCAAGAAACAGTTCCCCCGCTCTGGAAATCAAGTGAAGGGGTGGTGCCGAAGGGTGGGAGACCAGAGAATTAATGGTGGGGGGAGAAGTTCCCCGGCTCTGTTCTAAACCAACCCCAAGACGCCTGTCTCTTCCGAAATGTGTACAGCACATTTTGTGTTTCGGTAAACAAGTTGAGTGCTTTGTAAAAAATTTTCAATGTTGAAGATCCTTTTCACAAATAGAAAGTCAAATCTAATAGATTTACACCTATTTGAAATTTGTGCGATTTATTCAATATTCGCGAACAAACAACAAGTCTGCGCTCGAGCACATTGGCCCGACGTGTAGAGGCAGCATAAGAAACACGAAAACTGTTGGACAGCGTAAAGCTACGTCCACACTGAAGCAAGATCGAGTAACTTTGACCTAACAAAAGAGTAGGAGGGCAACAAGAAGCTCCAGCGTGGACGTAGCTTAAGAATCCCGACCTGATCCGCATGCTGGAACCGCAGACAGCTTCCTCCCGCACACAGAGACCCCGCGTTCGCGCCGTTGACGTTCTCCAAAAACTTTTGAAAACACCAAAAAAAAAAAAAACCACCTGTCCAATCCCCGCGTCTGACCCCGGTGTAGAAATGTTGTATAAACGGTGGACTTGTGTTGGCACTTAGCAACGAAGGCCGCGAGATCGCAGCCTTCGAGGAAGAGACGCTGGCGCTGCGACGAGAGCTGCAGGAGGCGCGGGCGTCGAAGACCCTGGCCGAGACCCACGTGGCAAAGTGCGTAAACGCAAGATCCGTCACGCCTGTATCGTTCGAAACGCCCTACGTAACCAGCACCCCCGTGCGTACCGCTCTATCCGACACCTGTAGCCTGGTCCCGTCCGTAGTCACGTCCTCTATCCCGCACTTCTTCCCGTTCCTGCGGACACGAGCCTCAACGGACCTGGCGCACCAACAGGTCCCGGACAAGTCGAGTCATTACCGAATCGCTGATTGTAGTCCTGTCTTGGATGCCTGGACCATCGAAGACACCCGGACAACCATCTCCAGTACCCAACCAGCTCTAGCAATCAGCAACCGAGAGGACAACACCTTGGACGACATCGCGAGCCTAGCGTCCACTGACAATCCATCGTCTAAGAAAGGGGACTCGGGGAAGGAGGTCGAACCTGCCGAAGCTAGAAACGCCGAAGACAAAGAGGACGCGTCGAAGTCGATAGAGGATGTGGTTGCACCGGTGAAAGACGAGGAGGTAGACCCTACGAGTATCGTAGAGGCCGACGATGGGACCACGTCTAGCCTAACGGAGATCAAGGTTAAGAAGGACGATGGACTTCAGAGGAGCCAGAGGGGCAGCTCGAAGAAGAGGAAGAAGAAGGGCATGAGTAAGAGGTCGTTCAGCGAGGCGGACGGTGCATGCTACACTATCAGAGACCGGAGAACGGTGAGCGAGGACGAGCATCATGGTCTCGATGACGATGCGAGCAGAGCCATCACCGAGATCCCGGAAGTGACCGTAGTCGGTGGTGGCTCCTTCGTGCCGAAAGATCTCTGCTCGACGGGAATCCTGACCTCCAGAGTCCTGACAGCAGCTTCACGCGCTACCTACACCACCGCCTACATTTAAGCTACGTACGGGCGGGTCCCTATAAAACATAAAAAGCGAACAAAAAAAAGAAAGAACAAAGAAACCACCACCATCCCCGCGTGTACCACTTCGTCGCCACGTGTCGCAAAAATCCAGGGGGCTTCAAGGGCTTGCTAGAGGCTACTACTACTATGTATCATGTCGTTATAGCACGTAGGTTCTGTCGTTCCCATACTACGAATCCTCGTGTGTGTGTATACGCTTCCCTTTGGCCGACGTCCTGGCACGCTTGGTCCTCAGCTTGGTTCACATTCGCTCTAGTTGCGATTAGTCGACTGTGGATGTTGCGCGTTTTAGGAGAAGAATGAGAGGGGAGGCTTTCAGTTGCGCACAATTCCCAAAAATGAGTGGGTGGTCTTTTCAGGATTATTACAATTATTGAGAGGGCAAGTACTGATCGTCCATCAGGAGGTGGCAGTGAGAAACTTTGAGGGATCACGTGACATTCCCAACTTCCGCGCCCAGTTGGCCCTTGAGGAGGACGCTGAGCTTCTATGACGACAGTGCCTGCCAGAAGCTGAGCGTAAGAGGGGGTCCACAGCCTGACGTCAAGAGTGGGGTCCCTCTGCAGTCCATCTCCCGGTGGACGATCAGTACAATTTTTATTTTGCACGAAGCTCCGCGGTCTAGCGATTAGGCTAGGAACTTTTTGATCATAATTTGACACCTTCAGTGGAAGAATAGAAGTTAAGGACGACGGGTCACGATCAGGTTACCATATTCTAGTCTCGCCAGGCTCCTTACCCTTCTTTGCTTCCCCCACTCTTCCCACTAACGCTGACGCGTGAGCTAAGTTAGGTACGCGTCAGCGTTAGTGGGAAGAGTGGGGGAAGCAAAGGCGGGCTTCGCTGCGCAGCTGGGCGAGGGGCGGAAGGGTAAGGGGCCTGGCGAGACTCGCATATGGCAACCCTGGTCGCGATGATGACTCAGAGATATTACAGGCATCTCATTAGTTATCCATAGTGTCTATGTTTCTTTATTTTCTTGGTTGTTACACGAATCTCAGTGTCGATCAAGCTCTGGACCAGTCCCAGAACCATTCTCCCATCCCGAAACGCTTCTATTAAGTCTGGAGAGTAGACGAAGAGCCTCTTGGCCTCGCAGAATCTCCGTCCAAGAATGTTTAAAACCACTTGCTGCACCGATTTTTCTCTTCATGATTGACTCCTCGAGGCTCTTCTTCTGCTTACTGGTTAGACAGGGTGTAGAAATGTTTTCATGGTTTTTACAGATGATTCTACGCTTTCCAATCAGCGGAGGTCTGTTGTAAATAAATGTCCCGAGAAATTGTCCTTGCCCCTGGAACTCGAGGTCAGTTTTTCGTTTGTTCCGTGCGTCGCGCTGTACTCATCTAATAATTAATATCAGTTGACTAGCAAATGACGTAGGTGTTTTGTTAACCTGATGATTTTTTATAGAATTTGTTTGTTGTTATTTAGAAATTTGTTGTCGGCCCAATAATTATTAGAGCTGTTAACTATTAAATCAGTACATCGTCGCGTAAATAATAAATATGTTAGACCTCGAATCTCCATGTGAAAAATTAATTTTACAGACTTTACTGTTTCGTTGTTGTTCACTCCACCAAAGATTAGAATCATTTTGCAAAACATTTTTCCACATCCTGTTCACGTTGATAGTCTCATGCTGGATCGCGAGAAGCTGTAGATCACGATCGATTCACTTTTTACCGAATACAAGGTATGTATTCTAATAATTAATATTTGTTGCCGATTCGATGGATTTTGTGATTTTGATGTTACAGCTTCTCGCATCCCCATACCCTGTGTCCTCCTGTAATTATATGTAATTTGTAGCGGTGTGTTCTCGAGTGTGTGTACATTTCTGTAACGTAAATCATGTCTTCGTCTATTGTTTAGCATGGTTTCGCTTGTCCGGCATGCGTTCGGCTCCCTTTTAGCATCGCAGCTCGTTTATTAGCGGCAACATCGCATAACCGTGTGCTGTCTTTCGTTTTAAGTTGAACTTTTCGACTGGCTCGATCGTTTTAATCACATTCCGTCGAGGACATTTTGTAATATAGATCTTTTTAAAACGCCTCCGTGACATGTACTGGGTGTATAGAAATTATTTGACCTCGACCTTGCCATTCAAGCTCAAGGTCAAACATTTCTTTTCGCTGCATCATATTCTGTTCATCGCAGGGATGAAAAGTGTAACAGGGACCATCGGTAAAAACTCGATCGTGCTTCCAAAAGATCATGATAAAGTTTTTTCGTTATTAAACTGATTTTATTTACGTTTAATCAATCGTTCAATTTTCACTTTTTATCTTCGTGACGAGTGGAATAATGAGCAATAGTCGGTTCAAAAAGTTTTTACACATTTCCGATTCTCGAAAACTCGTGGATATTCAAATTGCAATAACTTTTGTAAAAAAATAGTACAACCATAAGCCAGGACTCATTTTGAAGCTTGAAGCCTCTGCTTTCGCACATCATTATTCATTTTTCTCAAAAATATTTCTACGCGATGTACCAATTGCAAAACCGAAGACCCATTTTCGTCAAAAATGTTGCGAATTCGAACGTCTACAAAAACTCTCAAAAATTTTTCTAGTAAATCAAAATACCACAGATTTGAAGATTGAAGCCTCCCTTTTGCAACAAGGCCTTAGAAATTGATGTACGATTTTTTTCCACTGTTCTATGGCACTAAAACTGGGGACAAATTTTACTAAAAGTCGACTTTACACCCCTCGTTCAAAGCTTGATAAAACGACTAAAAAAGATCGTACATCAATTTTCAAGGCGTCATTGTAAAGAGGAAGCTCCAATCTTTAAATCGACGGTGGTCTCAGTCCCGGAAAAATATTTTCAAAATTTTCACAGTTGTTAAAATATACATGATTTTCGAAAAAACATGTCTTCAGTTTCCGTACCGTTACATCGTGAAAAAAGATCGTGAAATAAAGTGAAACGATGGACTACGAAGCTAGAGGCTTTCAGCTTTAAAATGAGACCAAATTTGTGGTCGTACGGCCATTTTTTACAAAATTATTACAGTTTAAACACGGGCAATTTTTTGAGAATTCAATGTTCACGAACGTTTTTGGATCGACTGTGTACAGTCTCGCGGGGTTTCTCGAATCGTGTGTTCGTAGGAGTAGAATCTCTCATCTCGTAGCATATAAGTGTCGATCGATCTAACGAATCGAATCGACTGACGGTCTCTTTTTTTCTGAGTGTACAGTAATCGAAGATCGGAAAAAATACGCTTTTCGTAGGTGTAAGATGAGAACGATGAAAACGACCGATCGGTGGCGCAGCGTTCCGTTGGGCAATATTTTTGTAACGATCCAGAGGATACGCCGATTCAAGAGTTTTATCGACGATAGACTGTTCTCGTGTTTTAATCGTTGGGCTCGTTTTTTCAACGTCACCGTTGAATGCTTCCCTTTTTTAAATCGCGTCTACCCGAAGAGCGACGCGTGTGCTTTCCTTGCGGAGATCGACGAGGATGGAAACCTTTAATTGCGAATCATCGGCGCGCATTTGACCTTTTTTTTCGTCACGAGTGCGACTGAGAAAAAACGACACGATACATTTGTACATGAATTTTTTAAGGGCTCCGCGCTCCATTTTGTTTCTCGCGCGGATCGGCGAGAGCTTTATACGTAGCAGTTTTAATAAACGATCAAATGTTGTATTATTAATTTTCGTGTTTTGTGGCCGCTGCGACCCGGTACGGCTCGGATCATGCTGCTCCGTTCACACTTGTAGAGTGTCAACACACTCCTTTAGTTTCCATAGTCCTGGTCAAATTTTCGGATAATTTTCGATACAGTAATAAGACTGCGGATCTTTGAAAAACGAGCAAATAAGATTCTATTTAATCTCACTTTCTTAAAATTTACCAAGAAAAATTGAAAATTGCATAAACATCCGCAGTCTAGTAATAAGTGGACTGATTTTACGGAAAATAAAAATTGTCTGTATTAATTGTGTCGCCAGGTGAGGGGAAAAGGTTACCCCCTCTCCTCCAGTGCCGGGTTGGTCACGTGACCAGGCCGCGGCGAAGGCGTGGGGAGTAGCGTCGTGGAAGGGGAAGGTGGACTAGATTTATTTCTGTGTTGTGCAATCTTCATTCTGCACAAAATCTGCTTATTACAATCGTTAAGAAAAGAAACGGATGTTGTATATCCTGCAATCGATTCAGACAATTTTTATTTTGCACGACAAATCCGCAGAGTTGCTCAAAAAAAAGGTAAGGGGTTGCAATCTGCACATTTGTCATCCCATTAGTGATCTAATGAGAACGATATCTGCTAATCGAGTCAAGTGTAGGACCAGTTACCGTCCCGGACCGTACCGTCTCCATGCTCTCCAAATGATCAGCAAACGAATCCGTGGACTAACAATAAATACAAACCCGTCAGTCGCGATAATAGTGTTCAAGCTAACAGTCGTGTGTCACTATCTTGTTCCCGAGTTATCGATCGACGAAACTCCGCACACACACACCGCCCACACCAAATCCACCCAGCACCCCCGCACAAAAAAAGGGTCCACACGCTATTGGGTCAGGGGAAAAGCCGAAACCGCCTGGTGTTCTTTCTGTTCTTCTAGCCAGCAGCATGGCTTTCAGCTGAAACTGTTGCTTTTGCCGCTTCTAAAAGACCGCATTACAGAGACTTGTGTTGGGCCGGTTAACGGTAGACCATGCCAGCTGAATGATCCGTGAGACACGCATGTAACGTGAATCGAACCGTGATTTGTCAGACGGGAGAAGCTGCTGGACATACTGCGTAGTAAGGTGATCGGTGAGAAGGACGACGAAACGATTGATCAGGGCTCGATCAAGGCCAAGCGGGCACGAAGCGTCTCCTCCGACGAGGAGGACGAGCTGGATGAACTGGATGGACCTGGCAGGCAGCACGAGGACGAAGAGGAGGAGGACGGGGACGTGGACGGAGGCAAGGGGACCACGTTCATGGAGAAGATCGACCGATTCGCGGTGGAGAACGGGGGAAAACTTTCGGGACCCGTCACTGATCTCTAGGAGGTTTCCCTAGACTGCAGTCCCAGAATCCATTAGAGCACAGGGTTTTCATTTATCACAATCTATAGACTAAATGGGGCGCCTTCTGGACCACTGATTGATCTACAGGTGGTCTGAAGGTTGCCCTGTTTTCCAAATTAGAGCACAGGACTTTAGGAGGTCCACAATTCATTACAACCTTTAGGCTAGACGGTCGCTTCTTGGACGACTGACTGATCTTTGGCGGTCTGGAGGCTGCACTCTATCAATCCTGCTCTCCAAAAAAGATCATAGGATTTTAGAGGACCCACGATTCATTGCAATCTTTAGACTAAAGGGGCGCCTTCTGGACCACTGACTGATTTATGGGTGGTCTGAAGGCTGCACCCTGTTCTCCAAGTTAGAGCACAGGACTTCAGGGGGTCCACAATTCATTACAACCTTTAGGCTAGACGGTTGCCTCCTGGACGACTGACTGATCTTTGGGGGTCTGGAGGCTGCAGTCTGTTGAAGACTACATCCTGTTCTCCAAAAAAGACCATAGGATTTTAGAGGACCCACGATTCATTGCAATCTTTAGACTAAAGGGGCGCCTTCTAGACCACTGATTGATCTTTGGATGGTCTAAAGACTGCAGTCTCTGTTCAAATATAAAGCAGATCGCTTTATCCAATCGAAAATCATTGCCTAGACTCTAGGCTGTAGAGACTGAAGGGTTACCTTCTGGATCCCTGACTGATCTTTAGGTGGTCTAGGGACTGTAGATCTATGTTCCAACATGGAGTACATGGCTTTAACGAATCGAAAGTCATTGCCTGGACTCTAGGCCTTAGAGACTGAGTTGCCTCCTGGATCCCTGACTGATCTTTATTTACCTTTACTCACTGATGTTGATCCCAACATTGAACTCTGTCGATACACTTTGTCAAGGACTGCAGTCTGGCTTCCAATATGGCGTAAAGCACACAATTTTAATAGTCGCCTTCATGATTGATGATTAGCTGCATTAATTGAATTAGTCTGGGAGCCCAGTCTGTTTTTGAACCGATCGACGATTTATTGCATTATTTAGACTAGAGCGTCGTCCTCTGGACCACTGACTGATCTTTTGGTGGTTCAAGGTCTATCGATTCCAGGATTTAGAGAGAGGGATTTTGATCGATTCATTGATCATTGTAATAATTATCGAGCCTTCCAGGTCCTTATTATCTTTTATATAATTTATAAATTCTAAATATTGAATTTGAATTGGACGAGTCCTCGTTCAGACTGCAGCTGCAAATAATAATTATCAGACTGCGGATTTAATTAATTTATAATAAAAATTTTTTAAATGATTTAATTGTATTTTTTAAAAAATGACTTCTATATCTTGCAATTGCAAACAATCGTCACTTTGCAGAAAAATTCGCAGGCTAATAATTATTCTTATGATGGATATTATAAATATTCTTATGGATAGCGTCGACGCCCAGTCCAGCAGTATCAGTGTTTATCGTTTAGATATTTGGCACCACCATCAGGATATCAATTTGCAAGCTCACCTGTAATCGTTCCAACTCGTTGATGTTTTTCACCATGTGGCTCCTCTTGTGGAATTTGAGCACGTGCCTGTCCAGCTCACCAGATTTGTTAAATAAATATACAATTTGCCTGCCGTCTTAGAATAAGTTACAACAATTCTGTTTAGGTTAAACGCGTCGCAGATCATCTTCGACAGATGCTTAGCGATACAAGACGATCCAAAATCGAAGCCATCTTCTGAAGATCAAACTATCTTAATGACCTTTCGTAACCTTGACGATATTCTTTGTTACTAGATTGCGGATCTTCGCGCGGAATAAAAATCTTCTGCATCAATTACGAAAATGTCAAAAGGTTCTTCTTTAATAATTTCAAAATATTGAAAATAACACATGTAAAGATCCGCAGTTTATTTATCACTATCGAGTATATTTATATTTTTCGTTATATTCGTTTCGAATTTTACAAAATCTTTTTACGAAATTTTACTGTTAACGGTTTTGCACTCCAAATTCAGTTTATTGCAAATTGTATAATCACCTTTCGTTGAACACTTTCGAGTGCAAGGCTTGATTGGTTCGGAGTCGTCAGATTATGATCTGGCGACTCCGGATCGATCGTTTAGGATAGATCCTTAGAATATCCGCGTAGCATCACTTGAGCAGTTTTTATAACAATTCATATATTCGTCACAACTATGGAATTCCAATAGAATACAACTCGTTCTCGCACCATCCATTTCGAAAAAATCGTGTTACTTCGCGCAGCTCTCGGGAATCCGTAGTTTTTTAATAGCAAAAGATATATTTTTTTATGAACAAAGTAGACTATACACCGACACTGTACATAGAGAACACGTTCAACGATATCTTTTTGTCACGGTCGAAATTGCTCCTTTTTACGGACAAAAGTATTTTAACAGTTTTAAAAAATGTGTTGACATTTTGAAATTTTTCGAATCTTTCTACTTTTTAAATCACACCTATTTTTCGCATAAATAAAATAGCACCTTTAGTAGTTTATCATACATAGAGGGTGTTCCAAAAATGTTGTACTTAAAACGAATCATCCGTTTCAAGTACAACAATTTTAGGACACCCTGTATACATAGAATTTTTACTATCTCGTTCAATTTTCGTCGATCAAAACACTTGAAATAATATTTTAAGCGAGTTTTTTTAGGATTAACTCAGATGGTATTTTCGTAACAACATAATGTTCCTTTCTAGCATCATTCGAAGATATTCCATCACACATTTCCTTTATATTTTTTATACCCCATACACCAGAGTTACAGGGTTCGATAGTTGTAAAGAGCATAATCGCAAAAACCAACGAACTGTTTCGTTGCTATTGTAGTTCTTAAAATAGTTGGAGAATCATTCTTCCCTTTTATACTGATAGTAACTCCGTTACAAAACGTTCCGGAGCTTGGAAATTTGATTCTCTAATTATTTCGATTTTTCTAGATACATCGATGCATAATCCACTATTCGAAAAAATTATACAGAAAAGTATTTTCAAATTCTTCCAATCTTTTTAAGAATTTTCACAAGACGTCTAGAAAGCAGGGACCATAACTGTTATAACCAAAAATTTCATCGACTAAAATCGTATTGGTTACAAATAAGGATTATAAGTAACCGAAAATTTTTTCTCTTGGTAAATGTTATCGTTGAGAGAAATTCATTTCGATCACTTATAACAGTTATCAATGGGAGAAATTTATTTCGATCGCTCAAAATTTATTTCAATAACTGTTATAAGCGATTTAAATAAATTTCTCTTATCGATAACTGTTATGAGCAATTAAAATAAATTTCTCTCATCGATAACTGTTATGAGCATTTCAAACGGTTTTTCTTCATCGATAACTGTTATGCGTAATCGAAACGGTTTTTCTTCATCGATAACTGTTACGAGCAATCGAAATAAATTTCTTTCATCGATAACTGTTATGAGCAATCGAAACGGTTTTTCTTCATCGATAACAGTTATCGAGGAGGATTCAATTTTTTGACACTAACACTTGTCATTTGTAAACAAAAAGTATAAAAATCGATATTGTTTAATCATTTTGTTCTTCGAATTTTTTTCTTTATATATTGCCTACATTACCTTAAATTTCAATAACTGATTAAAAATGATTTTATCGTAGAAAATTGTAGAATAACTGTTATTTTTGGTCCCTGCTACAAAGAAATGAAAAATTTCACGGAAATCTGAAAGGATTAAATAATTTTTATTCCGTGGAGCGTATAAAAAATAGTGGATTAAAAATCGATAGTTCGTTAAGTAAGATTTGTTGTACGTTCGTGAATGTAGGTCGACCGGCCTCTATCAGCGTCGCAATAAATTAGTCGCCTAAGTGTACCAATTAAACCGCTACTAATAAGAATTACCGTTTATCCAACGAAAAATAAATTAATAATAACGCGGCGGAGCTATTCGAACGAGAAAATCAGGAATCGATTTGACCGTATTAACCGTTGATATCCGATTGATTCGGCCGGTATTAAGGTGGTCGCAATTAATTCACACGCGGGGAATGTTTAACCGATTAATATTTGCAGAAAGATCGTTAAAAAATGGTTGACGTCGACGGGGGAATAAACGCGTTTACGCGCGTCGGCGTTCTTTGATCAAGCATTCCCTGTATTTAATTTCAGTTTGCAAAAATTAACGGGGCCGGCCCCGTTTAATTTGCGCGACGCCGTCGGGACGCGATTGTTTATTCGAGTTTTCATAATTGACTTTTTATTCAAATTTTATCGGTCGTACCAACGTGGCGCGGCGCGGCGCAGGGGCGGGGGAGATTTTTCACTCAATTTACTTGATCAGGATTGCGTATGTAATTCCCCTCCCCCGGCACGCATAAAATCATTTTCTACGCCACCCCCACCTCCGTACACACGCATTATTATTTTCCTTTATTTTAGTATTTTATACAGTCCAAATACTTCGCGATGAATAAATATCCGTTGATCCCTGTCAATAAACGCTTAACATCGCGCCGGAAAATCCCGCTCCGTAACGCGAATTATCGACTCGCGAGAAACGAGGGACGGATATACAATTTGCCAGAAGCTTATTATAGTAATTGGTCAGATTACTCACCTGGTTATTTCGACCGATACTAGCTGCATCAGTTTCGTAAGCTAAGGACGACTCTAACGGCTCGAGTACTTAACACGGTACTTAAACAATAACAATTCGTACGAGTAAATGCATCGTTCACAATATGTTCCATCATTAGCGCTAGGTTTACGAACCTTGCATTAATTTACAAAAATAATAGGAAGCTGTCTTTTCGAATTTTTTGTAGACTGCGGATTTTGGGTGTCTGAAAAACGTTGTACTTGGAAGGGATGATTCCTGACTTCATTTCGGGCAACTTTTTCCTTTACGGAATTGTTCCCCGAAGCTTCCTTCAGGAGTTATTAACGAAAAACGCAAACCAACGCCAAACTGGGCGGGGCCTGTCGCCGAGGCGGAGTCCTCGCGCTGTGGTCGCGCTCTGATTGGTCCGTGTTTTCCGTTGATAACTCCTGAACGATGCCGCGGAGAACATTTCCGCAAAGGAAAAAGTTGCTCCAAATGAAGTCAGGAATCATCCCTTTCAAGTACAACATTTTTGGAATAATTTATGGTATTCCCATTTTAACAGGTCCTGTAAATCTATTGTTAACGTAGACTGTGTGTGCAAATTATGTGTCTCTTGATTATTAGGCTTATTGTTAGACTGAGGATTGAACAATTGTTAGCTTATTTCCTTTTGAATATGAATATTCTACATTGTAACAAATTAACATTGTGTAAGATTATCTTTCGAAAGTTTCTAGGCGAGTTTAGTTTGACCTTTTTTGGTTTTCTGACATTTCTGCCAAAAATATTGTATGCAAAAGTTTCAGTCTTTTTTCAACATTCTTCTATTTATGCAGAACATACGAGGTGTATGTTAGTTGATGACGATATTACACGCAAAATTGACAGTCTACTTGTCAGCTAATCTCCAAGTGCCATTAACCGCGTGACGCTTAGGTCTTCATTAAACATTTCCTACATCAAAGCGATGCAATACAATTGGTAGCGATATATCTCAATAAAAGTGTCCTTCATACTGCGAACATGTATTGCCGTCTATTGGTCTGGGGATAATTAGAATGAATTTACGTTTAAGAGGAGAATATGCTCGACCTTGGAAAGACGGAGGAGGAGGGAGCATAATTTTTCAAAATGCGAGACATATTTTACGTTAATGTATTATAAAATATCAATATATTATTATATATTTCAAATATCATGATATTATCATATATTTAAAATATCAATATTATTATACATATATATATATATATATATATATATATATATATATATATATATTTTGTATATCGATACATCAATATATTACTATAATGTTATATATCGATATATTACTATATATTTCAAATATCAATATTATTATACACACATATATTTTGTATATCGATATATTATTATATATTTTATATATCTATATACATATTATTGCATTTCAATTATACAATATATCCTTAAATGGAAATCCAATTACCCTAAATTCTTTTATATTGTCATTATTTATATCGATTCATGATTAATTGTCAATGTCACTGAGGCTGATTGTTCACTATGGAAATTGCTGTTGTTGTTAAAAAAGCTTCAAACAATTATGCAACGACTCCTGCTGGATAATGTGTTAATATAAAATAGTAATTACATCAAAATGTTGATGTACACTGAAATTACTCATATTTTTAACATACCTGTTTTGAAATTTTTGAGACTCCAGCTTCCTCGTCTTTCTAGGGTTAAGCGACTGGCTACGTTCGTTAAACGCAGACGAACAATATGGTGTAAATGAATTGGCGGCACTTTTCAAATGGTTTGTTTTAACTAATAAGCAACTGTATATTCTTGCAACTTTAATAAGAATACATGGACTCGTGTTTTAAACATCTGGTATTATTTTCTCTATTTTAGGAATATTATTCTAAACTTGGAATTTCTGTCATTGCTGGATAAAATTTTGGGATTATTCCTATGAACAAATATTTTTTGAATATTAGTATTCATTAAATAGAATAAATCCTTCAAATGAAACTGTGGAAAAATGTTCTCAGGAATAAAGTGTTTCAAAAGTACATGTACAATTTACAATAATAATAATATTATTATTATTTGAAATATTTTATTCAGCTTTGACTTCACGCTGCTATTGTCTATTGTTAACACTAACCGTACCGAGCACAATTGTTTTATAAAAGTTACAAAATAGAATTTATTTAGTTCATCTAACAATTTACAATTTTTGCAATTTCAATAGTTATAAAATATAAAATAGGAAACTTGTCGTGGTACGGTTAGCGTCAATATATTTATAAATAATTCTTTCTCGAATGACATTGTCGCTTGTCTACTGCAGGTAAGAAAATGACAAGAATTAAAATAATCATGCAGCAGAAAAACGAAGACGTCGCTAATGTGAAATCATCCTTCGAGAAAGTGAGTACATATACATATTAAATAATTATAATAGGCACTAGAGTCCGGGGAATTCAGTGTTCCAATATTTCTGGTATATCCACTGTACAAAATTTTTGAAAAAATTTCTTACTGTTATACAGGGTGAACATTATAAAGCGTCACAGACGAGTATCTCCAAAAATATTGATTATACTCAAAAATATTTGAGGTGAAAGTTGTTCAGTACCGAGGGGGATATCATGTGGTGGGACTTTTATTTTTCCCGATAGACACTCCAAGGTGAGGAGAAGGTCACCTTGATATTTTTTAAGAATAACTTTTTCATGAATGGACCAAACGACTTCAATTTCTCTATAAGGCTAGAAGAATTAGTTTAATTTAGACGTCTGACGTCTAATAAATAAGTTGAAAAAAATGCATTTGGCCTGAATTGTGAAAAACAATAGTAAACATTTGATTTTCACAACTTTTTTAGCTGGGCCAATAACGAACATTTAAAAGATGTGTTTCCTAAACTCGTATGAATTATATGTATACGTTCTGAAAATTTCATTGAAATCGGTTAATTCGTTTACGAAACTATGAAAATCTTGAAAATCATGAAAAATTGCAGTTTTCACCACTTTCGATCGTTCATAATTCGTAAACCAATTAACCAATTTCAATTAAATTTTCAGGACGTATATAATTCATACCAGTTTACAAAACACATCAATTTTCGTTATTGGCCCAGCTAAAAATGTTGTAAAATACAGATATATTTCTGTCAATTCTCCATCTCCGCTCTGTGTATCTCACTCTCCCTCCTTATTATAATTAATGGATAGATTTTTCGATGATTTCTTCGTTTAATCAACGATTGACGATTAACTTCATCAATCGATTGAATCAGTCTCCGATTTTTCGATGATTTCTTCGTTTAATCAACGATTGACGATTAATTTCATCAATCGATTGAATCAGTCTCCGATTTTTCGATGATTTCTTCGTTTAATCAACGATTGACGATTAACTCCATCAATCGATTGAATCAGTCTCCGATTTTTCGACGATTTCGACGTACACAATGCCGGTTAACGTCCGGAATCGGACGCATCTTCGTAAAGGCAACGGCCTGTTGGATTCGAAACAGCGTGGAGTCAGTTATGCTCCTTACTGCAGGTTCACACGAGGGTCGGGGAACACTGAGAAAAATGTTGAAACGCAATTTTCGGGGACGAGCCACTTCATTAACTTCACGAAGTTCTGTCCTGTGGCGGAGACTTGAACGTGCGGGGCGCGATGTTTTTCTACTGTCTCTCCGAGTGTTGTGATTAGCGGAGCGCGGAAGATGTTATTCTTGTGTATGGGTGTTTGCGTTCGCTGTGCAGCCTCCCACGAAGATCGTCTGAAACAGTAAAAGACTTCGATATACGAATAACGGAGGCGATGATAGCAAAACACTGCCATGATCCTGTCTGAAACGGGAGCATAGGTTGCCTCGGTACTCTGCGACCTAGAAAAGCGAGTCTTAACCACGAGCAACCTGTGTTGCCTTTAGGAAAAGGATACAGTAGTGTCTCGATGTACAGGGTGTCTCAAAAATGTAGGAAAACCTTGAGGGGGATAATTCACGACGTCGTTTCAAGTAAGGTGGAGTAAGCTGCAATTTGTTTTTGCGTTTGACGTGGATCTTCATCCACCAATGCCTTCAATTTTTCGTCTTCGAATACTCGTGGCCGTCCAGAACGCTCTTTGTCCTCTACAGTAAAATCACCATTTTTAAAGAGTCGAAACCACTCTCTACATATTTTATCGGAAACAACATTATCGCCATAAACGTCTACAATCATTCGACGAGATTCAGCTGCAGTTTTCTTCCAATCGAAGCAAAAGATTAACACTTCGCGCGAATGACGCTTATTCAGCTCAAATTCCGACATTTTCCCAAAAATCCTCAGCCATAGACTTTTAATCACCCGAAGAGTGTTGAAAAACTTTGGCGCCTCCCCTGGCAATAGTCCGCCCCTGGCAGGTAGGAAACAGCTGCCCTACGTTCACGAGAAAACTACCGCAATAAACGTCTCATCGGTTTCCTCCTTAAAAATCTAAAAAGTAAAAAAAAATACAGGAACCCTCCTTACGATCGCGGTAAGCGCTGGTTATTATCTCCGCAGGAAAAATCCCGAGAAAGACGCAACTCGTCTCGGAGCAATAAAACATAATCAGGGTAAGTTCCGAAAAGGTCCCGAGGGAGCGTATTATCGATCAAATCCTCGTTTATGCCAGTTTTAATACCGTGGCCGAGGATATTCCAGGCACACGTGACCGCCGCCGCACAGGCCCGCCATATTGGCAGAGATAATCGCGGTATTACGAGGAACCGGCGCGGGAGGTTAGGTTTCGCGCCACACGGGTGCAATAAAAGTCCAGCATGTAAGTACCTGCGTCAGGTAGAAGGGCTCGGTAGTTTAAACATGATGAAGGGAGAAGCGGCGACGTGCGAACCGAGACCTGAAATCCGCTCGTAAAACGATAATCGATTTATGATGGCGGCGCTTTACCGGGGATCTTTCCCTTCGCGGCGGTCACCGTAAAAGGGAAGGAAACCTCGACGGGATTTTATTTCCGCTTTCTTGCGGGGAACAATAGACGCACCGTAACTGTGACGCAACCGCGACCACCATAATAAAGATCTTCCGGGCGCCCGCTTTTGCGGACGCCGACCGGTTCTTACAATTTTAGCCCGCGAAAGTGTCGCGCCGATCTTTCGGAAATGTCTCGGTCTCGCTGTTTTCAAAAGATTTTTCCTTGGTACCGCATCCTCGCGATTGACGCAAACAATTTCTATTTTGCATAAACATCGGTCGTTTTTAACGTGTCCTCGAAAATCTTGCCTATATTCCTGTTGAAAAATCGTTAGGTAATTGACAAACGTATTTTATCGTTTTTACAATATCCTGGTGACTATACTAACGTTAATGAACCCCGTAGATAATTTCTGGCATTGACGTAAGGGCTGGAATAAATTTACAAATTTATAATAATAACAGGAGATTTTATTTTATTTATTTTAATTTATTTTGATAACAGGATAATAATATCCTGATGACTACAATCAACGTTAATGGATCCCGTAGATAATTTCTGGCAATGGCGTAAGGGCTGGAACAAATTTACAAATTTATAATAATAACATGATTCTATTTTATTCATTTTAATTTATTTTGATAACAGGATAATGACCAGATTTTTCATGGGAGTTTTATACGAAAGAGTTTTCCAAGAATAGATTGTAAATAAAAAATCTGCAGTCCATCGGCTTGCCAGGCTCGGTTTCAGTGGTAATAATAATATCTAGACTGCGGATTTTCATGGAAAATAAACATTGTCTGCATCATTTGCAGGAGACTGGAGTCAGATAGACGTTTAATTCTCACTTTAATAATCTTAACAAGGTGAAAACACTAGATCGACGTGATTAGGTCATTCTAATCATTCTCAAAATGCATAAAATCCGTAATCTATCGAACTGCCGCAGCCTAACGATCATCCCCCGGTAGGAACGGGGTTGATTATTTCTTGTCCGTTTTTCTGTAACGTAATTCCCGCGGTTCCACCCACTTCCGGTGGCTCGCACGGTGTCCGGAGGGATCGATAATTCGCGGGGAAGGGCTGCACGTCGCCCGTGGGAGTGCGGATAATTGAAACCCGTCGGAAAATCGTCCGAGTCATCGTGCGCGTAGCGTTATTATTAAAATTGACTCGTCGGAGGGGCGCGAGTCGAGAAATCGCTGCCAATTCGAGGCGTTTGATCGGACGCCACTCATCCACCACCTGCCATCTTTTTTAACGTGTTCATACTGTTCATCGATCGCCGTTCCGAAACGGAAAAGGTTTCTTTTTGTCGGTGGAGGGGGGCTGTTTAAACAAAATGCGACAACAAAACCTGAAACGATCTTTAAAGTAAGCTTAGGGAGCATCGCGAAGTTTATTTATCGCTTACAATCTTTTTTTTTTACGCAAGTTTGGAATGGCACTAAAAATTATACAAATAGTGTATCCAAAAAATATTGGTTCATTTATACAGGGTGGGGCAATAATTATGTCCACCTTGAATGTTTTCGTTACTTGTAATAATTTGACAAAAAATAATGTATGTGAAATTTTTCACGTGCGTGAAAGCGTTTCGGAGATTTCAAGGTCACCTTGAGATTTTTATATCAAAGTTGATTGAATTGAGTATCAAACTCTATTTTTAAAACTGCATTGATGTGTTCTAAACCTAATAATTGACGAGTTATTTCGATTGAATCTCTAACAATTACTTTCTCGTCTGGAATGTTTTTCTAACCACCATTTCTTGTGTGCAATAGTAATTTCAGAATAATAATTTTGTTAGAACAGATTTTATCGATACAGTAACTGATTTTCAGCAACAGATTTCAGGTTGTATTTTTGTTCAGGTGGATCTTTCTATTCAAATGAAATATAACGGCAATAAAATGATTTTACGGTTGGCCCCAATGGCCTGTTCTCTACCTCTCGCGAACCTAACGAAATATAACGGAAGATCGGCAGAACAGGAACGAGGGTGGTCACCGGTCTTGTTTGTACAATCGATTCCTCGCGTACTGCTTTTACACGCACGATGTCTCTATCCGAGAGAGGGTAGGAAATCTCGAAAGTCTCCACCATTCATTTTTGCAATAATCTCCCTGCAATTCGACGTGTAAATAATTATAATCTCATATCCAAATATACGGATCCCGTGCGGATCTCCATGTAAATTTTCATTCTCGCACATCATTTTCTAAATATCGAAACGGGAGAAAAATTTACTCGCCGGATAAATCCACACTCATATAAGTGTATTTTTCATTGATTTATGACAAAAATTAATAAATGAAGAAATATAACTTTTCGTCTTGTTGCAAATTATTTAGAAAATTGATAACTTTATTCGGCTCCTGTTTCCTATCATTGACGCAGACAATTTTTATTCTGCATAAAGGTCTAATTATTATACAGGGTGGTGCATTTATCCTGGCCACCCGGAATATCTTGAAAACTAAATTCCAGAGAACAAAATATTTCAAATAAAAAGTGTAAATCAAGGAGGGGCTGATGCAGCAGTCATATCCATTTTAAATTTTCATCATGTTTTCCAGGACATTCCAAGGTCAACTTAATTTTTTAAAGTGGAAACACGTATTTTCTGTATCATGAATCGATAGAGTATCAAATTCTGAGTATAAAAGTGTTGACCTTTTATTCTGCATAAAAATTAATAATTAAATCACGGGGTGTCATGGCGGGTCTTTAGCGACGTTTTCGGGCGAGAAGTGGATAGCTTTAAAAAAAAATGGCGAGTGTCAGCGAAAGCGGAAGAAGATGATGAAATAAACAGCTTCCGAAATAAACAGCTTCCGAAACAAACAGCTGAAGGCATAAGTAAAGCTCGTCGATCGGGCTCGGGCACGGCCCGGCTTGCGCCGTTTATTTGTCGGCGTGGCAAATCGTCAAATATTTGCAAATAATAATCGACTTGCTTGCAGGATCAATAAAGCACAATTGCTCGCGACGTCGTCTGGCAAGCTACGAATCCTTTCGAATCGTTTGTACAAACTTTTTAACCGGTAAACGCCGGCTTCGAGAACCCGCACGCGCGGCCAACAATTCTTCCCCTGTTTCGCAGACAATTATCCTCTTTGTCTCTCTCTCTCTCTGCGAACTGGCTTCCTTTCGGTAAAAAGAGTAGTAATAAAAACAATTTACGAAGATATAAATTATACAAAAATTCTTGGTACTTCAGTTAATTAGGTAGGCACTCAAAAAAGCGATTAAAACGTTTTAGCTGATAGAAATGACAAGGCTCTATTTATTTAGATTTGTGCTTGGATAAAGAAATTTATCGAATAATTTTCCATGCAAGCAACGTCATAATTTCAATAATTATAGAATTAAAATGCAGACATTGGTAGGTTTAGAGTTAAGACCTGTCCCTTCCCCTTCGACGATTTTGCAAATACGATTCAATTATTTTGATTTGTTGCTCTGCTGTGAATTTTTCCATTATTAGATATGATTGTATAACTTCGTGCCTGCTTTGATAATAAAATTCAATTGTTACATTTTAAGGAATACAACTTTATTAATCAATTATAGATACAGTCACCGTTCTTTTCTAATTGTAGAAAATTTCACCATTTTTTAATTTAATTTTAATCAATCTTTAAGCAATCTTTAAAATTTATCATTGAATTTTATTTTCTCAATTTCTTCATTTCTCCATTCTTTTTCATTTTTATTTTTGTTCTTTCTTTCAATCATCTGATACATTTCAGAAGAAAATTGTTCACTTTTTGAGTGGGGAACGTGACTTCTGGCCCACCCACAGTGTAATTTAAGAATAAAGCGTTAGGATAATAGAGCAATCATAAATGACAAAATGGCTAAGAAACAAAACTTTGAAAATTGTGGGAAAAATTGTTTTAAACGGGAGAGTGAGTTTTCGGTCATCAGAGTTGAACAAAAATTTCATTCAAATAAAAATGTCGAATAAAGTGGGTTTAAACTCCACTTGGAAAAAAACCCACTTTGTTCGAAATATTAGTTTGAATAAAATTTTTGCCCAACTCTGTTGGCCACCCACGGGGTGGTGCTCTTCTTGAAATTAGCCAGAGTGGACCCAACGCAGCCTACGGAGGCTGCAGAAAATTCGCAAGATGGCGGCGCGAGGGAGAGGACGCGACGGTATACATAAGTGGATGCAGGATGAGGTCGAAATTGAGTCACTTAAAAAACGATAGACCGCATGTGCTTTATCGTGCTCGACGGGCTGCAGACGGGACCCTCGAAGGAGTCACGTGCTGTGCGTGCCTCGCCGGTCTTCTGCCAGATTTGCAGCGCCCCGAATCGTCCGTCGGCCTATCTCGAGCCCGACGGACTTCACCCTCGGATCCAATCCGCATCAAAAATAATAGACTCGTCTCGCGCACGTTCTCGAAGATCAATGGATCCGTGGGATCCACGATACAGTGAGAAAGAAGTGGGAAGCTTTATCTCTTCGAACCTCTGCCTGGGTCCCCCTCGAAAAGAAATACTATTCTGGCCGATGCTTCACAACATTTTTCTAGCCTCGATGAGCTGACAAACTGCTGGAAATAGTATAAACTTCGAGTTCGAAATGTTACTATATCGTGCACTATTTCTTGAGACAATAATTATTCAGCGATAATTATTTGTCCGATGGCATTCATTTTATTATAACACTTGTAGCACATTCGTGACAGTTTCCCGATTAAAATGAGTCCAAACACGACACAATTCGAAGCATATTTCGTTGATTAATCCACGATTCAGTAGAACCTAGATTATCCGAATTGCTTATATTTTTGATTTTCAAACAATTATAACTTCGGAACAAAATATCGTAGAACGATGGAACTGGTCTCATTTTAAAACTTGAAACCTCTACTTTCACATAGCAGTATTTTTAAATGTTGGTAAAAATCGAGAGTACACATCGTAGTAAAACAATCGAAGACTAAAATTTACTCGTTTAATTCACGATATACAGAGTGCTCCAATTTATACTCAGTAATACTTAGGATACTCCAATTTCAAATATACTCCATACAAAAGTATAAATACATATAGCTCGTGCAATCTCGATGATTTTTACTTGAAAAGAATTGTGCACAATCCGCTTTGATTATCCACAGATACGTGTGCAAAATCCCGTTCCAAAAAGTTGAATAGTTTTTCTAAAAAAAATTGTTGAAAATTGCTGGACAAGTGGCACTCGAGAATATATCCCCTTGAAACGCGAGTTCTACAAAAAAAAACATATAGCTCACGTAATTTCTATTATTTCCACTTGAAAAAAATCATGTATGCGCTTTAGGTGCCCGTAAACGAGTATGCGTAATCCTATCGCGGAAAGTGAAATAGTTTATCCGGGAAAAATGCCTAAATATTGGAAAAATAGCACTCGAGCCGAGAGCGACTCCCTTGCGTGGAATTTCAGCCATGTTCTTGGAGGACGCACTTTCTTCCGCGTTTAATAACAGTCGGGAGAATCTCGAGGGGAAAGCAGGGACCCAGATAGCCCACGAGGAGGACCTTGTTCGATTTCTCCGGAAGAAAGCGGTGACAAACTCGAGGGAGAAAAAATTCCGGTGCTGACTAATGTGCTGCGCACAGTACTCTGCCATTAAACAAGATAACTCCTCTTGTTTGTGCAACAACTGGATCCCGGGTCGTCCCAGTGCAGAACGAATTCGACTGACTAATGGGTCACCCGGTAAACAAGGTCGTAAAAGATCGCAGCAGCATAGCAGGTTACCAGAAAACCTTTGGCCCATTGACTCACTTGCGCTTTACGACCTAGAGCATTGTTTTGCGAGGTACGAACTATTTACGAGCTGTGTTTCACATTTGTTTTGCACGGGGTGACTCACGGGGATACACGTGGCCCGGCGAAGATACATTTTAAGGACAAATGGTGGCTCTAAGAAAGAAGCGCTTGGAATTTGACTCTGTTTATTGTCGATACCGAATCGTTATCGAAGCACAGTCACTGGCACGTTTGCATGGACGTTGCACTTTCGCCAGCGCGCCGCCATTTTGGACGAAACCGTCTTTGTGTTTCTACGAGTTGATAGTGATAACTAGGCTGCAGATTTTTATGGAAAATAAAAACTGTATTTTTATTGTATTAGATGATTGCATAAGTTCGTGCCCGTTTCGAAAATAAAATTCAATGATTAAATTCTGAAGATTTGGTTAAAGATTGGTTAAATTAAAATTAAAAAATGATGAAATTTTCTACAGTTAGAAAAGAATGGCTAAATTCTTAACCATTGAATTTTATTTTCAAATCAGGCACGAACTCGTGCAATCATCTAGTATTCTTAATGATTTTGTCGAGTTTCAATATTCTTATTGTGTTAAGTTTCACTTGTATTATCCATTATCAATGTATAATTAATCGACGTCGAAATAACGCATCTTATTTAGCAGCAAAATATTTTTGAAGAGAAGCAATTTTCCAGTCTCGAGAAATTGTCTATGCTCGAACGGGTTACCATCGGTTCGTGGACAACTTATTTGACCGACACTGTTCTGATCGATTGTTCGACTGTTCTGACACGATTTGACTGACAACAACTTTCGTCGACACTATGTTTTCCTCGACATTGTAAAATGGTCGACAAATAATTTGACCGACACTATGTTTTCATAGACACGGTTTATGTTCTATGTTTTAGCTCGTTAAATGTCAAAAATCGAGTGGCTCACAATTCCCCGAGAAAAGTGGCTCCGAACCCTTATTTTTACAACTCCATTTTGCATACAACAACTACATTTTGAACAAACTAAAAATTTCGACTTTTGGCGTGCTAAACAGGCCAAATAACCCACTGTGCGGCGGTTAACCCAGATTAGTCCCAAACCAGTGAAATCGAGGTTCGTAGATTCCCAAGGAAAAGTTCCCATTGTTTCCCCATATGGGGCCTCCGAGGCTCGCCTAAATCTGGAACTGTAATACAGGCAACACGGAAATCGGCCAGCCCCGAAACAATCGAGAGTTCGCCCGGGGATTCCCCGGGCGAGTAAAATTGGTTTTGCCCCGATTATACCGGTATTTAATGCGGTGTTCGCACGTAAAACCGTTCTTCTCTCGCGCGACTGTTGTGACAACGATTTACGAAGTCAAAGGGTAAGATTTGCCACCGTACACAGACACGTTCGCTCGCGTTGCCTTTGTTGTTGGTCGCCGCGATCCGAGACACGGATTTTGCCAATGATGGCGACGCGCCGACAAATAGGATCCGAGCTGGTTTCCCTTCCACAGGTATCTTCTTTATTTTTCCAGGTTGATTTATTTTCACAGGGACGGGCTGTTTGGATATTCCCGACGTGATCTTTCCGAACTGATGGAAAAGCATCGAGCAAAATTGAATCAAAGAATAAATACATTTTTATGGATTTTGTGCATTCGTGCATTCGTTTAACAATTTATTTCTTCGGTTATACAGAGTACCCCAAAAATGTCTTGAAAAGAGAGATGCCCAAGATCATTTTCAATGACCTTTTTCCTTACGAAAATTGGATCTTGAAGGAAAAAGTTACTTCTCGAATGACGTCGGGAATCGTTCCTCTTGAATGCAATATTTATGGGACACCCTGTATGCGAAATTGAACTGATGAATCTATTGTTTTAAAAAATCACTGTTCGCATAGTCCAGAAATCAAGACTCCGGATATCAGAAATTATTTTTCTGTGAGAAGAGACAATTATTATCGACTTATTAAAATTGTTGTAATTAATCCATGGATTATTTATGGAATTTTAAAAACACATTTGAGGGTATCTTTACGGAAAATAAAAATTGTCTGCATCGATTGCAAGGAGTAGAAACTAAATTGAATGTTATTTCTTCCCCTAGTGATTTTAATAGAGGCTATTTTTAAAATTTTCCAACAATTTTGAATTTCATCTACTCAATTTTGTTATAAATGTATAAATGCATGAAGATCCGTAGTTGACACCAACTACGAGGGACTAAAAATCCCCCAATTTCTTTCTAAAAATTTCGCCGCTGGAGGGTTGCAGCTCACAAGGGAAGGACCCCCAAGTGCCCACTTCGATTTTGATAATTTTTTGCAAGACGATGGTATATGGATCCCTAATGATGTCTGCAAAATATTAGGTGTAGTTACTCAATAGTTTTAAAGATATAAACAATTAAACTTTCAAAGTTCAATTGTTTATATCTTTAAAACTATTGTGTAACAACACCTAATATTTTGCAGACATCATTAGGGATCCATATACCATCGTCTCACAAAAGACTATCAAAATCGAAGTCGGACACTTGGGGTCCTTCCCTAGTCAGAGGGGTGAAGAAAAAATAAAAAAATATTCGGAAATCTCGGTGTCTCTGATTTTGGGTCCCGGTCTCCGGGAATCCTTGTTAAGTGTCTCGGGGGCCGGCCTAGAAAAATATCTGTCCGGGGCACACGGCAACCTAAATACCTGTCACGCGATTACCGCCGCCGTCGGCTTGTCCCTTGACGAAAACGCGTCGGGTGCCAAGGGGTTTGTTGTTTCAAGGCTTTACGAACAACAAACCGCCCCGTCGAGAAGTCAATGTTTCGTGAGTGGCTGCCTTGCTGGAAAATCAGGTGCATCCGCGGTCGGGTCACGTCCGAAAAACACCCCTCCTCCCTCCGCCGGCTACGCGACCGGACTCCGTGAAAAAATCATGCGAACAAGAGCACCTCCCGTGACGTGGCATAAATTTTCAAAATTCTACTATTCGGGAATTCAACCACTTCGACTCTAGGCAGTCGAGGGGGTTGCGACGCCTGCATTCGGTGGGAGGATAATTGCATCGGTAGTAAAATTCAGGTGGGTCGGGGGCGAATTTAAAGGACGAAATTATTCACGATCAAGCATATCGCGCAACAATTATTGTACAGCATGATGTTTACGCAAATCCACATTTGTATTAATTAGTCAATCATTCACGATCAAGCATATTGCGCAATAATTATTGTACAGCATGATGTTCACGCAAGTCTACATTGCATTCACGATCAATCATGTTGCGCAATAGGCGTTGTTGCGCAAAAGGCTTAATCGTGAAGCTATTTCAAAAATAATTTTTTTATCGAAACGAACCGGTTTAATATCCTTTTTTTGAGATGTCAGAAGGATTAGTTTGCTGGGTAATGTATACAAAATTAGAACGTGAATTTTTATGAAAAAATGGAGATTGCGTCAATTAGAAAGTAGCCACTAAATAAACATTCGTTTCTTCCTGTAATCATTTTAATCTGTCCCTTCGCAGACCTAGAAACAAAAGTAGAAACAATTTCAATTGGAAACTTAAGAAAAAATAAATTATATAAAAAATGTTTGGTACTCGAGTTAAGTATAATGGAATTTAAATTGAATAAGACAAAAATGTGAAAGTAATTGTTGTCGAAAATGTAAAGTGAAGAATAGTTTAGAAACTATGACAGCTTGGAATCAATCGTCGAATTTGGAAATTTTCAAATAAAATTTTTTCTTTAATTCTCAGTTTTTTCAAAACTGTTTGTACCCCCGCAACGTGTTTGAACAACGAAAAGCCATACTCGCCGGAGTTCGCCAAGGAAAGAGTGTTTGACTTTGTTCAAAGCACCGAAAGAAGGCGCAGAGTCAAGAGGCCCGGCTCGATAAAAGTGTTTTGTCATTTTTATAAGAAGACGAGTGAACAGGCGACACGGGGACAGCGAGCGGACGCTGAGGGCTCTGAAGGGCGACTACCTGATCGACCTGGGTGGTCCACTAATGCTTCACTATTAATACCGCTGATAAGTCCTCAGCATTCTTTTCGTTGAGAAATGCATTGACAAAAATGTTGCTTTGCACAGGTTCAAATTACTCCAAGTTGATCCAGTTGCAAAATTGCACAAAACGAATCTTTCTAAATGCATTTCTCAAAAGAATAAGGCATTTAAAAATTTTTTTTCATATCATTTGCTGTTTTCGAGATTTTTCGCAAACAAGAAAATTTTTTCAAAGGATGATTCCATCCCTTTCTTGTCGTATTTTACCGAGCCGCACTCGTCACGAAGATTTTGAACAAAGTCTAACACAAATATGAGTGTTACATCTTTCTCTTTAACTGAAATACAACTTGATTCGTTTGCAATCAATATTTAAGCATTAAAATAAATGTAGCCATATAGAAAATATAAATTTTCTTTTCTCTTCTTGGAAAATCTTTTTCGCACATTATTTAGTAAACCAATGCTTCTAATTGCTTACGGATAATCAGATCGTTTGGTATAATTATAAAAAGTTATTCTGTTTTAACCCATTACACTCCAAATTATTTTTCAATTTTGTTGCCAACAACTCCCCACTATTTTAAGTATTTCATTTGAAATTTACTCCAAAGGACAGTTCCCTGACTGTTAGTTATTTTCAACAATGTTGTCTACTAATTATCAGACAGCGCATGTTTACGCAATTTTAGTAGACGAATTTTAAGAAAGTGGAATAAAATATATTCTCATTTTCCGCGATAGTAGCCTGTTTAGGTCTGATATAAATTAAAATCGTGCTAAACTCTGTCATATTTGATATCCTAGCAATTTTTCAAAATTTCCGGAAGCCATAATTGCATAAATATCCGTAGTCTACTAATTATATTAATCATAGCTTTCAAACTTTGTTGTAATTTATATGTCTGGATCCTATACTTCTTTTTAACTATAAAATACGACTTAAATAGATAAAGGAAGAACCAGATACACATAATAAAAACACGTTTCATTTGCATTTTCCTTTCTCCGATTATCGAAAGGGGTGTACATACGAATACTTATGGGACTTACCATAAATGCATAAAGAATCCGCAGTCTAGTCATCAACCAATTAGTCCAAAAATAGCACAAACTGCACAATGACAGTCACTATGATCACAATGGCCCGCACTAGGCGATTAGCATCTTCCGTCGGTGATAAGCGTGGGGAACGTTGTCGAAACTGGAAGACGACGCTGAGCTCGGAGGCAGAGATTCGGTGTAGGATCGATCGCGGCCGCGATACGCGTAATCTAGGTCAAATAGCAAATCGTTGTTTAATCGTAGATTAAGGATCAGGTACTAATCGAAACAAACACCGCTCGATTGCGCACTTGTGCTTAAACTGGATCGAGGAGGAGGGCAGGGGTGGGGGTGGGCGGGGGGGTAGAGTGATTTGTTGTAACGAAGAACGGTGGCGCGTGCGAGCGAGCGAGCGAACAAGCGGAGCGAGTGGTGCCGCGGCCGCGATCGCTTGGCACAATGTAGCCACTTGTTTACAGGGACAATATTTTCATTCCGCAAACAATTGGTGGCTCGATAAAGACCCGGGCGTACAGGTGGCTGCTCGGGATCTAACGTTGTAACGCGCCGCCGCCGACGCCGATGACGCCGTCGACGCCGACGCTGAATGCCTCCCTCTCTCTCTCTCTCTCTCTTTATGTGTCTCTCTTTCTGTGTGTGTGTATGTTTACGAATCTCTCGAGTAAAGTATTAGCCGACTCTAAACGCTCGAATCATCGAGAGAGTTGTATACCTTCGATTCGTTGACTCGTCACGGTCGATGCGACGCTCCCGTTATTCCAGACTCTTTTTATTGTGATCCTAACCTACCCCTCCCTCGAGCGGGGGACGTTCTCATTCAACTTTACAATTTTCATCCCTCCTCAGCTTTCGGTGGCTGCGCGAGCCTGTTCGTCTCGAAGCGTGTCGCTTCGCAACAGCTTTGTGTCGGTTCGAGAGTTTCATTTGTACTGGATTGATTGGTGGAGATTTGTTTAAACAAAAACTTTTCAGAACCACGCTTATATTAAAATGCATTAAAAAGGAGAAAATAATTTTTTGTAGACATTATTCACTATAAATAAAAGCGTGGAGCGCTAAACTGCATTCACGTAATCTTCGTCGGCGCACCTCGTTTTTATTTATAGTGACTGTTGCCTAAAAAAATTATTTTCCCCTTTTTAGTGCATTTTAAACCTTATCACTCGAATGGCGACTCTGAGGAGCCACTAAAAGTTATTGTACCATTATTCAAAATATTGATTACGTTATTAAATATTAATAATTACTAAATATCTAGATATCGTATGGGGTATCCACCAATTTCATATCCATCAAATTTAAAAGATCATAGAGAATGGAAATATTATTATGGAAATATTCTTGGTTGGGAGAAATGTTTAATTTTCGACTTAAAATATCTCCGAGTGCAAAGGGTTAATATAAGCGTGGATTTTAAAAAGTATTTCTTATATAAATACTTTTTTATTTTCTACTTTTTAGTCTTTTTTAAAATGGAACGCGAGATATAATACTGGTGTGGAATAGTAAGATATTGAAACGCAAGATATGGAAATTCGCGAGATAGAATGAGGGGATGACTCCGAGAGACGACGTTTCTTGATGGAGTCCGAAAATTGAAACTGTCCTAAGGAAGGGCTGTGGTGGAGCGAAAGAGGGAATCCCGGGAGGCCCGTGTTTAACGGGAAGGCCAATGAGGAAAGGAACAATGGCGGACAGCGTGTCCTGCAGAGATAATCCGACGCGGTGTTTACGATCGAGCGAACCGCAAGAACGAAAACAAACGACGCGGTCTCATCGAGGCTGGAGTCCACTCGTACGGGCCGCTGCGGATAATAAGCGGTGTTAAAGTGACTGTAAACCAAGATCTGCTGGTCGTCGACGAAACAATACGCCCGGGAAATCGTTAGTCCATACTCCGGGTTAGTCACGTGACGTTGCGACACACGCACGACGGAGACGAGACGCGTCACGTGACCGGGCGACAGCGGGAGAATGATAGAGGGGGAATCTGCCGCCAATGAAAATAGTAACAGTATTATTAGACTCCGGATTTTATGCAAATTTTTTTTAAGTGAAACTTCTTTGCTGAGGAGGCTACAATTTTCCAGTGTAACGGAAGCGACGCGGTCGAGCGTTACGGAGGTGACGAAATTTCGCGAATCACCTCGAATAGTTTGACAAGTAACATTTTCATAATTAATTTACTAACTTTAAAGACTTTATTGGTGAAATTTTAAGATTGTAGAATGTAAAATGAAGCCTTGGCTATATTCCCATTTCAGTTTTATGCAGGTTTGACAAAACTAGATTGTTAAAGGGAGAATGACAATTTGATTTGGTTGTTTCTAAATACGTAAACGATGAAAAATTGACGTAATCGCGCTGGGAGATATTCAGACGCGGTTTATCAGAACCAGGGAGTGCTTTTAATCGTGGGCCAGTGGGCAAGATACAAGGGACGACGGATAGCGAATCGATAAAATGCCGGACTTCGTTCGCGATCAACTCTACCTCCCCTGTCTGCGTTCCACGAAGATTGTCCACACTTTTGCTGCTCGTTCTACACCCACTGCATTCAAATGCTGCTGACGTTCGTCAAATTAATAGTTAAATATCAGCAGTTTAGTTAGATGTATTTCGGTCTCCGTGTACAGTCGGACGAATTTCGTAGAAGAAAACGATGGGCCCGCTGGCCCTCGGAATTCGGCGCCACTGCAACTGATAAGTGTCGTTCCACGATAACAGACGTGTGCATCGATCGGAAACGGAACATTTCCCATCGCTTTCGAGTGCGTTTCAACGCCCACAAAATAATTCTAATTTTTACGATTTTTTGTGATGGCTGCGGATTTGATGCGTTTACGAGAAAAATCAGTAGAAACAATTTAAAATATGTATACAGAGAAAATGTCAGAATATAGAAATTTAGACCAATGTATGACCTAATATATTTTTATAATTTATAAAAAATATTTTTATACATTTCATAAATTATAATAATTTATAAAAAGAACTTTTTAATGGCCCCCTGATTGTTACAATCGAGTTACATATTTATTCTACATACAAATCCGCAGTGTATTGACAATTATACAGCAAATCTTTATTTGAATACAGCAAAATGTTATTTTCAGCTTAGATGTTAAAATTATTAGTAAAAGAACTTTCTGCACGCACCTTGCAATTCTTACAATCCCGTTGAATTTGAATTTCGCATAAAAATCGGTATTAATAATTAGATTGCGGATCTTTATGCGAAATAAAAATGTTTTGCGTTGATCATAGGAAGCAGATTCTTGAGTTGTTTAAATCTTTCACTTTTTCATCAACCAATTTCTTCCTAAATCCATAAAAATCCGTGGTCTATTAATAATACAGAAGCAAAGAATTCTTCTCTACCTGGAAATTTCGGGAGCTGTCACAGTTATGGAATAGTAGAAAAGAAAAATTTCCTTTCCGCGAATATCAGCCCAATATTGGAGCAGCGGGCGCGCGGGAAACGGCGTGCGATCAACAAACGTGATTTTTCACTGTTCGCCGGGCGAATTTAAAATAATTTCGAGCGGCTCGCTGCTGGTCGGCTTTTAATTAAAGGAACGAGGAATCCCGCGGATCGTTCAGCAATTTAGAGGTGGTACGCGGGTTCCGAGATTACCCGCTCTTAATCCAACAGCAGAAGTGTTTCGCGGGTGTGTTTGCGAAGCGTATTAGCCGCGGGTCGGCCGGATTAATAAAGTTAAAAATGCACTTTGCGGCGGACGTGCGATAATGATAATTTCAGCGAGCCTAGCTCCGGCAGAAAAGATGGAGCGAACACCAGCCGGTCGATTTTTTATCGGCAGGCGAATTTAATTGCTTCGACTCCGTTGACCAACTCCCACACACACGCATAGGTACATCGACGCTTTTTTACTGAACGAGGAACAAGTTGTACTGGATGGTCCACAGAATTATCCCGGAATTTTTTAATTATTGCTGCGAGTTAACGTAACGGGCCTGGAACGGGCGAGAAGTGTTGGGCTTTGTCGCGAAAATTAACTAATGAAATCCAAAAGACTTTTTAACAGAGAGAACTTCTAAAGATGCTCTCTCTAAAAGTCTTTAATAATTTTTATGTGTTGGTTAGAAAAGAATAAAATTTTATCCAGTCCCGAAACATGATAATAACACTCATATTTAATTTAGCAGCTACTGTTTGAAAATCTGGAAGGATTATTCACCATAAACAATTTACAAAAATAAATTCCCATATTTCGTGGACGGTTTTGCAGAAATTCCGAATACTTCTTGATTGTTAATTAGTTTGCAGTCTCTGTAATAGGCAAAAATTAATTGTAAATCGATTAGCAACTTTATTTTCAATCCAATTCTTCTACCTGCAAAATGGAAGATTAAGTAATGGTTTATAAAATGTTCACTTGTCGAAAATGATTTTCGACAGTAGAATTTTCATTATTTGTCAACAAATTCCCGATTAATTAATTTGCACAGCCTACTAAAACGCTAATTAACAAATTAAAGATAAGAATGTCGATCAATATTATTTTTTATTCTCGGTCACGAATTATCGGGACGTGATCGCCCGCATTATGTGGCCGATTTTAAAGTGTAAACTACGATTACCGGGAGACTGAATTCACCGTTCCATAAACATACGCGCGATCGATAAATGGAGAACTAGTATGATTAATTGGGAACTAACGGCGATATTTAATTCATCATTAAATAAAGGCCATCGCAGCCCGACACTCCGCAAAATTATTAACGCACGCGCGTGTCCCGTTGTTTATCATAAACAGCGTCCGATACGAGCTTGTTAGTGTCGCACCACCATTTTGAACGCGTCCCGAATTTGCTTTGTTCCATTTCGATCGACGATTAACTATTTTGCGAAACTTGAAAGGAATTAATGTCTCGTAACATCGTAACATTATTAGACTGCGGATTTTATGCATTCGTGACAAACACATATTTTTTATAATTTATTAAAATGATCAAGGGAGGAAATAAATTTGGACAACACCCGTTTCTTGCAGCTAACGAAATACATTTTTATTTTGCATGAAAATCAACAGTTTAGCAATAATAATTGCGAAAGCAGCCAGATTTTATGCACACAAAAACAGTGAATCAATTAAACAAATTTTAGGACATCATATGTATAATATTGTTTGCAACTTGTTAAAATTATTTTCTTTCGTAATTCGTGTGGTTTATAGTGTTGAACATTTTTGGAGCACTAATTTTGGAGCAAAATAAAAATAATCTCCGTTCATTTCAAGCTATAGGTTCAGCATCGAATTAATTTTCTTAATAATTTTAATGTTTCTCTCTCTCTCTCTCTCTGAAAAATACACATTGTCACGTCACTAAATTTTCTATTCCCGTCAGAAGGCTTCGTCGCAAGAACTATTTTATAATATAATAGAAAGATAATCATAAAATCCAACAATATTTGCGGAGCGTATAATAATTGAAATTAGAAAAACACATTGAAAAACTGTGTTATTAATGTTTTCCATATTTAGAAAAGTATTTTCTCGGAAATGATGCGTGTTAAGTGGTTTCTCCACGTATTGGCAACCCCGGCTGTAGCCCATAAGCCCTAAATCCGCCGCTGGGCCTAATCGCGAGACTTAGGCCTCGGTTTCTGCGCGTCGAAGTATTAGAACGCCTAAACTCCGTACAGTTTTTCTTACTGTTTAGCGTGGCCACTGTGAACAGTTCGCCACGGTGTTAGAAGAACCAATTTGGAGGGCACTAAATCGTTGAAAAGAGACGTTCCCCTTCGCCGCGGAATAAAATGGGTCATCGTAACGATTAACACGCGTCAGTGTTAAATGTTTCAACAAATCCGATGTGTCGTTCAATGGATCCCTCTCCTCGGCACCGTTCATGCTCCCCAAGTTCGTAGTTGAACCGACCAAGCAATTTGCCGCGTTAGACCGCACTTCGCACTTCCTTCGAGAACAACTATAGTTACCGCGAATCACTAATTTTTCCGCGGACCGAGACCGTCACGACCATAATTCACACGCGACCGCCTAACTCCTTCGGAGACTCCTCTTCTGTCTTCTCTTTCGCATTTTTCCCCGGGAATTTCTACCTCGCCATTTTGCGACAGTGGCGAGACAATAGCATTTAATAGACAATACCATAATGAATGATAAAAATAATTTTACTAATTCTAATCATATTTTTTTTATATATACATGTAATCATCTTTATTTTAAATAGTGCAATTTATGCTTTTAAAACAAAAATGAGCAAGTGCAATTTCATTATTATTATATTTTATTGTATGTTGATCTTCTCAATTTATTAAGATCATAATTTTATTCTACCTATTCTTGTCTTATATCTATTTTATATTTATTTGTCTCGTTCGATTTCTAATGTAATTATCGAATAATTATTACAAATATGTTCTGGCTGAGAATGACAGATCAATTTCTATCAATTTTTACATTCATCAATTTTTGTATCTTTTAATTCTTTTTCTAGAATTTACAATCTTTTACGTTTCCTCGACTCCTGTCTTTTATTTAATTAACAACAAATTTTGCATAAAGATCCACAGATCACAATAAATGTTTCAAGAGTCGTATTATTTGGTTAAATTTATTAAATGTTGCAGTTCGCTCAGCAATAAAGAAAGTGATCGAATTTTCCTAGAAATTGTAAACACCTAAACACTGTATTTAATGATCATAATTCAACTGCGGATCCTTATGCAATTACATTAGATGATTGCATAAGTTAATGCCCGACTTGAAAATAAAATTCAATGGTTTTTTAAATATTGGTTAAGGATTTGGTTAAAAAACAGTTAAATTAAAATTAAAAGATGGTTAGAAAAGAATAATTGATTAGTAAAGTTGTATTCTTCAAAATTTAACCATTGAATTTTATTTTCAATTATTAATTCTTGTTTTTATTTTAAATATTTTATTTTATGCATTCATCTATGCAATCAGCTTTTGAAAATTTTCAAAAAATGCTAGAAAATAATATTCCACCGAATTCAGTACGATTTTAATTTATTTCAGTTCTGCGAACACTCAAAATAACATTTCAAATGATTGTACTTTCTTAAAATTTGCTAACAAAAATTGGAAAACGCATAATCATAATAATCGTCGAGAGGCGAATGAAATGTTTTGTAAAAATATTGCGAGTTTGCCGGGAATTTGATTGGGGCGGCCGGCAATCGAATCAACTAATTAATCCGCACTTTTCGTCCGATTTCGTTCGAATTAACCGTTCATCGTGTCGAATAATTAACCGTCGGTAGCCCCCCCATGAATATTAAACGAGAGTAATAAAAAGAGATCGGATTTTCATGGGGATAATTAGGTTAGATTGATTCGATCAAGCGCCTCTCGTCCCCCGTTTCTTCGCCGACGCTCCGCGGTGTCGCCGAGTTTTCTTCGTTTCGTAATGGCGGATCCGATAACTGGCGCGGAGGCTTATCACTTGACTTTTATCGTGCATTTGAATAGCATAAATTTAACTCGCATACATTTCCCACGGCGTGTCTCGTGGCCCAGATATACATTCTATATCTGTTGCGATGGTTTCACTTGGACCTTGCTCCAAAATCTTCGACCGGAAAACCGAAAAGCAACATGGCCGGGGTTTTTTGGATTTATCGAATAAATTTAAAGTGATATAAAGTAGACGAAGAATAGTTTTATACATTATAAATAATTAGGATTGTACATTTCAGACATGGCATCCTGTTTCCGCCGACGGCACGCAACAAGCGTCGTTAGAGCCTCGAAAATCAGTATAACAAAATTGGCACAGCAATAAATTATCATTTGTTTACACTATAACAAAGGTACGGACAGCGTTACATTTATTTGAAACAATTAATAGCGTTTATCGAGAGCCCGCCACCGCTAACATAACATTGCTCCATTTTGATGAACCCCTTGCACTATGATTTAGTTTCTGGTTCCACCGAGTATCAGATTTTCTTCGTATAAAATCTTCTAGAAGAAAAGTACTGTGTGTCTATATTATCTCTAATGGTTAATCATCGATGACAGAAAAATTCTGAAAATTTCCTGAATTCGAAGGAAGCCGCATCTACGTTTAATTAACGGTGTTTGAATGTTTCGTCACAAAGTATTCTTCAACCCTAAGTGGTCGAGGGGTGGCTCAGAGTAACTACTAAAAATTGCTGTGGCATTATTCGCAATATTGTTTACATTATCAAATATGTTGTATATCAATCTCACGCCCATAAAAAGAAAAAGAAACGTTCAATTTTCACGATAGAATAAAACGAAAAGGATCATACACAACGGAATGATTTTATTCCGAAATGAACGTTTAATTTTCACGTTAGAATAGCTCCGACTGCGAAGGTTTAAAACTAGTACACGGTACAAACAAAACTCGTCGACAAATTCGAAAAATCAAAGCAACAATCTCGCTCTCGATCAACTTTGAAACGACAGATGCCGCTATCCCCGAGACCAAAGGAAAAATCATAGAACAATGAGTGAAGAACGAACCTCGGTATTCCAGATCGCGCACCCTGGATCCTCCATCTTCGGGGGGTCGGCGAGAGGCGTCGCACGGTGCTGATCATCGCGGGAGCGTCGGAAATCGCGGCGAAAACGCGTCGTCGCCCGAACTCGTACTGTAGGATCCGCGAAAAAGCTGTGCGCGAGGGGGAGGGGGGGTGAGGAGGACGTAGAGACGAGGGGGAGGCGTTGGAGGGTGGTAGGAGGACGGGGGTGGCTATGCGAGATGGATAGAGAGCAGCGATGTCGAAGAAACAAGGGGGCGTAGGAGGTGAACGGTGGCGAAAGTGGTGCGGACCGGTTGAAGAAAGCGTCGCGACGCGATGCGTCGGGGTCGCGTGACGCGCGATAGGTGTCAAACGCGTGGCGGACAGACAGTTGACATGACATGGTAGAGAGCGCGACGCTGCCGTCGCGTACGTGGTGGACGGCGCGCCGGGCGTCGTCGTCATTGCGGGGATTGCGCAAGCAGCGTTGGGACGCGTCACGCAGCTGCGCGCGAGGAGAGTCCGAGCCGGCCGTGGCATTATCGCGCCACCGATTCACGCGACACGCGAAGGGAACGTTTACGCGAACCCCGGATCTGGTCCGTGGCCACGCGACGATGATTGGACGGCGTCGGCCAGCGGTGGGGATCGCCGAGCGCGGATTCGACCGGGCGGCGAAGGGGCGTGGCGAAGGGCGAGCGGAGTGGGGCGTGTTTGAACAAGATCGGGAGACTCAAGAGTAGCGGAGTACACTCGCTAACCGGCCTCCATCCACACGGCACACAGAGAGACAGACTGGTGAATGAGGGAGAGTGGAGGTGAGGCGGCTCAAACAGGCCCCGCTCAAACAACTGCTCTTGTGTGTTCAGCGAGAGACCCGCGCCACGATCAGCGTACTCGCGTACACCACTGCCTTCTCTCGTAGTCTAGCCGCGCCGCGTTGTTCAACCAACGGACAGAGATCAACTGCGTTGATCCGTTCGATCGAGTGGTGAGTTTTCGGCTCGCCGTTGGACCGTATACAGTGTGAAATTCTCGTCGAGGACCGAGAAGAAGGTGACCGCGAGAAGAATCCGAGTGTGCTCGAATCAGTGTGTATAATTTTGTGGTCGCGTCGCGTGCTCGCGCGAAAAGAAAAGGAACAAGTGTGTACTGTTCTATTCGATGACTGTGAAGTTTTTGGTGGTATAGAAGACTGCTATTGTTTTTTCTCCGGACATAGAAAGTGCGATCGAATCAGTGACAGAAGGAGTTGAAGAGAGAGAGAGAGAGAGAGAGAGAGAGAGAGAGAGAGAGCGAGAGAAAAAAAAACAGATTCGAGGAACCAGCGCCGGGTCCGGTGATAGGATTGCGTCGTCGGTGGAGAAGATTAAGGGAGCGTCGCATTATCAGCAGTCGTGGTACCGAGGCTTTCATGATTCCCGTTTGACGAGCAGACAACAGTCTGCCATCCCGGCGCCGGTTAGCTCTATGACCATGCTCCAGTCACAGAAGCTGTACGGCGACGCTGGTAGCCTCGGAGGCGCGATGACCAGCGCCGCGATGTCCCATATGGGCAGTATTCAGCCGGCGTACACCTCGATCAATTCGATGGGTTGCGTATCGATGGGGATGTCGATGGGCGTCGGTGTCGGGCCTAGCTGCAGCCCGCAAGGCGCCGGCGGTTTCAACATGAGCTCGGTCAGCTCCGCTATGGGGATGGCGACGATGGGAGGCGGTGGTATGAGCAGCTACGGTGGCACGTCGATGGCGAACGGTGGCGCGTGCATGGGCGCCGTCGGATACGGTCCGTTGACGCCAGCCGGCGGCACAGGGGTCTCCAGAGACCCTTTATCTCTGACCGAGCCGGACTCGCCAAACTCCGCTCTGCAACGTGTCCGCGCCGACAAATCCTACCGTCGCAGCTACACCGCCGCGAAACCCCCGTACTCGTACATCAGCCTGATCACCATGGCGATCCAGAACGCGCCGTCCAAGATGCTCACGCTGTCCGAGATCTATCAGTTCATCATGGACCTGTTCCCCTACTACAGACAGAACCAGCAACGCTGGCAGAACTCGATCAGGCACTCGCTCAGCTTCAACGACTGCTTCGTCAAGGTGCCGCGCACGCCCGACAAGCCGGGGAAAGGTTCGTTCTGGACGTTGCACCCGGAGAGCGGGAACATGTTCGAGAACGGGTGTTACCTGCGTCGACAGAAAAGGTTCAAAGACGAGAAGAAAGAGCTGACCAGGCAGTCGAACAAGCACCAGCAACACCAGCAACATCACACCAGCATCACCGCCACCGGGACAACCGTGGAGCACAGTAGCCCGACGCATCGTATCGCCCCGGCGGCTGGCAGGACTCCGTCGTCTCTACACCACGGCAGCCAACAGCAGGAAGACAAGGATCAACACTCGTTGGTGTCGTCCCATCATCATCACCACGCCGCGAGTCTTCATCAGCATCACGCCGGATTGAAGAGCGACGCGACGGACATAGGCGGTCTCCTCGGGCCGGATTTGGGCGCGGCGCACGACGAGTTGACCGCCATGGTCAGCCGCAGTCTTCATCCGCATCTGATCCCCGACTCGTCCGCGTTGCACCACGGTATGGCGAGTAGCCTGAAGCAGGAACCTCCGTACACCGCTGCCAGCCACCCGTTCAGCATCACCAGGTTACTACCGGGAGCCACGGCTGGCACCTCGCCGGGTGCTCAGGACACCAAACCGCCGGAGATGAAGATGTACGAGCAGCTGCACCAGAGCTACGCGAACTTCGGCTCGTCGCATCATCCTCACGCGCATTCCGCGCCGCCCAGCCATCATCATCACAACGGGATGCACACGAGCCCGAACACCGCCGGGCCCATGCACAACATGACCAACCATCATCATCATCAGGAATACTACCAGAGCCCGCTCTATCATCACGCGACCAGCGTTGCCAGCAGTAGTGCTCCACCACCGCCAACAGTTGTCAGCGCTGCACCAGGATTGTGACACCACGCTACACACCCCTACGCCTTGGCCTGAGCCGCTGCTGCTGCGGCGTACGCCGCCAACAACGCACCCTCCACCATGGCAGACCTCGCTTACCAACATCATCGGCATCACCACCAACAACATCCGTCGTCCTCTTCGTCGTCTTCGTCGTCCTCGCCGTCGTCGTCCTCCGTCTCCTGCCAACCCAACTCGCAGCCGTCCGTCGCCAACGACGCCGACACGTCCGTCGCAACCGTCAACGTTGCCAGTCAACGACGACGACGTCGCTGCGACGAGACAAACCCGGAATCTTGCGCTACTCATGTTGTCGAGGACGACTACGACGACGAAGAAGAGGACGAGGACGAAGAGGATATCGTCTGAGGATCAACGACTCCGTTTCAGGGTGAGGACATCAGTCTCGCGAGTGTCGAGTTCGGTCTTGCCGAAGGTCTCCCTTGGCTGCTCGGGGCGTCGCGACGCGTCGGTTTTCTGTGATACGCGACAACGATTGCACGAGGCGATTCTGAGTAGCCCGCGGACTCCGGAGTCCGGTTCCGTTTCCGTTCCCTTTCGTTCCGACGCGGACGATCCCGTTTCGCGGATCCACGAAGGGTCGCGATCCCGTCCGACGGGGATGGAAATTTCATGGAGGTGCGCGGTAGCATGTAAATATCGGGTCGGGCAGGGCCGGGGTGAAAATGTCTCTCGGCTTCGTGTAGGCTAGACTGCGAATCTTTATCCGTTTACGAAGAAATTGGTCAAAAAGTCAAGAATGTTCTAATATAACAAAGTCGTTAAGGGATGAAATCAATTTTTATGGTATTCCTGCTTGCCACAATCAAGGCGAAACGTTTTTATTTTGCGTAAAGATCTGCAGTCTAGCCGGGGCAGAATTTCTTCCGGAATCGTACGAACGTAATTCAAAATTCTCGAATACACCAGGACTTCCGGGAATTTTCGAGAGGTCCCTTGTGACCATCGCCAGGTCGCCCGGAGACATTTTCGGATTCTGGTAGATCGTTGAAGCCAGCGGATCTAGGGCGGAAAGCTCCTCGCAGCTCTTCGAGACGCGAACGTCCTCTCATCCTCTTCTTTCTGAGTCCCCGAGACCGAGGATCCTCTTTCTTTCAGCGGGCGGGACGCTCGGGCGGGTTCATTAGGGGAGAATTGTGTCGGAAGTTGGATATTTCAGCCGCTGATGGAGTTTGAATAGGATTGACCTGGATCGAGAGCGTCGATTCCTTTTTAGCCGAGATCTTTCTCTTCTTTTTTATCCGTTGCTGAGTATCGTTAGCGCCCGGGGACTATCCCGAGCCATTTGCTAAGTCGGAGTCGCTCAGGATTTCGGATGTCCTCGTCGAGGAAAAAGGAACCAGTGTGTACACTGAATAGGTCGTAGATCGAGGTAATTATCGGGATTGGGAGGACGTTGTTTAATCGGTTCCCTGGGATGATAGTAATTCAGTTGCGCGATGAGTATCCTGATAAACAGGTCATGCAATTTTTTGAATTTTAAACATTTTCAGTGGTCTTTCCTAATTCTGTGAAATTTTATACTCGAAGAAAATTCTCGAGACCCATAAATAAATAGGGATCCCCAGTCTACTGATGGAGTTAGGGTACATGGAGCTAAAATCTATGGGAGAAATGAGTTTCCAGGGGAAATATTCGGTTTTAGGGAAAGATTTTTATTAATCGGTCTCTAGTCAATAAAGACTGTCTTCGACGATCTATACCTTCTTCTAAATATTTCGAAAGTGCATCTGCTGAGACGTTGGATTAACTTTTATTATAGCGTATGTACAAAAAGATATAATATGTACCTTTTTATACTTGTTTTATTAAATTGATTTTTAGCGCAGTGTATGTACCAAAATATCAATTCTAATAACCATCGAAATATATTTGAATCCTTTTTATACGTTCAGAAAAATCTGCTTTCTTAAATTAACGATTATAATCTCGTAACATTTAGAAGGAATCAATGGTGCTACTTATGTTAGAAACGTGCGCTGGGCTTAATAAACAAATTGATAGCTTGACGACGACTGCGTATTTTTATGTGAAATAAAAATGGTTTGTTTCGTATTTCTTTTAGAATTTTCGCGAGCTGCGTCTGGCACATTGACGTTCTCAAATTCTTTCAAGGAGTGTAAAAGTCGTTATTCGATCGGTCAGTTAAATTTTCTTTTGATTTTAATTAATTAATTAATTAGACTATTAGATTATTTTAATTAGACAACACCTTCAAAAATATGTATCAAAACATCATCTTGAACGTCATCGATTAGGGTAGCTATGAGAATGGTTAGGTCTGATCTAGGGATATTTTGATCTAAGCAATTTTGTGTTACGTCACGTGACAATACTACAATATTACAAAAATAAATATTTACAGAGTATCTGCCATCTGTTGGAGATTACAAATTCTCTCTCATTATTTCCAATTTATGAAAATTATTTCAAATATTGTCACCTGCATTTTTTAGGATGCAAATTCTCCATTTGTGAGTGGGTGCAGTTTAAAACAATTTCGACTGGTTTCGCTAATTCGACTAGTTCATCCGATTAAAGTTATTATAAAAAGAAAAGAACAACTTTTTATGTGACTTTGATTGTTCACGATTGGTGGAATTTTTATTCTGCGTAAATATTTGCAGTCGCTGATCGGTACATCGAAGATCTAGAGGCAAGCGATCGCGATGCCGATCTCCAGTCGATCGAGTTCGATTCATCCGCCGACGATCGTCGGTGTCTCTCTGACTCACGATTGTTGTCCCAAGGAAAGAAAAAGCGTCCACAATCGTCTAGCAAGTATGTTTATCGACGCGTTAGATTGATACTGGAAGCCGATAGCATAGGTCTTTTTAGGATTATCTGTTCCTGACACATGCCTCTTTCACCGGTCGTTGATCTCGATCGGCATGTAATGTGTCTCATCTCTCTCTCTCTCTCTCTCTCTCTCTCTCTCTCTCTCTCTCTCTCTCTCTCTCTCTCTCTCTCTCTCTCTCTCCTCGGCTCGTTATCGTCGAGCGTGCAATTGTTCGCGCGGTTTACACCGAATGATTTTTGTCGGTGCTACAATTAGACTTTTATCTGGATCGTGATCTCGAGCCGATAAGCCGAAATCGGGGCTCGATCCTCCTTCTTGTCGCGGGGTTGCTACTCTCCGTTCCGATCGATGATTAACGACACTTCTTTATGGGAAATTCAGCTATCCATGATCCGGACAATCGAGGCTCCACTGAATTTTGGTCTCAGTCCATGAAACCTGTACAATTTTTACGGATTTTCATTCTAGTTCTGCATTTTTGAAAGTCCCCTAATTTCAATTCTTAACCGACTTCGAAAAAGGAGGAGGTTAATCGATTCGATCTGTATGTGCCTTTCTTTTCTCTTTTCGAACTGATCTCGGTCTATGAAATACAATTTTTATGAATCTTAATCGTAGTCGGTGTACAGTAAAGAGCATAACTGATTCCACACACTTTAAATCAGAATAACTGTTATATGAATGGACCAAACGACTCCAATTTCTCTGTAAGGCTAGAAGAATTAGTTTAGTAAATGACGTCTAACAAATAAGTTGAAAAAATGCATTTGGTCGGAATTGTGAAGAACAATAGTAAAAATTGCTTTTCACAACTTTTTTAGCTGGACCAATAACGAAAATCCAAAAGATGTGTCTTGTCAACTGGTATTAATTATAATACGCCCTGAAAATTTCATTGAAATTGGTGAATTGGTTTACGAATTATAAACGACCAAAAATGGTAAAACTTGCCACTTTATGGTACATTACAGATTACCACTTTTGATCGTTTATTAATTCAGTTAAGCAATTTCAATGAAATTTTCAGAGCGTATATAATTTATACAACTGGACCAGTTACATTTTCTAAATTTTCGTTATTGGCCCAGCTAAAAAAGTTTTTACTATCGTTTTTCACAATTCTGTCCAAATGCATTTTTTCAACATATTTTTTACACATCATTTACTAAACTAATTCTTCTAGCCTTACAGAGAAATTGAAGTCGTTTGCCCCATTCATAAAGAAGTTGTTCTGATTTAAAGTGTGTGCAATCAGTTATGCTCCTTACTGTATATTTCTCGTGTCCTGTTTAATCTCTACTCTTCAGCATTGCAATCTTCGTAAACCAACAAAATAAGCAATCTTTTAGGGTACTATTGCAATTTTGTTCGACTCCCATTCTTCAGTATCGCAGTCCTCGTAGACCAATGAAATTAGTTTCTCGAGTTCTATTCAAATTATCTTGAACTTCCATTCGTCATTTCAACGTCGAATTTTCAAAAGCGAGCCCACCATTTAATTTTCCCGTTAATCGTTTCGACACATTGTCCAACGAGACGATGCAGTAAAGTCCTTCGTTACTCAAGGGCAACATGATCTCCGTCACGCTCGTGCGGCTACGTTTTCGTGTGGTCTCGTTGAACAAGGCAGAGGAAGTGATTGAAAGAGGCGTTCAAGGTCACGTTTGGGATGAGAGGAGGATTCAGGATGGCGGTTCGCGTTCGCGAATCCGTCGGTAGATCTCTCGCTCGAGGAAAAGAGAGGCTCGTTCGCCGGCCGTCTCGGGATCGCGAAAGCGTCGGCGGAGAGCGTAAAATGTGATAACCCGTGAGAATAAGTCTAAATTAATGAACGTAGGCTTGCAAGGACGCCTGTGTAATATCCCGTGTAGAGGTGCGCGCATTCGTTACGTTGTACTCGAACAGACACACACACACACACACAATCACAAACTAGACTGCGGATCTTTATGCAAAATAAGAAATGTTTGCATTGATTACAGGACAGAGCAGCGAAATAAACATTGTATTCTTCTTTTAATTATCCTATTAAGCTGAAAATAATACAATGATGTCCTTAAACACTTTTAACATGTCCACTGCTTGAAATTTTTCATTTTTGTCAGTGAATGCATAAAATCCGCACTCTAATCGTAACACATACACAATCTCGACAGACACCACACACACACACACAGACAGATCTACGAATCATAAATTTTGTTGAAAGCGTCGCGCAGGACACGTCCAGTGTTTTTGTATGATACGTGTAGATAGCCGCACAACGTAAACGCGTATGATTGTACAATATTATATGTATATGTTACAGAGAGTATATATATATATAAATATAAATATAAATATGAATATAAATAAAAAATATAAATATAAATATATAAATAAATGGAGTCTTTAACGATACATTATGTTAGGTATATATAATATATATATACACATATATTATATATATTATATATATATATATAGAGAGAGAGAGAGAGAGAGTGGAGAACACAAGTATGACTGAGAGACAGAGACAAAACATTATACCGCATGTTTCAAAATCGTTTAACTGGCAGCTGACGTCCGAAAAGTCGTGCTCGAATTACGTATTCGAGGATCGCTTTTGAAACATGTTACTACACGGAAAGAAAGCCCTGTAAATAGAGGATGCATGTGTGCGCGCGCGCGAGAAAGAGAGCAAACTGGTGTGTGTGTGTGTGAAAGAGAGAGAGAGAGAGAGAGAGCACATCGCCGAAGATCACCGATCATTGTGAAGCTCGTCGGACCCGAAGCTCTCGGTTTTCGTTTTCCGCTCGATTTTGCGTTTCTCCTTCTGTTTCCCCTTCACCGACCGCGCCGAACAGAGTCGCCGGATCAGGGGAAACGCCCCCACTCTACCGGATCAGTCACGTGACACGCACAACGGAGGCAGAGCGCGTCACGTGACCGGGCGGCCGCGTGGGGGAGAGTAGAGCGGGGGGATAAATCTCAATCTGGCGACTCTGATAGAGTGGTGAGATACTGTGCAAGATTTCTCGCGCGTGCTCGTCCGAAACAGTAACGTATCTATTATGACGAGGTAGTGGAGCCCTGGGCAGTTATATCAGCGGGAAAGTAATTTACGGGGGTAACAAAATCGAGCACGATATCTCACCACTGCTCTGACGCATAGTTATCCGACGACGGGAGCCTCGTTCGGAAAAGAGAGATCGTCGGCGAACGGTCGAAGGCGCACGAACATTTGAAAAGAGATCCCGGAATAATACTTCATTCCTTTTCCAATCTGTTTTTCTTCTTCTTCTTCTTCTTCGCGTTCCTTACTCTTTCGAAAGCGCGAAGCTGATTTCGTTGACTCGGAAACGCGGAATCGGCGGCCAGTGTTCCCGAATCATGCCCGTTCTCGAAGCGATCGGTCGTCCGATGATGGCTGATTGTACATACATACACATACCTTAGGCAAGGACACGCCGTTTGTGTGCGAATGCGGCGGATCTCCGTCCCCAGCGACGGAGACCGATGAGACGCGAGCTAACGAGGATGTAAATGTTTCAATAAATCCACGTATTTCTACGAAATCTGTGTCCATGTTTCTCACCGCAACTTTCGTCGCAACATCCTCCTCCACTTTCGGCGAGCTTCCGGTGGAAAGGTCAAAGAATTTCAGACGGGATAGTCTATTAAATTGTAGGTGAATTGAGTAAGCGATTGCAGATTCAAGGTATGAAAATCAATTCGAAGATATCAACGGGTCAATTTATTCAAATCAAGTTTAAAATATGAATACACATATCTTGTTCGATTTTAAAATATCAATATAATGTATTATTTCACGTTCAATTTTAGAATATTAACTTATTAATATTGTGCTGTACCAAAAGAAAGCATAGAAACTTTCTATTACATTGCAATCTTAAACGAAACTATTAGACGACGTTATTGAGGGTTACTTGTTAGTTCACAATAAAAATTGCTGTTGGTATTGAAGATTCCATTAAAAAGTTTTTAGCCGTGTACCATAGATTTTTCAAAATTATACAATCATAACCTGTCGGTTTAATATATCATGTTCAATTTAAATGCGGCAAATTAATCTCTACCCGGAGATTCAAATTGCATTAAATAAAAAAAAAGTTCAATTTAAAAATATGAATGTATCATTTCCGATATATGAATCTAATATATGAATGAAATAATATGAATATACGAGTTTCTCCGAATAAGTTAATACAACGAGTACAATTCTATAATGGAGGTTCTGCTGTATTTTTTCTCGGAACTGTGTTTCCACTAGTTGGCCTATTTCCCATAATCTCGTATCGCCGGTATGCGATACAATGTAAAATCCTATATCGAGCCGTACGGCGAACCTAATCAGAAGATTTCGTGTCCGATAAAGTTCGGGACACGAGTGTCCGAATCTAACAATAAGATAGCGCGGCATGAATCCGCGAGTTTCTTCTCCGGATTTCATCCGTCATCTCCGTCGACAGGGAACAAAAAATGCGCGGGAGGGATGTATCGAAAGCAAGTGGAGCGAATCGATATCGCTATCGTGCAGGCATGTCAAACACTCGATATTTTGTAATTCGTGCAACACGATCCGAGCAAAGGTGAATGACCCTGAGCGTATCGCGTGCGAATCTGCGGGACGGTTTCGAAGTAGCGTCGAGGGCTTTCGGAAATGGGACGAAAATTTTATGCAATTAGCGAAACATTCGTGTTAAAAATAGATCTGGGTTTTACGAGTCGCGAAATTTAATGAAAAATGTAATAATGTGGCTTTATTATTAGCTAACGATACGCGAACTTATACACAAATTTTTTATATTTCTGTTAATTTGTGTTAATTGCGTAGGCCCCCGAACAGTGGTAGCCCAGGGCCCCGAAATTGACGGTCCGCCGCTGAGTATTGAACACGGTAATGCCTCGATACTTGTGCAAAAGATATTTTTTGATTTCACGTTGCTGGAACGTTTACCATGGAAAATTAAAATTAAAGTATTTAAAAATTCCGAAACAATTCGGAATAAAATTTGGAACAATTTCAGACGAAGTTGTCACACCGTATTAATTCTAAACAATTCGGAATAAAATTCGGAACAATTTCAGCAAAAGTTGTCGCACTGTATCAATTCTAAAAAATTATTATAATTAGATAATTGCCTAATTAAGAAATGTGGAGTGCACGATACTCACTAAATAAGCAAAGGATCTGCTGGTTAACAAATTCGTTTCACGTTTGCTTGTAGAATTTTTGGTGGGAAGCGGAGAATGAACAAAATCGTGTAATAATATTTGCCTGATCCGATCCGGTAGAATCCGCACGGGCACTCAGGGGGGTTATGGCGGTGCTCATTGACTCGCCATTTTTATTCGCCAATCCCTTGGTCGCCTAATCTCTGTGTGCAATACGCAGCTCATTAATTACGTGATCCGCTTGGCGACCGACGGAGAACTGCCGCCGTAACATTCTTTTCCTCGGCTCGAGGAGCACGTTTCGATGAAATACACGGCCGATAACGATTCCGCGATACAATCGACTCGATCGACACGTAATAAGGAATTATCGAGGCCGATCAAGGTTGCGCGGCGATCGAACCAAATCAGCTGGCGCTTCCGCTGACACAGTGTTATTAAAACTAGAGCCACGTCATGTTAAAATTCACTATTTATGTGAAAATAAGACAAATCTATTGCAATTTAATTTCTTCCCAATTTTGATTATTGTTAGACTATTTTTTATGCAAAATAAAAATTGTCTGCATTCGCTGATACAGGAGCCATGTATTTATTTCTTATCTTAACAATTTTATTGAGTTGGAAATAATACTACAGCATTCTTTCATTGTTTAAATATTTCTACTATTTGGAGTTGATCTACCTATTTTTAATTTAAATTTTATTGAATAATTCTCCATGAATCTTTGCGAATGGAATTCAATATTAAGCAACGCAGTTAACCATTGTTGAATTATTTCTTTAGGGGTTGTTTTTAAATGAAACGTCTTGTACAATTATTTCTTTAGGGGTTGTTTTTAAATGAAACCTGTTGCAGAATTATTTCTTTAAGGATTCTTCCCAAATAAATATTTTCAAATTGTTTTCTGATATTGAGAATTGAGAATCATATTGCTATTGGCTATTGAGAATCAAGCTGACGGGCTTCTCCCTTAAAGAAAATCGTACAGGGTGATCTCCTAAAATTTTTAACAGCTCCCGAACCAATCTGTTCATTCCCTGCACAGAATAAAAGAGACTTTAAAAGTAAATATTTTGGACTACGACTAGGTGCGCAGAAGTTATTATTATGTGCAAGAAAAATTTGCAAGTCAAAGAATCTTGAACATCGAGTCGCAGCAGTTTCGATGTTTGGTTTATTAATGAAAAATGTAGACCGGGGAAAAAATATTTGAACCGTTCCGTTATTGAGATAACTGTCCCGAGTTATATAGTTTGTAACACGTCATGGGATTGATGGTGAAACAATATTTTTGTTTAATCAAAATATTTATTGAAATAAATTGTGGTAAACAACAGAAGTGAGATAGTTGCATTCAAACATGTACATACCTAAATTCTTTAAAGAATAACACTAAATCTGTCTAAACAATTCTGCATTTTCCTGTGTTCAATTTTTATACACTAAACATTATTTACTGTAATTCACTGTAAATTTATAGCCACGTAATTTTAAACAATTTTGTCACGCGATTCATGTAATGATTGTAACAAACGGTATCTTTCTGTACACGAAATATTGGTGCAGTATATGGGCCGAAAAATTAAGCTCCGTTTACAGGAAAGCGTCAGGGCTGGGTTCACAGAGAAACAGAAAAATTGTGTGTAATAATTACGCTACAACGATCGACGGGATCGGAGTAATCGGGCGAATGTGTTCCCGAAGGTATATTGATTTTCCTTTAGCAGATACCGCCGGCCGAATTTACGGCCGTGGCGATTTTACTATCTTATCTACCCCTTTTACGTCACGCATTAAAAGTTCTTATTATGCCTATCTAGCTTTTATTGGTCTTAAATCGACCCCTAAATCGAGTGTCACGTACGTGGTCATGTGAACACGATAGGAGAGGCAACATCAAAATCAATTTTAAATTACACATTATTTAGATTCTATTAATGTGCCCATATTTTCATGAAAATTTAATTTCATTCCTGTTTCGACAAAATAATCGGCACGAAATATTATTTGTCAAGTTGTTAGGTCATCTGAACAATATTTATTATTTATTATTATACTGTACTATTTCTAACTTGTTTCTGTTCAACCCCGTCAAGGGGGATGATTTTAACAAATTCATGGCAGCCATCACCAGATTGCAGATTTTATGCATTTATGATAAAAACGAAAATGAAAATAGAAACAACAGTTATTTATAGAATTTAATACTGCCGATTAAAAGGATTAAGAAAATAAATAAATACGTCGCTCCTACTTCTGGCAACGAATGCAGGCAATTGGTGTTGTGCATAAAAATCTGTTTATCAATTTCATTTTATATTTTGAGTCGACAAAACAGGGTTTCCAAAAGGCTGAGTGTTGTAATATACATAGAAACAGGGCTTTACATGAACAGTTGTAAAAGTGTATAGCAAGTACGATCCGAAAAATATTTGCAAATTTTGCACCGCGTCATCACAATTTTTCAAAGTATCAAGACGTGTTGCATTACAGAGTCGGACAGACGGCAATTCTTCATTTACAATCCGCGTTTCCACGAACGCGACGGGGATAATTCACGATCAACATGGGAGCAGAGCGGCTACTTTCGCGAGGATCGCCCGAGCAAAAGCAACATCAGCCGAATTAACGACTGGGTTCATTCTGTCGCGAGGCCGGCGACGATAAAACCAGCCGATGAAGCGTTAAATTCCATCCGAGGGGGTTCCTACCCCTTCGTGTCTTCGTTCTCGAGCAGCGCGACGCCGCGCGCCGGGAGAGACTACAAGAGAGTGGAGAGAGAGAGAGACTGTTCGTACAGTGCCTCTCCTGTCCGTCGATATCGGCTCCCCACTCTTCGACTCCTCGCGACAGCCCTCCAACCACCACTCCTCGTCTCACTCCCACTGCCAACCGTCTCCCCTCCCCTCGGTCGTCGCTCCCTCTCCAACCAAGCCGTTCCCTCGCTCGCGCTCCCCTTTCTCGTTTTTTCCACTTCTTTTTACGTCTCCCCTCTGTTCTCCCTCCCGCCTTCGCCCTCCCTCCTTCGTCCCGCACTCCGCCTCGCCCCCCACCGTCACTCGACGCTCGACTCGAACTTTCAACGTTCTCCAGAACGTCGAGACTCTTTTTCTCTTTCACCCTTGCCTTCGCTTACTTCTTCCACGGTTCCCTTTTCTCTCTCTCCCTCTCTCTAACTCTCGCTCCTCTTACTTTCCTGTAGCGATGGGAACAATTCTTTCTCCAGTGCATCCCCAATCCCGCGGAATATTGTTTATTTGTTTGCCTGTGTGTTTAACGCATTCTCCGGTCGATCATGAGACTGCACGTAGGCGACAAACTGTTTGCTCGACGCGACCGAATCACCCGGTATACTATTGCTTTGTAGAGTTGCGATTCTTTTTTTTGGAAGAAGAATGTTCTTTTTTGAGATTCAGAATAGGGCTGGTGAAAACTATTTCTCGTTTCTTCAATAATTATAAATTGTTATTATCGAGGTTGATCGACCTCGATCGTGTGACCCCAGACACTAGCGGTCAATCTGCCCTGAACGGCCATTTTGACTTCAATGCTCCACGTATAACCTTAAATTATTTATCTATAAACAAACTTTGAAATACTGTACTGTGTGTGTGTGTGTGTGCAATTATTTGGAAATATTTACTTTCCCCGTCAATTTTTCAACAAACTTTGTGAGAAAAATGAGCGGGCGTAATAAAAACATTAGGACAGTTACAAAATACTGTTATGTCAATATCTGTGTTTTGCATAAACATTCGCTGTCGACTCACAACTACTTATAACTAGCCTGCGGATTTTATGCATTTCATTTCGACAAAAACGGGTACGTACAATTTAAAACGGTGGAGGTATTAAAAAGGTTCAAGGTCACCGGTGTACCAGTTTCACCTTAACAAGATAATCGGAAGAAGAATGAAATTGTTATTTGGCTCCTGTGCCTTGCGATAAATGCAAACATTTTTTGTTTTACGATTTAAAAATCGTTTGTCGCTACAGTCTGTCTCTGGCCGGTAGAGCGTCGATGCAAAATGACGAACAATTAGTCGCGACCAATCCCTACAGGCGCAACATGAATGTTTGTAACGGCGGAACTGTTTGAAAAAAAAAAAAATAGAACCGTTTCAGGGAGGTCTAGTTGCCCCGACGTTCCCCCGTTGAAGAGTGGATGCCCAACAGCGAATCATTGCTCCCATCGCTACTTTCTCGCGTCTATTTTTCCACCTCATTCCCTTCCCCGTCTTATCTCTCCCTTTCTTACGAACGTGCGACAGCTCCATCCTTCTCCCACCGAGTCATCCCTTCCCTCTTTCTCTCTCTCTCTCCTGCCTAGGTTCTTCGGCCTCTCCCCTCCACCGACTCGTTATACATCTCTGCCCCACTCTTCCCCTCGCCGTCCCTCCCCAAAGCACCGGTTCTTTCCCTCTTCACCGCTGAAATGGAGGAGAGAGCCTATATCGAACGCGGAGCTCTCGTGCTCACGCTCCTCCACCCACACACACACACACACAGAGGCAGGCGCAAGAGTGTGTCCACGCGCAAGCGAGTGTGCGCGAGAGAACTAGCGCTCGTGTACGAACGTCGACGCGAGCGCGCGCGCTCTCTCACAGCCCTGTGTACAATCAAACATTGTTCATGATTTAGTCAAATATTGGCGAGATACACAGGTTTGTAGTACCTCTCAATGTATATCTGGCTGTGTATCATGCCGAATAATCCGCGGGAGATTGCACCTCGATTGTCCACCCGTTAACTAAGACTCGTTACGCCGCCGCTCCCGTCTTTTCGGCGGTGAGGCTTGTTTAACTATTGTACCGAGGGCACCCGACCATCCAACTACGCTCCTGCGTTGCCGATCACCGGTACCCAGATCCCCAGATTTACTTTTACATGATGTTCTATTCTTCCGGGCGGTTTAATGAGAGTTTAACATGGGCTGGTTTTAGTTTTTTTTTATTCGCTGTTGAAGATTTCTCGGGTGTAACACAGATAGATGTTATTATTATTATTTTCTAAAAATTCAACATCCGGAAATGCGGGATTCCTGAGATCATTTGAAGCGATTTTTCCCTTTGCAGAAATGCCGTCCGCGGCTTTGTTTAGGAGTTATTAACGAAAAACACGATTGTGCCAACACGCGTCTAAGTCGCGCTCTGATTGGTCCGTGTTTTTCGTTAATAACTCCTTAACGAAGCCGCGGATGCGATTTTTGCAAAGGAAAATGTTGCTTCAAATGTTCTCAGTGTGCAGCTAAGAAATCTATGCGAGCGAAAAATTGGCAAATGAAAAATACTACAATTTATAATAAATATGGAGGGGTTCATTTATATCAGTTAACAACTAAACTTACACTGAGAAAAAAAGTAGTTACTTGAATAACACGCGTGTTATTGTAATTTTTTTACTTCGATGAATATCAATGTATTCTTTTCAATAGTATGAAATTTAGAAGCAAATCGTCATGTACTTGAATTGTCTATCATGAAATGATTGAAAATAGTATTAGATTCAATACCGTATATTATTATTCGTAATATTTCTTTTTTTCCTTCAATCAGATATG
>CM052284.1:6494061-6549496 GCA_028455765.1 Lasioglossum oenotherae
TTTTTTTGAAAACATTGATGGTCGAGCTATTGGCTTATATGATTGGGGGAAATGAGTTTTTCTATTGAAATTCAATAGTATTAAATATTAAAATAAGTTCATATGATATTGACACTATCTTATCGAATCAACATGTATTTTTTTTGTTTCGACAAGATTTTTTTCTCAGTGTACCACTGCCGGTCGAACGACCGGTTTTTTATTTTTTATTTTACAATTATTAAAATTATTATATTGCAGTAAAAATTGCACAAAATCTAAATTAATAGAATTCTGTCATTCCCGTATAAGCTGAAACATTTCAATCGCTTTTAGTGTTAAAAATTGTAATTTCGTAAAGTTAGGTTAGCGCGCGCATGATCGCGGTTATGCTTCTCTGGTCAGACATCTTGTCACTGATTCCCCACGAACCTTGACTCCTCGCCTTTGCTGGCGACGCGAAATTCACGCTTGCGCAACCATAAATTAACGAAGCTGCAAATTAGCCTGACTAACACCGCGTGCACATGTACGCCCCGTGCAAATATCTGCATACAGGCGACGCAATGCAGCCACGCATTCCCCCGCGACCCATGAAACAGGCTATCGATATCAAAGGGATAAAACTAGCATATCACGTGACCACACTTACCGGTAGCATAGCCAACGGAAAATATCGATAACACCACCATATCTGTTCTGTAACTTTTCGAGTGTGCTCGGCCTTTAATTATTCCAGTAAATACCAGCGTACCGTATACCGCGGAAAAATTGCTACGGCAAATAGAATCTAACCGCAACCGACTCGCTTATGGTACATAGTAAATGAACGGGCACAATAAGTATCACAAAAATGTCTAGTCACTATTTCCTATTCCACTCAGCGAGGACTTAGTTCCACAATCAAACTAATCAACTGTTTTACACTAAACCTACCACGGTCAAATAACCGGTTTTATATTTTTCAATTATTATCGAAATTATAAAAATCCATTTATGGAAAATAATGGAATAAATAAATAAATAAAGCGTTGCCATTTTTATAAGGCAATATTTATCAGATAATTTTAATGCTTGGTAGGCTAAGTGTTTATTATACAAATATCCATGTACTTCTCTGAATAATTCGGATTATTAAAAGAAGTTGTATGATTCAACAAGTTTATACGTCATGATTTTCTACGAGTGTTACATTGTAGAATGGAGTATTTTTTCTAGTAAACTATTTCTAGTAAATACTTCATTCTTGTCAGACCTAGTACTTTAATTCAAGTCGCTCACAAAATTAACTTGACTTCATGCATATGACCAATTGGCATAATCGTGTAGAGTGAATAATCGACACTCTAGTTGCGTGCTGTTGAAATTCGTGTAATACAATATCATCAAGTATCATACAATATTGTAGAACCTCATAGAATATCATACAATATCATATTATAGAATATCATTCAGTATCATAGAATATCATATAATATCATACAATATCATATAATATCATACAATATCATATTATAGAATATCATTCAGTATACATATAGAATATCATATTATAGAATATCATTCAGTATCATAGAATATCATAGAATATCATATAATATCATACAATATCAGATAGTATCATAGAATATCATACAATATCATACAATATCATCTACATTGCTCCATTCTCGGACCCAGGACGAAGTTCTACGCAGAAACCGTGTACCCATTCGAGTAGCGCGAATTATCGGGATTATCGTGGGCAAATCGTCCATTGAATAATATCAGATAAGAGTTATCGCCTTAACGCCGACACTTAAGTGCGACATACTCATCCCGACTTTTTCCGACGAGCTAGACTCTCCCTGATTTCTGCGCGAATGTTGTGTATGCACACTCCTAGACACAAGATAGCTGCTATATTTAGTTCGTCGAATTTCTGATACACAGGGTATATCAGAACTACTGCGACGCAAAACCGATACATTCAGAATAAAAATCCATTGAGAGTAAATTGAACAAAATTTATATTACCGGGTTAAATAAACTACAATAGTTGTAAATTACATTCAGAAATAAGAATCCATCGAGAATAAATTCAGCAAAATTTTTATTACCAGGTTAAATAAACTACAATAGTTGTAAATTACATTCAGAATAAGAATCCATCGAGAATAAATTCAGCAAAATTTTTATTACCAGGTTGAATAAACTACAATAGTTGTAAAAATCAATTTTTAGGAATTTCTTCTGGAAATGTTAAAGACAGCTATCATTCCGATTTCGATATTATAATTCCTGGTACCGTCGGTACCGGCGAATATTAAAATTCAAACAAACACACGGTGAAATCATTATTAATAATTCCCGGGTTATTTATTTTTAAACAATCGCCGTGCGCGGCTGATCTTCGAACGATAAATAACGAGATTGCTTTAGGGTTGGTAAATGTAAAAATAGAAATATCATTCCCTGTGCTCCGTCCCAGTAATAATAACAAAAAGTTTGTACCGAGACCCGCGCGCGTGTGAGCGTGGGAGTGCGTGTGCGCGCGCGAGAGAGAGATCGATTAGCGTCGCGCAGCGAATTTCATTTTAATGGAGTGTAATGGTTTTATGGAAATACGATATAATTCGCGGCACGACAAACGTGATAAAAACTGCAAACAATTTTGATACATTTCACGCATTGCGCGGAGCCAACCGGGCCCGTATAATTTTTAATTTCATTTCATCAACGAGCTCTCTCTCTCTCTCCCCACTCTTTACACATCATCGGGGAAAATAATGTAACGTGAAAAGCATCGCCAGGATAATTATGCGGATAATGTTTCACATTAATAAATCGGACTAATCCGATTTTATCGGTTTTCGGAATCGACGGATTTTTTCTTAGAAAAAGAGAAGATTTTTTCACGAAAATTCCATTACTTGAAAATAGGCAGCGGGTTTTACGTATTTACAAGAAAAATGGGTAGGCTATATGATTTATTTGTTGTCATAATACCAGGAAGATTTTAAGTAGCAACACGATTTTTCGATTTTTGAGAAAAACTGACGGAGGATAGGGACGAATGGATTTATACGGGCGAATGTTATTCCATTCTGTGTTTCATGCGTGACATAATACCAGCGGCGCCCCTTTTAATTAACGCTACTACAATTAACCAACGCTCTCGCGAATGGGACAAATATTTGAGGCATGGTTACTTATCTCTATTCACTATCCTCTTCGCTGCAAATTTCCTGTATCTGCTCGAAATCCACCGTTTAGTATTTTTCGTTTCCTACGACCTACTTGGCTGGTCACGAATGGTGTGTTAACACATTTGTTGGGTAAAGCGAATAGTTAGATTGAGAACCTTACGCATGTAGGTGTAATTTAAAACAATCGAATGATCAAGAACAATTTTAATAATATTTATTTATAAGAGATTTATATATTAAGAGTATTTATAAGAGAAACAATTTTCAACTCGGTCCCCGTCGTCACTTCTTTTTCGCGAATTTCGTTCCTGTTCGTGCGCCTAACCCAGACCTAATTCAGACCGAAAATGAAGGTCACCTTGACTTTTCGAACATAAAAATTCCTTTTCATCTCATACTGTCGTGGCAGACGTTAAGACGAACTCTCGGTAATATCGAAATAATACTACGACCTGTCAAGTGACCTTGGTCAGAAAAATCCACAAACGTTGGGCAATCAAAACAAACAGCTGAGAGTCCGAAAGAGAGTACAGAAGACACACCCCTTTCGAGAACCGCTTTTTTTCTCCGCGAATTTCGTTCCTGTTCACGCTCCGGTAATTCCTTCGAGCGTGTAAGGATTAACCCGGCCGCGATTCCTCGATACGTATATGTATTTCGAAAAGGCAAAGTCTGCGAGAAGAGGTGGGGGGGGGGGGGTGTGAGGGTGGTATCTGCAGCTCGGTTTGCAGTCCGCGCGTGTCCGGCGAATCCACGGTGGCTTAAGCTGGCACCACCGGGGTTTACTTAGGTGCGGCCGAGAAATTGAAATTTTCGTAAACGGATTAGGGGTCCGGCCGCACGACAAACTCCTTGTTAATTAGAATGTAATCCTGGTCTTAATGGGACATTCGCTAATAAAATCAGTTGGACGTTGCCATTGCTCAACGCCCGGTCACCGGGCTCGCCTCGGCCCGATACGGGAGCCAGCTCGTCTCAGACATCGGGGGCCAATTTCGTCCCATGGAAATTGAAACTGTCTGGAGGATCGCTCGAGCCTCGTCCCGATCGTGCTAAGGGATGATTGTACGGGGCGGATTAAATCTCAAACTGCATTGTAGATTGCTCGGGCGCGAGGGGAGGGGAAAAGTAGATCCTTCAAACGTAAATAATAGAGAAACGGTCAAGTGTCAGTGTTAAAAGTATTTACTTGTATTCGGAAATGTTTTTTCCGACTGAAGATCAAGGTCACCCTTGAGTTTCCAGATATAAAAATGTTTATTTCACAATGTTGTAGCTGACGTAGAAGAAGTGACTTTGAAATGGTTTCGACAGAGGTCACGCGAAGGTCGCCTTGACTTTAAATATCAAAATGTACTTTTTATTTCATAATGTTGGAACGTACAAGAAGCTAATGGTTTCGAGAGCGCCAGAATTTCTTCTAGATCATTTTTCCGTGGAAAGAATCGTAGAGGTCACACGAAGGTCACCTAAGTTTCTAAATGGAATCCTGTATTTTTCAATGCTCTAGCCGGCGCAGCTGGTTATGCTTGTTTAACGCTGGGTTTACGGAGCACCAAAAACGACTATTTTGCATTAGTTTATAGAAACAACAACAATGTGTTTATCCAAATTTTTGATCACTATCTAAATAATATACTGCGGATCTTTATGCGAAATAAAAATGTTCAGCAGCGATCGTGGGCAGCAGGAGTTCAATAAAAATGTATTTCATCCCCTAATAGTTTTTTACAGCTGAAAGCAACGTGACACTATTTTTTAACTGGTTTGTAATTCACCTAGCCAATTTCATCACAGATCCGTAAAAATCCGCGGTCTAGTTACGAACATTTCGTATACAGGTCCTTGGCCGAAGAGGGCCGAAGGTATCCCGGACCCCGGACTCCCTCCGGAGTGCTGCTGATTTCTCCCGTTGGATAACGCGAGAGCCCGGGGGAACGGGAATCGATTCCGCCTCTATTTGGTTATCGGGAGAGTTACGTAACACGAGGCTGTAATCTCGTGTCGTAAGTCCCGTTGTAATTTTCCCATACGTCCCGTGCGCGGCCGCGCATCACCATGACGCATGACGTCACGTAGTCGTCGCGAGCGCTCCGTGCGCGCTCCTCTCGAGTGTGCTTGAGAATCTTCGACGAAAGTTTCTCAAGGATCAAGGGGGGTGTCGGCGGGGCGGGGGTGGTTGGGAAGGGGAGCGCGTTACTTTCCTGGAAAATGTTGCGCAGGTGAAATGGAGTTGTGGAGACCAACGAAGAGGGAACGTTGTCGGCTGCTCTGGGTTTTCTGGACAGAAAGGGGGGAAGTTGGCGTGGGTGGAGATGCTGAGACAAAAGAGGATCCCGGGCGAAGAGGAAACAAGCCGAGAGTCGAGCCGGGAACTCGGCGCGAGCAATATACATGGATTGGGAAATGATTTAACGGCGCTGAAGAACGGGGCTCGCTGGGACCGAGGGACGGGGAACGTGAAGAGGATACATTGGTGGACCGAGTTCGTTGAATAATCAAAGCATTAATGGGCAGAAATAAATATATCACCCATAAATATCGTACCCAGTTGTCTGATGTTATTTAACCACGGTGTTTTCGATTTGCGACAACTAATGAGTAGTTAACGAATCTGGAGAAACAGTAGCAATATATTATAGTTTGTCCCAAAAATGTTGTACTTAAGGGGGACGATTGTTGACGTCATTTCAAGGAACTTTTTCCTTTGCGAGAATGTTCTACGCGGCCCCGTTTAGGAGTTATCAACGAAAAACAGGGACCAATCAGATCGCGGCTACTGCGGATGGAGACCGGCTCGGCCAATGCCAACGCCCGGTTCATCGCGGGCCGCTAGCAGTCGCGCTCCGATTGGCCCGTGTTTTTCGTTGATAACTCCGTAACTAAGCCTCGGAGAACATTTTCGCAAAGGGAAAAGTTGCTTCGAATTTTAAGGAGGTACGTTTTCGACATTAGACAAAAGTGAATTTTGACTTTTAACAATTTTAATTAGTCTAATAACAGTCTTGGAGTCTTCTAATATCTTCAAAGTTCAAACATAAACGTTTGTTACTTTGTGGATGACCTCCTTGTGTTGTGAACGACCTGCTGTCGGCATTTTCCCAGTTCCGAAATATCCACTTCCCGTAATTCCGTAATTGTGAAGTTGAATTAGGGCTTCTTGATGGGTCGGACTTTTATGGCGAAGCTGTCTTTCATGGTTGTAGGATACCGTCGCGCGGATCTGGGTTCCTCTGAACGATCCTGTTTATTTATTCAGAGAAACAAACAACTCGACCCGCTTGCACACCAAGGGTACTGTAAATTAAGCGCGCCGGAGATATTTCGCTCGGTATTAAAAGATTCAATTAACCGGCTGAGATGCGCCGATGAGAATGACCCGGAGTGGTTAAGAATGTTCAAGGAATTTGTTGTGGAACGAGGTAATCCGTTGCAGACATTTCATTTTCTTTTCAGCGATTTTCTAATTAATAATTATTTCGTAAATAAGAATTGTTCTCGGATTCCTTTAATCTATCCCCTTTCTACTTCGTCGAGCCCCACTTTGATCACGACGAATCTTCTTCGACTACGTAAAATTCCTTCTCTTTTTAGGTCTTTCTCGTTTTCTCTTCTCATTCAATCCGCCCGTTTCATCCACGTCGTCCTCTCCTTTGATCTTAATGAATCTTCTTCTTGAGTTGCGTCGAATTCCCCGTTTGAACCGCAAACCCTTTTGAAGCGATTCCCTGGAACAGCGATCCCCTAAACATAGTATCAGGCCAGAGAAGAGAGCAGAGTAGGATGCGACGAAGAAGAGGATTATGGCACAGAGAACGGAGAACAAGAAGAAAATGTCTGCAAAAATTAAGAAAGAGCCCGGAGAACATACATAGAATGACGATGGATACGAAGAAAAAGTGATTCCGTGGAACAAGGATCCCCTAAACTCATCAGGCCAGAGAATAGAGAAGAACCACAGTGGACGAAGAAGAGGAGCATGACACAGACAATGGAGAACTTGAGAAAGTGTCCAGAGAACACAGAACCCTGCCGAACAGGAAGAACGAGCGATACCCTGGAGCCACAGAACGAAGAAGAGGAGCATGACACAGACGTAGGAGAACTCGAGAAAGTGTCCAAGGAACATATAACCACACTGGACAGGATGAAAAAGTGACTCCCTGGACCAGCTATCCCCTAAACGCATCTGGCCAGAGAGAAGAGAACAGCTTAGAGTATCAGTATTAGACAGGGAAGAGAGAAGAGTCCCAGAGAACGAAGAAGAGTAGACTCATGAGACAGAGAATGAAAAACTTGAGAAAGTGTTCAGAGAACACAGAAACCCGCCGAACAGGAAGAAACAGCAGTACCCTGGAACAGCATTCCCCTAAACTCATCAGGCCAGAGAAGACAGAAGAGTCATAGTGAACGAAGAAGAGGAACATGACACAGACGATGGACAACTTGAGAAAGTGTCCAGAGAACATAGAACCACGCTGGACAGGATGAAAAAGAGACTCCCTGGACCAGCTATCTCCTAAACGCATCTGGCCAGAGAGAAGGGAAGAGCTCAGAGTATCACCAGAGTATCAATATTAGACCAGAGCTCCAGAGAACGAAGAGGAGTAGGATCATGACACAGAGAATGAAGAACTCGAGAAAGTGCCGAGAGCACAGAACCCCGCCGAACAGGAAGAAACATACCCTGGAACAGCGATCCTCTAAACTGATCAGAGGCCAGAGAAGAGAGGAGAACCAGAGTGAACGAAGAAGAGGAACCTGACACAGACGATGGAGAATTTGAGAAAGTGTCCAGAGAACATAGAACCACGCTGGACAGGATGAAAAAGAGACTCCCTGGACCAGCGATGCCCTAAACGCATCTGGCCAGAGAGAAGAGAAGAGCTCAGAGTATCAGTATTAGACCAGAGCCCCAGAGAACGAAGAAGAGTAGGCTCATGACACAGAGAATGAAGAACTCGAGATAGTGCCCAGAGACCACAGCACCCCGCCGAACAGGACGAAACAGCCATACCCTGGAACAGCGATCCTCTAACCGTACTAGGCCGGAGAGAAGAGAAGAGCCGCAGAGGATCACAACACAGAGGGCTTGAGAAACAGTCTGCAGAGGCAGGAAAGTGATGACGAAGATTGCGGGTGAAAGTGGAGGCTACGGTGGAAACGGTAGAAAAAAGCGATCCCCTAAACCTAAACAGAGTAGCCTGGCCAGAGAGGAGCGACGAGTAGGAGGCGGCTGGTAGAATGACACACAGAGAACGGCGAACAAGAAGAAAATGTCGGCGAAAAAACGAAGTGGAGGAAGCAGAAGAGGGAGAAGAAACGCTGAGAAGTTTCGGACTGTGGATGGAGGAGGAGGAGGGTTGGAGGAGGAAGGGCGAAAAAGACAGAGAAAAACGGAAGAGGACGAGGGGTTCTGGGAGGAAGGGGAGGTGAAGACGCGGCTGCTGATGCGTGTGGGAGCGGCTATCAGTGAATATGAGCGCGTTTATCAGCGTGGGGGTACCGCGTCGGCCATGTTGAGCCTGCGTGTTCTGGCTCTCTCTCCCACTCTCTCCTCAGGCTATCTTGGTTGCTCCGGCACTCTCTTCAACGTCCTTTCTCTGTTCGCTAGCCAGGGTTCCCCCTTTCGACAGGTTATCCGCGTCTCGTTCCCGCGTGGTCTGCTCGTGTTTCGTTGTCCCTGTTCCATGTTCGCAGGCCGCCTCCGAACGGCGTTTTCTCTCTTTCCTCCGGGCTGCGACTGGCCTACTCTGGCGTATGGTTGGCTGGTCGGTCCTCTCTTTTCAACGAAGGCGCGTCAATACCTCGGCCAAGCGTGCTTTGCACCCCGCGAAGTCTCGTGGGCCGCGTTCGCTCGGGCCAACCAGAAGGCAAGCTGATACCCAGGCGTAGCGATGGCAACGCTTTCCTCGCTCGACCAACGCCACCGCCGCCGCCGCCGGGTAACAGAGAGACTCTTCCTCTCCCTCTCTCTCTCTCTCTATCTCGTTGCTCTGCTACTTTCCCCTCCCATGCCTCCCCCTGGAAAATCATGGGAAACGAAGGAGACCCGCGTGCAGAGGAGACCAACCCTCCAGGACGCGATTAGAACGTTCACTGGGCTACCGGGAAACTTGCCCGATCGAAAGCGACCGGGCGAGATACGTACCGATAGCTCCCCTTCAGGTGTTCGGTAGATGTACACGAACAGCTCCGGAAGTTTTTGCCCAGCTTCGGCCCGAGACGCGCACCATCGCTGGGATTGTTGGCTACCCAGATTTTATTTGATGTGGCTCCGATGCTGCATAGACGATCCTGGAAGAGGGTTGGGTGACATTGCCGTAGGACATCATACCTTAAGAACAAGGTTAACACGATTCCAATATAACACTGTTGCAGCTGACGTTCAGACCAATTCAATATCTTCATATGAAAATGTCGCCTACAGTACTGTTACCTTGGGTACAAAAAATTCACGGAAGCTGGGCGATGGATACAAACATTGAATTAATATCTGCTATAATATTTACACTAGACACTTTTTCTGGGAGCAAAAGAATCTCTTTGTACAGTATTGGAGAATTTATCTGAACATTCATTATTTAGTAGACCGGGAATTTTATGCATTTATAACGTAAATTATTAATTACTGCGTAATTACACATTCTTCTAGGGATTGGACCTAAAACTTGATTTTTTATTTATATTTTTCTGGACAATATAAATCTTTGTGTACACCAAAACAAGAATACTTGCACTTCAAAACTATCTGTTCACATCTAGAAAAGGCATGTAACTAATTGTATGTGGCTCCAATGCTGCACAGACGATCCTGGAAGAGGGTTGGGTGATTAGGGTTGTGCTGGAACCTCATTTAACGCGGTAGCCATAGGACATTATACCTTAAGAACAAGGTTAACACGATTTCGATATAATACGGAATTAATTAACTTGTGTATAATAGGGGAAGGAGATTTTCTGATCTATTAGGTGTACATTGTCTGCCAGGAGCGGAAGAGTCAGGGCAGCACCTCTGGTGGGGTCTGTCTGGGGCCTAGGTCGTAGAAGTTTCTGGAAATTCCTCGTTTTTGTCAAAAAATAACAATCACACAAAATGTACATGAATCGAATGTCTTCGCTGTTTGAAATTCCTCATCTTTGTCAGAAATGTTTTCGAATCAGGGGTGTAATGATAACTGTCACACAAAATGTAGATAGATTTAGTATTGTTATTTCTATAAGCCCAAAACTTGCTTGCCAATTTCCAGACGGTCCCAGGTTTCTTATTCGAGGAAATTGTGGAAGTGGCTGCCTGAATCAGCGTCGCGAAGACGACACGACGACGTCGTTTTGGCGTCGCGGCGAGAGGCCTATGAAATATTAAAACACCCCGCGAGACAGGGGTTACGCTCGAGCCTCTCGCTCAAATGAATTCCAGTCCGGAGCCGCCTTGGCGAATTGTCTATCGCGACGAACATCTCCTCCCGCGTTTTTCACGCGATTCTACTAAAATTGTGAATATTTTTCTTCATAAATAATTCTGTGGACAATGTGAATGTCTGCCTTTTCTTAAAATATGAAAATTGTAATTTGCATGAAGGTTCTCAGTCTATTAATCATATACGTTGTTTCTGAAAGTTAAGTCTCTACGTATTTATTTATATCAATTCTTTTTTTATATCTACATCTGACTAAGACTGCTATAAGCTCATTCTTTTCTATAAAAACAACAACTCATGCGTGGAGGTCGCGAAAGGTGAAATTTTCAGAATTTTTTTATGTTCACGGCTGGTTTTTTTCGAATTTTGTGGAAAGCTGTTGCTACTGTTCGAGCGTTAAAACGGTGGATTTCAATCAGTGCAGCGTTCGGTGCTTTATTTTTGAGAAATTTCATGGGAATGCGTACGCAGTCGCGTAATTTCCTCGATTGGAACGACAATCGGGTTCCGGGCCCGGGGGCACAAAATTGAAAACGTGGTTTCGAGGCTCGGCCGATTGATCACGGCCGCATTATGCGTGAAAAGGATTCCCTTGTAGTGATAAAAGTAGGATCATTGTGGGCTGCATGTAATCAAGCCGTCGGGCGTCCCGTCGCGTCGCGCGCGAAACTATTTAATTCGCTGACGATCGTTGGAAATTGAACGACCCGAGTCACTGGCGATTTTCCCGATTATATTTGCGGATACATCGACACCACGATTTTATGCCAGTCGGCCATTGTTGGTCGGACAGACGCTTTTGCGAGATGATAAGAAATTGGGATCAATAATTCGATCCTCGATCCTCGAAGAAATTAAATTTCGTGAATTTGAATTCTGAATAATGTAAAAAAAAGCTGATGTAATGTCATTTTCGGCAATAAATCGTGAAAATCTGCAATTTTTACCATCTTTAAACGTTTGTAGCTCATTGCAACGTCAACCAATTTTTACGAAATTTTCAGAATATGTTTAATTGACACAGATCTACAAAACGTATTTTTTAAATTTTCAATATAGGCCAACAAAAAAAAAGTTAAAAATTCAACTTTTAGTATTTTTTCAACAATTCCGATCAATTGCATTTATGGAAAAAATTTCTTTTCACATCCTTTAGTGAACTAATTGCTCTAGTTTCCCAGAAAAGTTCAAATCGTATAGTACAATATTAAAAAAGTTATCGTCTTCTTTAGAGCGGTTTTAAACTTTTGTCCGCTACTGTACATAATATACATATATTATGCTCCTTACTGTAAATGTCCACATACTTTCCAGCGATGGTGTATATCGAATCGGACAACCTGTATGATCTCATCCCTTCACACACTGCATCTATCATAAAAATGTGTACACAGAGTGGGGATCCGAAGCTAGTGTGGTGCCACAGTTGACGACCGAACCGCAGCGGAACAACCCCCGCTCACGTGACTCTGTAAAGTGTTAATAAACCGATTGATTAAAACAAACGCTTCTAAACGATCCCTCCTAATTTCTCTGAAACGATCCGCAGTGACGATTTGCACAAAGGTCCGCAGAGCGCGCAACGATGCGAGCTCAAAGCATCTATTATCTAACTCGCCGACAGCGTTACAACCCCTTCAAAACAGCAGCGGGGCCAAAAACACGCGATAAAAGGGAAAAAGTGGTGCAAAAACCGTAAAAGAACCGACCAGTTCCGAATGTGTCTCGGTCCAATATTTGCCCGCGATGCAGAACGTTACAAGTCTAACGCGAAATCAGCAGCCCCGGCCGATTTACAAAACCGGCCGCAACGGGATCCGATCGAAAATCACGGGGAGGGGGGGGGGGGCGGCTGTATTCCGCTGAAAGCTGGCAAACGATCATCGCTCGGGGACGGCTGTTTAGATTTACCAATAACAAACAGCCGGGAATAATCGGACACCGTCCTCGCATTACAGCGCTTGTATGTAACAAACCGTGAACGCGGGGGAGGGGGTTGGGGACCATGAGCGCGAGAGACCGCTCGTGTTTTCCACCCCCGTGTCCTCCCATTCCACCCCCCCCCCCCGTTTTGATCGCTTTGAACGATCCGGGCTCGGTGTCCAAACCCTGTAACAAAAGGATTTCTACCACGGGAGGAGGTGAGGGGGGTTTAAAACAATCGACAAATTGTCGACCCCCGGGGTTAATCGCATTATGGATAATAGCGTATAATTAAGCGGCTCCGGCAAGCTAGCCACGGCCGCGAGAACGAACATGTGCGGTCGCCTTTAGCCCCCGTCACACCTGATTTCTCACCCCTCGCGCTTTTTAACGTGGGGCGATAGCTGCTCGATCGACCTGCCGACGGAAAAATGGCGAGAAGGTGGATTAAGGATTACGTCCGTCACGGCTGTCGCAGATTTCACGGGCGCCGCGGTGGGGGAAACTGGTGCTCCGAGTCTGTGGACTCCTCTGAGATCACGTTGTACGTGCAGTGAGTGTACGAAGTATCCGTACACCCTTTAAAATATTAGGACCTTGAATAAGTTCTCGCTGTTTCTTCAAAGATGGTAGTAGCAGTACTCCGTTCGTGGAATTTCGAATGGTAACACACATGCAAGCCAGTAGTGTATCTAACCTTAAATTTCAGTGTATGGTAGTTCACTTTAGTGTAAACAAAGTAATTTTTTCTTAGTTCTGAAAATGTCTACTTTTGTGCCGAATAAAGTGTATTTGCGGGGAATTTTATTGAACTACTTTATTCAAAAGAAATCTGCAGCTGAAGCACATAGAATTCTTGTTGAGACTTATGGTGACAATGCTTTGTCGGATACGACATGCAGAGACTGGTTTCGACGCTTCAAAAAATAATGATTTTTAACTTGAGGATAAAGAATAACGTTCTGGCGCACCGAAAAAATTTGAAGACGAAAAGTTGGAGGAATTACTCGAATATACTATACTATATATATTATACTTTGAATGAAATGTTTTTGGTCATTATAATTTAAATAAATCTTTTATTTTGTAAAAGAAACAGCGAGAACTTATCCAAGGTCCTAGAATTACCTTTTCATGATTGTATCAAACGACCTGATTTTTTATAATCAATTAGGAGCATTGGTTCACGAGATGATGCGCAAAGAAGATTCTCCAAACGTTATAACTTACAAGGTTACATGCAAAAATAAAAAAGGGACTGTTTAGAACTTCTTTATTTGGGCCCTTAATGAAAATTTAAAATATATCTTTCGTAGATCTGTGTTAGTTATACATATGCCGAAAATTTCATGGAAACAGGCACAAATTTTGAGACAATTAGACTGCGGATCTTTATGCGAAATAAAGGCTGCTCTTTACTTTCACCGGACTCAACATTTGTGCCTTCCTCCTACGAATTATGATGTATTTGGTATGTAATCCAGTAGATTTGTACCCGGCTCGGATGCAGATCGTAGTTTCGATCATCTAGGAGCAATATTTGAGGAGTTATGGTCGCTTAAAGTTGAGCATATTTCGAGTTTCTTGAAAGGTATCAAAAATGCTCAAGTTTAAGCGACCATATCTCGTTGACTATTGATCCTAGAGGATCGAAACTTCGATCTGCATCGACGCCGGGTACAAAACTACTGGATTACACCAGAGTTGGGCATTTAATCGGTCATCCGATTGACGATTGATAATCGTTAGTCGCGATTAACGACTAAAGTAGAAATTTAATCGTTCACCGCAATTAACGATTAATAAGTATTTAATCTTATCCGCAAATAACGATCAATCAGTATTTATTCGTTAACCACAATTAACGACTAAACGAGGAGATTAATTGTTAATTGCGATTAACGATTGAAGTAGAAATTTAGTCGTCAATTTCGATCGATTTTTTGCCCAACACTGGATTACACATGCCAAATACATCATAATTCGTAGGAGAAAGGTACCAACTTTGGGTCCGGTAAAGTAAAGTTTAACCAAAAAATAGAACATGTTCGCGTTGATTGCAGGACACAGCTGAACTAATTAATTCAGCTGACACTAATACATTGATTTCTTTAAATATTTTTATATGTCCACTGCTTGAAATTGTACGTGCACATTTTTGTGATGAATGCTTCGAATCCGCAGTCGACTAATAATGATAGAAACCGAAGCTAACAGCGGGGCAATTAGAACCTCTTCGAAAAAAGAAACGAGGGTGGCAAAAACGAGTCCTGCAGCCCTGGCACCCCCGTCAAAAGGAAACAAATAACGAGATCATTGCTCACGCGGAAAACTGTTCCCGTATGTATATGCAAGTTGGCCAAACAGGGGCGATCGCTGCGATTCGGTGGATTCTGAATGCTCGGCTCCACTAAATGCTGCTATATTCCTGCTAATTCCCTGGGCCAATCTCCCTCGCACCCCTTCTTTTCCCTGGACTCATCCGCGATCAACCCTGACCCACCGTATGTGCCAGTACAGCGTTCCGTCTTCGACACGCTCGATTTCACCGGACCCGCTGCCGATCGGGAAATAAAACTCTTTGTTGTGATTGTTGGTGGCGTGAGGGGTGAACGCGCTGCCACCCTTTGCTGCGGACTGGGAAATCCGCGGTTGAGTAACTGAACTGTGATGAAGCTGCGCGCTGCCAGACAGCCCTTAACTGAGAGTAACCTATCTGTATATTTTCAACCCCTGCATTGTTGCATTGTTTTTATTAGCCAATTCTATGCATCGTAAATAATTTTCTCTAATTCTTGATCAGTCAAATACAAAATTGCGAAGTCATTAGAAGAATAATCTTATTGACAGTGGATTTGATCAATGTAATATTAATAGTTTAGTGCAATTAAAAATAGTAAATACATTAGGAAAATAATTAGAAATTTGTGTTACTTATAAAATCATAAATTAAATAAAAAATAATATAAAAATACATAAAACATGAATAAAAAAAGTTTTATTTTGCATAAAAATTAATAAACTATCAAAGTTCTGGTAAAGTGTAAGTTATACATTGTCAAATTATTTGGTAAAAAAAATAATTTCTCTTAATGAATTTAAATTGTTTCGCCTCTACACTGTTTTGAACGTCACTCACTCACCACAAGGACGTCTAATAATTTTCCTCGGGGCTTCAAACTGACAAATCCTGGTCATAAACGTCAGGAAACTGTTCATTCAGTACTAAAGCGGAGGCTCGTGCAAGGGTTGAGATACGCTTCGGCGATGGCGAGGCGCCGAAAAGGGCAAGGATCGACAACAATGATCGTAAAGGCCGCGATTAATAGACCTGTTCGCCGTGTCACAGAGAAATCTTCGTAAACAGGCTGCGACGAATTTCGGGGGGAGGCGACTGCGGCGAGGGTGTTCAATGGGGATCCGGCTTAAGATCGCACCGTTTAACACCGGAGCGCCGGAGAGCCACCCCTGCGGCGCGACACCCGTCAATAAAACACCCCATGAAATGCTAACTATACGCGTTGCGGCCTGCACCCCTTCGGGCCACGCACTTACACCCCCCATAGACGGGGCTGTCGTCTGTTCTGCGTGAACGGCTGATCGATATGCACGGAACATCCTGATCGATAATGTATTCGATATAACAACGGATTTGTGACAAAAAATTAGTGGGGGCAATTTTAAATATTTATATTGAATTACAGTGGCCCACGAAGGTGTTCGTACACCCTTAGAACGGAATAACTTGTTTGTAATTGTACCAAACGACCTGATGTTTTGTAAGTAATTAAAAGCATTGGTTTACTAAATGATGAGCAAAAGAAAATTTTCCAAAAATTATAATTTACAAGGGTACATGCAAAAATAAAAACGGCATTTTTTAAAACTTTTTTATCTGGGCCCGCAATGGAAATTGAAAATATATGTTTAGTAGATCTATGTTAGTTATAGACATACTGAAAATTTCATCGAAATCGGTTGATGCAGGAAAAAACGACACTCGTCGAAAGATGTACAGAAACTGATCAAAATAAAACTGCGATTTTCATCATTTTTAACCGCTTGTAACTTGTGTATATCTCAACCGTGTGTACCTAGTCCTTCCGACACCCCCCCCCCCCCCGTCCAATTAACAAACGCAACATTCGCCCACATAAACACATCCTTAACCATTCACAAAAAACAGAGGTGACAACCGCAGTACTATTTTGACCGTGTCACGATTATGGAAAATGTGTTGTTTTGTGCTTCACACTTATCAAGACGTATTCGCGCCAATAGCAGCGTCCTGTTGATCCGACGGAGAAACTGAAATACAAGGAGGATTCTGAAACATTTATAAGTATATACCTAGATACAGTAAAGTCGCGTTTACTGTCCGCGATCGGGTACGTCATCACTGTCCAGTGTCTACCCACTCCACTGTCATCTGTCCATCTCTACGTTCGGCTTTCTTTTGAACTCTCGGCGCGGTAGACGCAGTTATAAAAAGATAATGTCGGTATAATAATGATCGTGAACGATAGTGATCGACTATTTAATACAATGTGGATTTGCGTAAACGTCAAGCTGTACAACAATTGTTGCGCAACATGATTGATCGTGAATGATTGACTAAGTAATATAATGTGGATTTGCGTAAACATCATGTTGTACAATAATTATTGCGCAACATGATTGATCGCGAATAGGCCCCTTCAGCAAATACTTTGCGCAACTACCGTGAACATCTCTGTCGCACGCGTCGAGGCATTACCGTGCTCGTTATGTGCGACGGACGAGAGCATGTTTTCCCTGGCATAAAATTCGGCCCACAGTCGCGCGCCGGTGCCGTGTCGCCGGGCGGCGAATTAAAACGGGCCGCGTGCTATTGATTAGGAATAATTACCGTTAACGAGCGCGATTAAAAGCCCGGGAATACGGTCGCGTCGTTATTAAATGTAAACAACGATGTTTTTAACGGTCGTTCCCCGCTGATTTCGAGTTCCGAATCCCGGCCCCGGTACGCTCTCTCGCTCTAAATAATCACCGGAACTTCCCGCGTACGGATTATTTTAACCGGCCGAAATGCGCCAGGTCTGTTTGCCTCGCGCGCATAAATTACCGAATGAAGTAAAATCGAGCGATTCCGGCACCGTGGAGCTACACAATTTCGTCGCATCGGTCCGACATAATGTCGCCCGCGACAATTACTAAACGCCGCTTTCATTAACACTACGGCACTCCGGAAATGTGTTTTAGATCTCCCGCTTCGCCGTTTATTCGGAATTATCAACACGGTTTCACGGTTCTCAGAATAATGTTTTATTGGGAAATTTTGCTCCCACAGATTTTTGCTTTTGTTGCGATGTCTCTTCGCCCAGATTTTTATTTTTGTTGTAAAATCGCTTCTTCCAGATTGTTATTCGTATTGCCGAATTCCTTCCCCAATTTTTGATTCTTGTTGTAAAATTGCTTCCCCCGGATTTTTATTTTTATTGTCAAGTTGCTCCTTCCAGACTTTTATTTTTGTTGCGAAATTGCTTCCCCCAGATTGTTATTTTTATCGCGAAATTCCTTCCCTCAGATTTTCATTTTTATTTGTAAAATTGCTTCCTCCAGATTTTTATATTTGTTGTAAAATTGCTTCCCCCAGATTTTTATTTTTATTGCGAAATTTCTTCCCCCAAATTTTTATTCTTGTTGTAAAATTGCTTCCCCCAGATTTTTATTTTTGTTGCAAAATTACGTGCCCCAGATTTTTATCTTTATTACGAAATTTCTTCCTCCAGATTTTTATTTTTAACAATAGTTTTGACGGTTTTGTTATCACGTCCTAAAATTATCATTTTAAAATTTAATAGTGTCAGATTGCAAACAGATTATATGCGTGGTGAAATTCAAATTTAACAGTCAACAGCATTGGTATTAACCACGTGAGATTTCTATTTAATCTTTTACTTAACAAATTAGTTTAGCGAATGACAAATTTGCATAAACATCCACTAACAATTTAGAGTACACCTATGCGTATTGGTGAAACGGTGCAGCAGCGTTGATACCTTTGTCACCAAATATTTAAATGGCCGCCGATGTCGAACACACAGTTCGTTAATAGGATACGCTTTAATTTGTCATTAATAAGCGATTGGAAGATTGTCATAAATTAATCCAGCAAATAATTCATAGGTCACCGAATGCAGCGTTTAGCTCTATTCATCCATAATGAAGTACAAAGGGTAAGCCGAACAATAACCGTGTCGTAGGGGCGTATCCATGGGGTGGCTCGGTTAGAGAAGCCTAACAGAATCATTTAGCGTGTAATGCGTGTGATCGTTTATGGTTCCACGGACAAACGAATTATAATAATTACTATACCAATACAAGTATTCTCCGAAAAAAGTCGAAAAAATTTTTTGCAACCAGTGTATGCAACTTAAAAATCGGAAAAAATTCACGAGCATGTGTTTCGATATTCTGAATGTCTTAGATTTTTTTGGGAATTTTCAGACGCGAATAAGTTGGAAAATGGGGGTCAGGACTGATTTTTCGTGTTCCCGTCGTCCATTATGTTAAACGTGTCAGATTTTTTTTTTTAATTTTAGACGCGATTAGGTGTGGAAAATGGGGTCAGGTCTGGTTTCTGGAAACTTGGTGGAAATTGTTCGTTCTTCGAAGGGCATTTGTTGACTACAAATTGTGCCTAAAATCCCAAGGGGGCCATATGTCACCACCTTCGTTTACGATTGACAGGAGGAATGTTGCAATGAAAATCCTTTGGAAAGATTTTCTCCGGCATTGGCAATTTTCTTATCTGGTTATTACACTAATCGAAGCGCGTATTAGAAATGCGCAACGGGATTGCGCAAACAGTTGAGCTGCGCCCGCATTCGATCGGTGTCCACGCGACGTGCCGGACGGTGGTGAGTGTGGATTTACGAGACAATGATCAAGAGATGATCGTGGTCCACTACAATTACGGAAATGGTTACTCGTGGCAATCAAGTTAACTGGCAAATTGCGATCGATCGTCGTTTAGTCGCGCAAGGAACTGCACGTAAACAAACGACGATCTCGAAGAAACCCCCATTAAATTTCTTTTCAACCCCTTGCATTTTCTTTTACAGTTACAGCGATTAGAACGTTTTTAAGCAGAGAAATGTGCAGAAGTTACAAAATACATAGAAACTACACCACTTTAAAGATAAAAATATCCAGGAAAATCGACCTCTCCGAATTCTTGCTGGGTTTTCATTTTTCACAACTAGAATTTGCAACTAAAAAATCGGAAGAAATTCTCGAATATGAAGTTCGATATGCTAAACGTGTCAGATTCTTTTTTTCAATTTTCAGACGTGATTAAATGTGGAAAATGGAGTCAGGTCTGGTTTTTCGTTTTTCAACGTACCCACCCTTACAGATAAAGCTACGAGTATTGAAACGTGGCAGGAAGGGTTCCTCCATAGTAAGTTCTCGAAAGCAATGCTTCTTTACAAGATTACACCATTTTGAAGATCTAAGATTTCACAAAACTCGATTTTCTCGAAGTTCCCAGTGCTTCTCATTTTTCCGACCAGAGTTCGCAACAAAAAAAAAACGGAAAAAATTGTCGAATATGTGTCCCGATGTTCCGAATGTATCAGATTTTTTGGGGGAATTTTCAGACATGATTACTAAGTTGGAAAATGGGGGTCAGAATAGATTTTTCGCTTTTTTTTTTGCCGTAACTACCGCAAGACAGCCCCATTAAATTTCTTTTCAATAAATCGGTCCACGGGGAAACAACGATCCCGAAGCTCCGAGTGGCTCAGGATCTTTCGAAATTCTGGCCGAGATCAATCATCGGACATGTGCATGAAGCATAGAACAGTCTCTAGCCTCTACGAATGACAATGCTGCGGCGGAACGTGCCTCGCGGAATAACGCGTGGATTTATGCGAGGATAACCAGGGGATGACCATGGTCAGCTATCATTACGCCGATGGTCACTCGGCAGGATTACGATCGGCAGCAGCCAAACGCGATCGATTCGGCTCGGGGAAGGACCTACGGCTACGACAGCTTTAGATTAGCTTCTATTCTCATGATTGGAAGCGCCGGTTTATTTATTTCGTGAACAAAGGTACGAACATTTCTGTTGAGGTTAGGTATTTGAACACGGCGCAATTACAGGTACGCGCGTTTGACTAGAGCGGTGGCGTCGGATGCGTGCGTTGACGAGAGTAGTAGCGTGCGAGCGTTCTTATTACTTCAATGCGAAAAACGGTTGAACGGTACCGCGAGCTACTTTACGTATACTTTCTCTCTTTATAAGTATACCTAATAAATTGTTACCGATTACAAAATGCAACAATTTCAATCAATTTTAATCGTGTGAACGATATAGCGAATTTAAGACTTCCTTAGATCATTTGGAGTAACTTTTTCCTTTGCGAAAATGTTCTCCGTAATATACACCGAGAAAAAAAAGTAGTTACTTCAATAACACGCGTGTCATTGTAATTTTTTTACTTCGATGAATATCAATGTATTCTTTTCAATAGTATGAAATTTACCCTTATGGGGATGGGCCTCCGCAACCTATCAAGTATGGTGTCCGCGGATTCTATCTGAATCGCCAAAAAGTAGCAGTGGAATATGTGTACAAATGTATCGAGAATTCTTTGATCCGTTGACATGTTTTATCATTCGTCTAGAGAGAGACCGAATAGCGTCGAGCAGAAAAATAAGAAATATATGCAGGGTAACAAGTTTTTATCTGAGACTCGATTTTTAAGATCTCTGTTTCTAAAACGTTTTTAATAATCATATCAATCGAGTTGGTGTTTTAATTTTCTTCCAAATCGATGTAATCCCACTTAAAGTAGTATGTATTAGGTGCACTGAGAAAAAAAATTGTTACTTCAATAACACGCGTGTTATTGTAATTTTTTACTTCGATGAATATCAATGTATTCTTTTGAATAGTATGAAATTTAGAAGCAAATCTTGATATATTTGAATTGTATATCATGAAATGATTGAAAATAGTATTCGATTCAATACCGTATATTATTATTCGTAATATTTCTTTTTTCCTTCAATCAGATATGTTGTTAAAAAAATTTGAGAAATGTATTGATTTATACTGGAATTGGTTCGAGGCCATATCTTATTTTTTGAAAACATTGATGGTCAAGCTATTGGCTTATATGATTGGCGGAAATGAGTTTTGCTATTGAAATTCAATAGTATTATATATTAAAATAAGTTCATATGATATTGGCACTATCTTATTGAATCAACATATATTTTTTTTGTTTCGACAGGATTTTTTTCTCAGTGTAGTTACCGAGTTATTAACGAAAAACGCAAACCAATCAGAGCACGGCTACGTGGGTCAGTTCTCTCTCCGCCAATGCCAGCGCCGCGTTCAACGGGGCCTATCGCCGTATTGGTCCGTGTTTTTCGTTAATAACTCCGTAACGAAGCCGCGTAGAACATTTTCATAGAGGAAAAAGTTACTTGAAATAACGTTGTGCATCATCCCCTGAAGAAAAAAACTGGAAAGAGGTAAAATTGGTTAATTAATCCAGCATTCTCCAGGTTCACAAGATTAATTTGAGACACGGTAGGCAACACGCATTTTCCATTGTGCAGAATTAAGTATAAATGGGTGGCTTTTCCGCCATTTAAATCATGCAGCGTCAGGCAAAGAGCGTTATCGGAGCATGGCCACGTCCATCCGAGCGTTTCCTTGTTGCGGGGCGGAATCTATCATCGAAGAAGTGACCGCAACGTCAGGGATGCTTGATGGATGAGCGGTGATTAATTATATAATGTCCACCCCCCACCTCATCCCGCCGCAACAGCTCCTCCGTTCGCTTCTCCCGATAGTAAACACCGGAGACGATTCTCCGCCTCCGTTACGCGTCGTCTCCGCTTGCCCAAGAACCGGACTCGTGGAATTGACGTATTAATTTTCTAAAGTGGATAGACGGGTGCGTGGTGTATCATCGATGCGATGCCGGATCCCCGGGATCCTTGTTAATTTCGATAATGGAGGCCGCTCGCAGGATTTTTGCGCTGGCTCGATCCGGCTTCCCAGGATCTAGCTTTAAACAGAGAAAATAACAGCTGTTAGACGAATTTATCCGAACAAAATCGGCAACAGAAAATTTTTTATTACAGAATCTAAATTAACTTTTTTCGTATAGTGGATATAAGAAATATCTGGAAACCCGATTCTCGAAAAATATTTTTAAACATTGATTTTTCGAATGATTGAAATTGTTAAAGGAAGAGAAACAGCTGTTCCATTTTATCCGAACAAAATCGGCAACAGAAAATTTTTTATTACAGAATCTAAATTAAATTTTTTCGTGTAGTGGATATAAGAAATATCTGGAAACCCGATTGTCGAAAAATATTTTTAAACATTGATTTTTCGAATTCTTGAAATTGTTAAAGGAAGAGAAACAGCTGTTCCATTTTATCCGAACAAAATCGGCAACAGAAAATTTTTTATTACAGCATTTAAATGAAATTTTTTCGTATAGTGGATATAAGAAATATCTGGAAACCCGATTCTCGAAAAATATTTTTAAACATTGATTTTTCGAATGATTGAAATTGTTAAAGGAAGAGAAACAGCTGTTCCACAAATTTATCCGAACAAAATCGGCAACAGAAAATTTTTTATTACAGAATCTAAATTAAATTTTTTCGTATAGTGGATATAAGAAATATTTGGAAAACCGATTGTCGAAAAACATTTCCAAACATTGATTTTTCAAGTTATTAAAATTGTTAAAGGAAGGAACAGCTGTGTTCCACAAATTTATCCGAACAAAATCGACAAAAAAATGTTTTATTACAGCATTTAAATGAAATTTTTTTTTCGGCTAAATAATCTCTACCTCGAAATTCAAATTGCATTAAATAAAGAAAAAAGATTAAATTTTTCGTACAGTGGATCCGAGAAACATTTGAAAACTCGGTTCCCGAAAAATATTTTCAAACTGTGACAATTTCGGAAAGTATGATCGTACGATAACAAATTTGGTCTCATCCTAAAGCTGCGATCCTGCAGTATCATAATTCAAAGTTCATTTTACGAGAAGTGAAACAGATGAATGAAAAAAAACTTTTTAAAAAAAATTAAACCGACTTCAAAAAAACGCACTAAAAAGTATAAAATAATTTCCATTTAATGTATGTGTATACACACGAACTTAAATACAATACAATCTTTTCGGAGGCGGTGCGGAAATATATTATTTAAATATAAATATATTAGTATTCAGAACAATTTAAGGATTTTCGTAATTTCCAGTGTCGAAAATTTTCACTTTTGCGCCGCCTCCGAAAAGATTATATTGTATTTCAGTTCGTGTGTATTCACATAGATTAAATGGAAATTATTTTATACTTTTTAGTGCGTTTTTTCGAAGTCGATTAAATTTTTTATCATAAAAATTCGCGGTCTACTTATCATTCGTGATGGAGCAAATGCTGTTGGCATTTTGAAAAGTGAGTAGCAGTCCGCTATCCGCGATGATATCTTGTAATCGATACCTGGATAGAGAGTATGGCAGTTTTTTTGAGGTTCGGAATGGAACTGTAGCATCGTCGGTTATTGACGTCGGCATGGCTTCCGGTCCAGCGTGGATCGCGGGGCGGCCATTAAACAGGAATAACCGGAACCGTTCGGCGCTCCGTTTTGTTTGTCAATGTATTTCGGTAAATAAATAATACCTTTGTGTAACGGACATCGATACGAGCGCTTGTTTGCGCCGGAAAACGCGGCACTCCCGCGGTTTCGATTAGGAAAGGGTGGTTTCGGGGACGTTGTTCGACGTCTTCCGGTACGTTTCGTTCCTACGAAATTACAAAAGAAAAAGAACAAAAAATAATATAACGAAAAGCAACGATATGTTTTTCCCATCCTGTCGATACCTTATCCAATCGAGAAGACGATTCTCCGGAATTGTTCACGTTATTTTTCGATCGCAGAGGGGTCGGCTGGGGCTGAAAATAAATTTTGAGGTTGCTGAACAAATCGAGGATTAAAAGACACGCGATTCGTACGTGGAAAGTTGCGGTCCTTCTGCTATGTACTTGGGATCAACCTGGATTTGAACATTTAGGCCCAATGTGTACAGGCACATTGTTTATTTACTGGCAAATGATTTTTCTGAGGAAACCTCTAGTTTCAGACTCGTATGAAAATCTTTAACAATTGTACTTGAACATTTCATTCTTGTGCTTGAAATGTTTCTTGAAATGTGTCTGTAAAATATCTTTTATCCTCATTATTTTTTTAGAGGTGAAGGTGACCTCCAACTTTTTAAATGGAATGCTTACATTATTTTATATCACATGAAAGCGTGTATTAAGAAAAAATTCATTCGTACACGACACATTGATCTTCGAGGTTATACAAGGTTACGAATTACCTCTTTCATTTTTTTTCAATCACAATAGTTTCCCAAAAAAATGGAAGAGGAAAACGATATACTGTTTTCTGCAAGCAATGTAATGTTGCCTGTAATTATTTTTATCTGCATTATTTTTATAGAAGTGAAGGTGACCTTCCATTTTTCAAATGGAATGCTATATGTACATACAGTGGCTCACGAAAGTATTCGAACGCCCTTTAAAACAGAATAACTTTTTTATAATTGTAACAAACGACCTGATTTTTTTATAATCGATTAGAAGCATTGGTTTGTGAAATTATATGCAAAAAAGATTTTCCAAAAAATTATAATTTACAAAGTTACATGCAGAAATAAAAAAGGCATTTTTTAAAACTTTTTTATTAGGGCCCTTAAAGAAAATTTAAAATATATGTTTTGCAGATTTATGTTAGTTATACACATGCTGAAAATTTCGTCATGTACATGTATCTTTCTCATGCACATGTATCTTTGTACGACACGTTGATGTTCAAGGTCATACAAGGTCACAAATTTTGCCTCTTTCATTAAAAAAAAAAAAGAAAACGCTGGCCATACATATACTGTATTTAACGAATTGGTGAATTGTAGGATTCGCGAGCAAGAAATTCGAGAAGAGTGGAATTCAAAGAAATACGTTTCGCTGGTTAAATTGGAAACAATGTGTCCGAGTCTTATCGGGCTCACGATACCGGCAAGACGAGCAATAAATCTCAGGTTTAACAGTGTCTCGACTGCTTTAATTCTGGTTCGTTAGATTCCGCGGAATTGATGTTCGTCACAAAACTCTGACTCAACTATTCTCCTCAAAAAAACTAGCACACCTACACGTTCTCTGTAAAACGATTTACACGATTTTTTTTTTTGTTCGGAAACGTCGAGGATGGGAATAACTGCAAAAAGCAGTGCTAATTCTTCGAATTTTTCGCATGGGGAGTTCGCGAGGATTTCTGAGAAGCGATACGACGAAGAAGTATGCGGTTGACGATAAGAAATCACCGTCATATGTGCGAAACGATTGCGGACTGAGAGAAGAAGATGGCGGCCATCTCATGACCACCAGGTCTGTCTACGTTGAAGCATTGTTAAGATTTCAAGGTGACGTTCGTTTTTAAAAATTAAACACTGCTTCATTTAGCCAGGTTTGTCGCCCACTCCGAGACAAATTGACCTATAATATGTCTTCCAAGGTCAGTCAAAGTCTACTTCCTTTGTCGAATATAGTTATAGTTTTTGTACTCCAAATTCAACCTTATGCAAATCAATTTCACCCTTTTGCAAATCAATTTCACCCATTAAGCATATTTGAGATTAATTATTTATTTATTTAGATTAAATCATGTATATTTATTTATAGACACACGTGATCGTTTTAATACGCTTCAATAAATACATATTATGTACTTTCATTTTTTTAATTTATTAATCAGAAAATGGCTACAACGAATATACATTTCTACACACAGTTTCCACACATTACAAAGTTAATGAATTGGTATAATTACTTTTGAACAAGTATTTGATGCACATCTTTGCAATGAAAAAAATTTTAAATTTCATAACAATCAATTTACATTTGATTTGATTTTTTTTTACGAAAACATACTCCAAAATACTTTATTTGTAAAAGGTTGAAATTGATTTGCAAAAAGGTGTACATAACTTGCAAAAGGGAGAATTCGGAGTGTAAAATCTGTGAGGAAATTATGAAGACAGACTGAGGATAATTGAAGCGGTTCCATACTATAAGTTATGGATGTGGTGTGAACAATTTGAACAACATGGAGTATCTTTTCTGTGGGTCCAGGGTCCACACGCACGGATTCCGCGTTTCCCGAATCTGGCTACCCGGCTAATTAAACAGAAGATTGCATTAGCAAATACGGTGGAAAACCATCGGTAGGGGTGAAGGGGGGATGGGAAAAAATTTTCGACGAGTATAGCAAGGTCCGGGGTGAGGTTCAAGGCGATAAGGCTTGCAACGGTGACGCATAGGTTACCGGGGGGACGACAAAGGACGTGTCGCGCAACGTTTTCAGAGAAAGCCGGAATCTTTTCTGGGTTTTCCAGGTAAACGGCAAACGCACGGATGCGTTGCCCAGTCTTTCAGGTACCGTCGGGCACCGAATCACGAAACGAGCACGATCCAATGTTTGAGCCTCGTCGCTCGGCAAACAGCGGCACGCTCAGGGTTCCGACGAAAGGGCCCGATAGAAACTCTCGAGAGTGGGCCCCCTCCCCCCGGTCCCCTGGGCCAGCGAACTTCCGCCATCGCTCTACCCGTCGGTCTTTTTCTACGAAACGGCCGTAAAAGCGCGTCGAGTGCCGCCGTTTTTTGGCTTTCGAGCCGCGAGCACCTTCCTCGTGTTTTCTCTTCGCCAGACCCACCTTTTCGGCGGATCAGGTTTCGTGGACCTCGCGGTAAATGGTGTGCCTTTCTACTTTCGGGAATGCTGGGACTTCGGGTCTCGAGAAGCATGATCGATTTGGTCCTCCACTTCTCTCTGAAAACATTTCTCCGATCTGCGAAGGGGCTCCCTTCACAAGTCAATTTTTTCGAAGTTCCGTGTGTTTTCTTATTTTTCACAACCAGAGTTTGTAACTGAAAAATCGGAAAAAATTCTCGAATATGTGTTTCTATGTCCTGCATGTCTCAGATTTTTTGGGGAATTTTCGGACGCAATTAGGTTGGAAAATGGGGGTCAGGACTGATTTTTCGGGTTTTCATCGTAACTACCCTCACAGGGGAGGTATGGTGCTGAAACTTGGTAGAAAGGGTTCTAGGGATTATCTGTAATGTTTAAAGAAAGGTCTAACTTTATGTATGTACATATGTCTGCCCTGAAAACATTCCTCTGATTTGCTGAAGGGGCTCTCTTCACAAGTCAATTTTTTCGAAGTTCCGTGTGTTTTCTTATTTTTCACAACCAGAGTTTGTAACTGAAAAATCGGAAAAAATTCTCGAATATGTGTTTCGATGTCCTGCATGTCTTAGATTTTTTTGGGAATTTTCGGACGCAATTAGGTTGGAAAATGGGGGTCAGGGCTGATTTTTCGTGTTTTCATCGTAACTACCCTCACAGGGGAGGTATGGGGCTGAAACTTGGTAGAAAGAGTTCTAGGAATTATCTGTAACTTTTAAAGAAAGTATACATCTGTATACATAGAAAGAAAATTGTATTTCGGTTCGAAGGAAATGAATAATACTATAACATTGAAGGTCATGGGTCCCTGTCGACGAGGATGAATTTGTTTAGTGGACTACTGGATAACAAGAATAACTGTCGCGAACGATAGAGGAACGATTCAGCCCCCCTCTTCACACCTTCCGACGACACCAAGTCCTAGCTGCCCTCTAACGATCCCGGGAAACAATGAACGCATTATTTCTGTCACAGACTGCCGGACCAATACGACGGGACGGCTAAGGAAACGGGCGCCAGGTACAAGTCAATTTATCGCTGTGCAAACACACGCTATCGTCACGCGAACTCCGGCTGGTATCTTCGCGCCGACTATTTCGCTAAAAGTCCTCTCAGATGAACTCGCAGTCTCCCCGATCGTTGGCCTTGCAGTCTTCGAACACGCCTGGCGGCTTCGTTGCGTACCCCGAGACATAGTACGACGTGCGAAGTCATTAATAGACTGCGGCTTTTATGCAATTACCACTAGATTTACCGTAAATAATTTTACAAGACTCTTCAATTATTAAGACTCTTTATTTAATTAAGACTCTTCGATTAACTGAATTTTTAAATGAACTTTTCCGCAGTCTAATTTTGAGAAAAAATGTTCAACTCGTAAAAATTACCCTGACGAAAGAAATTAATATTTATGGGATCTATGTAGCTCAAAATTAATCTAGAGAATTTTTATTTTGCATGTAAGCGGTCTCGTAAACAAATAGCCTCGTAAACAATTTTGAAGTTATCATGAAAAAATTCTAAAAAATTTATTTTCGTCGTTGCAACATTTTTTAAGCGGTAAACAATTCAACAATGAATGCGTTTCAAATCGAATGCGACGAAAGTGGCGGCACATTTAAGAAAGCCGACAGTAACGGAATCACGCGACAAGGTTGTCGAAACGATTAATTCTGCCCGCTACTATGCACAAGCGAGTTTAATGATGTTTCCGAAGATCCGATGATGTTGCACACGGATCAATATTTATCGGAGGCAATTTAACCGCGGCTGATCCCTGGCGCGGGGACTTTCTCCGGCACGGGGGGGAAGATCGATTGGCCGATTTGTCGGGAGACACAGAGTTCCGGCACGCTTCCTTTGTTTTACGTAATTTCCGCGCCAATATTAGCACGCTGCGTTCCGTCGGCGTGTTCCGTTTTCGAGTCGACTTCGTGTATTGGTTTGTGTGTTCTTCGCAAACAAACCAATCAATACCCGATGCCTTAACCCTCTTCCCGGTCTCCGCAAGATCTTTCTCGTTTTAAAGCGGCCGCCGAGAAACTCGTGTTTCCTCGAAAATCACCGGAAAAGTTGCTCGATGCTTCCCCCAAATCGTACCTCGCGATTATTTATTATATTCTTTATCCAACGACAAATATATTTCGACTTCGTGAGGTGAGCCCCGGAGACCCAGAAACTGCAGAACAGTTTTTTTTTTAGTTATTTAATAACACAACTGTTTTATTTTTATTCATTTCTGCATGAGAATTTTGTGAACGTGTTTGGGACGTTCTCCTCATTCCAACGAGTCCAAACACGATGCATTTCCGATCGTATTTCCTTGTTTAATCCACGATTTACTAGAACCTTGATTATCCGAACTGGAGTACCATCGTACTTTTCTTCCCGAGGAAAGTAATGCTCTGAAAAATCGTCGCCCACAAACTGTTCACTGAAGTATAAATACGGAAGAGTTGAACGGTTCGGATAGTCGAGGTTCTAGTAAATCGTGGATTAAACAATTAAATACGTTCCGAATTGCATCGTGTTTGGACTCATTTTACTTGGGAAGATGTGAACTATACTATAACAAAGGATTCATGGATCTCCGTTCAAATAATGTCGTGACAGGACTACTATTGTCTCACAAATCGAGTGATCCCACGAATAGTAAAATTTAGGAGGACTTCACCGGTGTGAAAATTCAGAATATACTCACCAGTGAATTGCACGTTGTCCGCAAGGGGTAGAAACTACCCTCTCGAATATTCTCGCGGCAGTTCGCGATGGATACGCTGGTTGAAAATGATTGCAGTCCGCGGTGGTCACGTAAGAGCGTTATTATCGTAATGTAATGTAGGTCGGGCGCAAACAGAGCAGGTTTTTTTTTTCTTCATCGATTAATTATCGCTGAACACTATTCCCGCGGTATCGCGATGATTGCCCTGGCGGTCCTCGATCGTCGTAAGGTGGCGGCGGCGTCGTTTTTATCTGAAGGGGGTCGAGGACCCATTATCGGACACCGCGGGTAACACGAGCAAATACGGCAGCGTATCGGCCGCTTTTTTCCAGTTCGCGGATATTGAATGATCGATGGTTCGGGCGCCGAAACAGTGTGACAATTATTGCTATTTTTCCCACAAACGGACGAGCTCCGACACGAAAGGGGTGCGCGAGGCATAAACCTAGCAATAGTCCTAGCAATTTCACCACAAGCACAATCTTTCTTTTTATTTTATTTTCATTTCTTAAATACCTCGTTTATTTCATCAAGGGAATTTATACAGTAAGGTGACAGCTCCATCTTTTACACAATTTTTGTTGAACGTCATATGTATTGTTATTTCACCTAACTAGACCATCTTAAATATCTCTAAAAAATATCTAAATAATATTCGGTTCGTAGGGGTAGATGTGGTGAGAGGAAAAAGATCTTTCTCGAGGTCACCCTTTCCAAGATTTCAAGGCCATCCAAGTTTTTTTGACATGGGACTGCATATTTACATTGGTACAGTATTCTAGGTCAGAAAGAAACAAATTCAACGACGTGCGATACGTTGACCTTCAAGTGACCTTCAGCGAGAAAATCCTGCACATTAATAAGTTAGTCCTTCTAAGATCTCAAGAAAATTGTTCGCTCCAATTTTAGGAGATATAATTCGTTCTCGGTGGCTTATGGCTCTTGCATAAGAGGCAAGTTTCCTCTGGTACGATATGGGAAGAATATATATGGGAGAGAAAGAAAGAGGAACGATCGAAATAAAAGCTAAAGAGGTTCCTCTCGGAGGCTAGACGCAGAGACGAACGCGAGCCGAGCGCGGGTGTGCGTGCAAATCCACCCTCCGCGGACAAAGGGAGGCGCGGCGATATGTACAAACCAACGGAAGCGTGTTGAACCCAGGAAGCGAGGCGAGAATTTCCGGGGAAACATTCGGAAATCGTCGAACGCGTCTATCCGCCGTTCCGGAAACGTGATTTCGCCCAGCAGAACCTCAACCCCCGGGTACCCCCGGGAACCACCCCCGCGGGCCGCATTCACCGACGAAGGCGTTGAAATTCTTGCAGCCGCCCTTTCGACGGCTGAATTTACGCTCGCGAGTCAATTTTCCATTCCTCGGCAAATACTCGATGCCTGTTTATAAATGGGCAAACGCGGGGGGTGAAGGGCGCGCGCGGGTTGACGTCCCTGGGAGACGGTTCGCCAGAACTTTCACGGATCGATGGTAGTTCCACCGCATAACTGTCTTCGCTAATAATTTTTATTTTTTAATTTTTATTAATAATAATAATAATAATAATTTTATTGTTATATTTAACACATTACTTGGTGAACTAGCTCCTCCAACGCCTCAAAAAATCGCGGGTCGGTCGCATCAATTTTAAAAATGTTATTAACTTTTAGAGGATTTCCATGACTTTTTTCATAATAATGGCCGCGAGTTTAAAGAAACAGTCGACTGTTTATTCGCGTTTTTATTTTTATTGTTAAATCGGTGAATTGTTGAATTGTTAAATTTGCCAGCATACAGGGTGGTTTATGTTCACGACTAATATTTCTACTGTGTTTGTCTTTAAAAAAAAATCTGAAACAGTTCTGGTAGTATCTCAGCATTTTTTCGGACTTTTACACCCTAATGAAATATTGAAAGTTTTGTCAACGTAATCGGGAGACCTCCCTGATGAGAATGAGTCCAAACACGATGCAATTTGGATGCTACCTACTCGTTTAATCCACGATTTACTGGAACCTCTGTTATCCGAACCGTCGATATCTGAAGTCTCTGTTACCCACCCGCACGAACGCAATTGAAAATTCTGAAAAAATTGTCCCTATCATATTATCGCTGCCTAGCTGATTGCAGAGACCTCAGGATTGGCAGGTTCGAAGTTGAGACAGGTGCATCGGCGATGAGGATACGTAGAGGGCAGGGAAACGAGTCGGTGCGACGACAGAAAAGAGAGAGTCTGCCGAGGAGAACGGAGAACGTTAAAAGCCGGCTTCGCGGGCGTCTATTTGCGTAGATCCAAGAGATCGGACAAGTGGCGAAGCCTTTGTCGGACTCTCTACGCTTCGTGGGTGGTTCTCCCTGTCCCCCATCGCCCTTCAGACCCCCTCGTTGTCCCTCTTCCACTAACCCCCAACCACTCGACATCCACCCACCCCCTGACGAGTTAACGTCACCGTTGCGACGGTCGCCACCCTCCTATCGCTTTCCTGGACATCGTTATCGTTGTCTTTAACCCCCGCCCCGGCCTCTTCATCCGTCGTCCAACGCGATTGTAATCAAGGGCACGCCGCCATTTTAAAGTCGCGACGTATGAAAAAGCGAACCGGACCCTAGACAGCTCGCAATTGGTCGTTTTGTACGCGTTCGGATCGATCGGGAGATGTTTGGCGCGGGAATTCGCGATAGGGGATGATTAGTCTCTTTCTTGAGATCCAGCGATCAACCCTTCACGTTGTCACGCCATCTGCAACTTAGTGAAATTGTTAGAAAACAATTTTATTTTATTTCTATCGATTCAGACTATTTTGCATAAAGGTCAGAATATTTTTAAAAAGGGGAGAGTGGGGATGGAATTGGTGAGCGAGGATTTGACAGAATCCAGTTGCTCCACTAGTCAGCCATTTTAAGCGTTATTGTTCAATCATTTACGAAACGATGTAGCAATAATAATATCGACAATAAATATTTGGGGACAGGAGGTTATATAATATATATTTTTTTCTATTCAATTATCTAATATATTGAATTTGACGGGGTAGGTATAGAGTATTGCAAACATTAAAATATACTACTGACCATGAAGGGTTGAAACAACGTTTGGGGGTGGAATTTATTTCGATCGATCGAGTTTATTGCCGTTGGTTCACGAAACTGGCGAATTTTCTTTATGAGGCGGTGGTTTCGAAAGTGGTTCGAACCCGCTAATGTTTTCCTGTTGACCGAGGGTAGAGGGATGGAATCATACGACGATCCTGGGGGATGTTTTTCAAGCCAACAAATAAAACCGATGCCTCTCTAAATATGCTCTGGAATCAGGAGATCGCCGCGAATTGAGCAACCCTTATCCACACAATCCGGCATCGATGGAATGGGGTGGGGGTGAGTTTGCACCGAACGACTTAACACCGGGAAAACAAATGATCTAAACGATCATGTGACGATGTTTACGGCTGTTCTAATGAGAGGAAAATGTTATGGATATCTTGGTGAAACTTTCATTAGATAAACATTAGCAATAAAAATAATCATTGTTTTTATAAATGTGTTGTTATCTTGCAATATCTATGTGCGCGTTCTTCTACTTCGAGAAGCGACGGAATTGTGGCGCGTATTTGGAATTTCAACAATTTTGTTGAAGATTAACAAAAATTTATAAACAATAGGAACAAATAAAAGTGCACAACATTGTATAGAGAGTATCGAAATGTGTTAGTATTTCGTAGATAGCTGGTTCCGATTGAACGAAACACTTATCGATCGGAGCGTCAACGTCGCGTCGCCCGGAACACTACGCCGAAAAGCATGTTCATGCTAACGACAAGCAAACAAACCGTGCGTGTTCGATTCTCGCCAGGTAGTTGGGTAATCCACCTATCTAACCATATATCTGCGTTCCTCTTCTTTTTTTCTTTTTATTTTTTATTCAGGGAATAGTGGAACAGCTGCGAAGATGGTTGGAACCGTTCCTACGCCTCTTATTAGCCTAACTAATACGCCATAAACCAATACGCCCTTCAACTAAAATACCGTTTAAATTTTGTTGATGTAATACCAAAAATTACAAGGGGGCTATATTAATTTAAATCTTCCGAATCGGATTCAAGGTGGAGGGGGGTGACTTTATTTTTCTGATTAACCTAACTAATACGCCGTAGACTAATACAGCCAGTAAATAAAATACCGTTTAAATTTTGTTGCTATAATACTAAACATTACAGGGGGGCTACATTAATTTTCACTTTGCAAGTAGATCTTTCGAATCGGATTCAAGGTAGAGGGGGCGACTGGTTTTTAGGGTTAGCAGCGAGCTGTAGTGGGGAGGTGGGGCGTCGCTAATTAGTCGTGCAGAGTGGCTGGCGCAAAATTTGCGAGAGAAATCTGAATGAACGTGCCTTGAATCGTGCTACGCGGTTAATACAAATGTGTATTACCCAGCAAATAAATAAATATTTGGTCATGAGCGGAGCAACTCAAATATGTTCAAGCAATGTCAGCAGCATCTCTGTTTGTCCCTCTCTCTCTCGCTTCCTCTCTCTCTCTCCCCTTTTTCACCCTGCTCTACTCCTCTTCTCCTTCTCCATTCACACACGTATACACACATACACACAACATATACACATACCGGAGAGAGGATTATTCGTAGAAGCAGGTGGAAAATCCACACACGCACACGAAAGCGAAAAGGAAACGCAGCCGCCACCCGTGGAAACAGTGTTCATTGGCTTCAGGTTTGATTCTCCTTTTTCCTCCTTGTCGTTTTTCCGATATTTCTGTCCCGCCTAGTTCCCGGCTTTGCCTCTGTGTGTCAGCGTGTACGTAATTCATCCGTTTCACTGTCGTGGTGTTACTCTGTTTTATTCTGGCCTTTTCGTATCGCACGCGACTCAATGTTTCTCTGCTCCCCCCCCCCACTCTCTCTACATTTCGGTACAAGTTTCTCCTGATCCTGCCGTTGATTCCCTTTCGTTTTAAATTGTTCACTTCGGCACGCTTTGCAAGACTCTTCCCACTGCAGCATTGCATTTCGTAGTATTTTCATTTTTCACAACCAAAGTTTGCGACTGAAAAATCCGAAAAAATTCACGAACATGTGTTCCGATGTCCTGTATGTCTCACATTTTTTTGGGAATTTTCAGACGCGATTAAGTTGGAGAGTGGGGGTCAGGACTGATTTTTCGGGTTTTCATCGTAACTACCCTTACAGAGGTATGGGGCTGAACCCTGTCAAAAAGGTTTTTCCGTGTTCGTATGCTATTGAAAGAGCCTAAGTTTACTATGTTGCAATGTTTTCTTAAATAATTACAATATTTTGAAGTTCAAACATTTCACGAGAGTCGATCTTTTCGAAGTCTGTTGCGTTTCTAATTTTTCATAACCAGAATTTGCGACTGAAAAATCCGAAAAAATTCACGAACATGTGTTTCGATGTTCTGTATGTCTCAGATTTTTTTGGGAATTTTCAGACACGATTCAGTGCGAAAAGTGGGGTAGGATCTGGTTTTTCGTTTTTTCAACAAAACTACCCTCACAGGGGAGGTATGGGGCTGAACCTTGTCGGAAAGGTTTCTCCGTGTTAGTATGCTATCGAAAGAGCCTAAGTTTACCATGTTACAATGTTTTCTCAAATAATTACAATATTTCGAAGTTCAAAGGTTTCACGAGAGTCGATCTTTTCGAAGTCTCTTGCGTTTCTAATTTTTCATAACCAGAATTTGCGACTGAAAAATCCGAAAAAAATTCACGAACATGTGTTTCAATATGGTGAACATGCCGGTTCTTTTTTTCGAATTTTCAGACGGGATTAAGCGTGGAAAATGGGGTAGGAACTGGTTTTTCGTTTTTTCACCGTAACTACCCTCACAGGGGAGGTATGCTGCTGAAACTTGAATTTCAACCCTGTCCACGCCCTCCTCCTTCCATTGGTGTACCTGTGTGCGTGTGTTTGCATGGTGCGTGAGTTTCTACCATTATAACTGCGTTATACGCATGAGGATACACAGAGATCCGTATCCACGTAGGACGGCAGGCGATAGCGTTCGGGTACAATATGTACTCAGTCTACCCCACGGTTGACTCTTGGTATTTGATTCTTGAATCATTTTGTGTACGAGAGGAGCGGTTAATCGTAGGTTAAATATTTTGGCCAATCGAAGCTTGACGCGCCAGCGCGGACCCGTCGACGACGACGACGGGACGACGACGATACCAGACATCGACCCCTCGATTGATCGAATGTTGGACCGTGAACCACCATTCGAAACAACACACCGCTCCGCAAAACCATAGTAACGTGGCACCACAACCAAAGAATTAAAAAAAAAAACGTATATTTCAAAATTATTTCAACAAAATCAAAAATGTATTTTTAAACTCTTTTTCGATTCTCATTTTAATCTTCATGTACTCGATTTTGTCATAAATGCAAAACTTAAACCAACCGTTACTTATAAAAACAACAAAATTTTCTTTGAACTTTAATTCACACTAATCGCGCAACTTTTTGAAAATTGCAGCGACTTGAATTTTTTTTTTCTTCGAGAATTACTGGGTTAGAAAGTTTTCGAAAAAATTGGGCAATTGGGCAATTATTTAGAAAGAGGTACTCCTCTCCGAGTTTGATGAAATTTAAAAGAGTATAACTTTTTTTATAATTGTACCAAACGACCTGATGTTTTGTAAGCAATTTGGAGAATTGATTTACTGAATAATCTGCGAAAAAAGATTTTCCAAAAATTACAATTTACATAAAAAATTATTTTCTGAATTATGAAAAACTACTCGGTTGTTTGCGAGTAAATAATTTAGTGGGTGTACACTGGATCAGAGAAAATTGGCATAGTTTTAAGTTCGGCAATTATTTCGGAAGAGGTACTCGTCTCCGATTTTGATGAAGTTTAAAACACTATAACTTTGTTATAATTGTACCAAAGGAACTGATGTTTTGTAAGCAATTAGAAGCATTGGTTTACTAAATAATCTGCAAAAAAAGATTTTCCAAAAAATTACAATTTAAATAAAACATTATTTTCTGAATTATGGAAAACTACTCGGTTGTTTGCGAGTAAATAATTTGGTTGGTGTACACTGTTTCCGCAAACTGTGTCTTCCCGCATATTTGTTCGCGTTTATAATTCATCAATATTATTTCTAGTCACCGCGTGTTCTTCGTCAACTGGAATTGTTGAAGCACGGGAATATCATTGTTCGAAATTCCTGTCCGCTATACCATCCTCAAACAGATACACGGAGCACACGATAAACGTACGAAAGACGTTTATCTCGTTCAGCAAAGAATGATTATGCAGAGGCTTCTTATATCTAATCGCTGCTGTTTGTTGGCGACGGAAGGTCATGTTTTAAATAAAGATGTATTTGTCGTTTCTCTTTCGCCTCGTTGTGTTTCCCAGAATGTTGCTAACAATCCACGATCTTCCAACAAATCTATCTCGTGTCGAGCTTCTTCAGATCATCTCGGTCAACATTTATCATTTCTGTGGATCTATCGAAAGTTGAATGACAGTTGAACAGTGAACAGGTATCAGGGACTAAAAATAACAGTTATTATAAAATGTTCTACGATAAAAATCATTAATAAAAAGTTGATTATTATAGAAATTTAAGATAATGTAAAATTCGAAGAACAAAATGGTTAAAAAATATCGATTTTTATACTTTTTGGTTACAAATAACAGTTATTAGTGTCCAAAAAATTGAAAATATTGCTCGGAAAATAATTTAAAAATTAAATTAATATAAGAATATTTTTGATCGGATAACTTTTGATTGAATAACTCCTTTCAAGCTGTGCAATTTTATTAGGTCGTCAATATAATAATTTACTAATATTTTTGGTTTATTAAATTTAACAATTTCAAAAAACCGAGCCTCGGAGAAGATTTTCGCGAAGGAGAAACTTTACTTCAAATGACGCCAGGAATCATCCCTGTTGATTACAAAATTTTTTAGACAACTTGTACCCGATACAAACAAAATTTAATGAAAAAATGAAAGGAAATAAACGTAGAATCGTGTGATTTCAATGTTATTTTCTTACATTGTCACATGGAGAATACAAAAATATTTTTGATATTCTAATGAGGTTTGACTCGTGCATGCATTCGTACCGAGAGGCAATTAATAGATAAAGTGGAGATAGAGGTAAGACAAATAATTTTCGTTTTTAGTGGGCCAAGAAATTTCCGTAATGTTCGTCGAAATGACGAAATAACAGTTCTTGAGCTCGTTTCGAGGACATGGAGGAGGACCTATTAATGGAGCATCGAACACTTGTGCAAACTCGACGAACCTGTCGCTGTTGACTCGCGATTCTGACACGCGGCGTCATGCGACGACGAATTCGATCCCGAGGCATTCGATTGTTTAAATAGACATGCCAGCTAAGGTGCCACTTTTGTTTTAATTGAGCGGATGGTTGCAAAAGTTCGTTCCCGATTTTCGGAGGCCTTTCTATGTATAAGAAAATTACGCAATTTTTAAAAAATCGAAAACCCACGGCTTGGAAAACTTCCAAATATTTTATTATTCACTTTAGATTGTCAAAATAAAAATATTTTATTTGAGAAAAAATTCCACTTGCTATTTAAAACAATATTTCGCTTCGTCTTCCGAATGACAAGATTGCTTAGAATATTGTCTGAAATATTTCTCTTACAAATGTTAACCAATGACTACGAAAAATCAGTTAATTAATTTAAATAATAGTTACAATTTGTCAATTTAATATTATATAAAATAATTAAATAGTGTTAGTTTTACTCTCGATCATTTTCCAAAAAATCTTCCGCATTGGAGAAAATATAAAATTGATACTGCATAATAAACTTCGTTACTACCAAAAATTGCAGAGCCTGCAAAAATTCCAAGCCGTGTGAAAAGAATTTTTAAAAATGCAGAAAGAAGGAAAGAATTTTTTTCAAATGAATAAAGGAGGAGAAGGATTTTTAGAAATGAGGAAAGGAGGAGAAGAATATAAAACCATTCTGTAGTACCCCCGTAATGGGATGTGAATCACGTAAACGCCTAACGTCCATAAAGGTGTTCGCATTTAATAGACACTTAATAATCAGTCGGCGTAAAAGCGAGCGTGCCGTCGCCGGCGAAGCCGTAATAAAACTTTACTTGTCCCTGGATTCCACGTACAAACACGCGCACGCAGCCAGGAGGTACGTGCACTCGTTCCTAAATGTACCGGCGCGGCGATATCTATCCAATCTCTAGGTTCATATCCCACCCCATAAATACATTGGCTGATAAGAGCAGACTACGTTCCGCCGCCGATAAGATACACGCTGGAGGAGCGTTCTACGTGGTGGCAGAAACCGAAAAACTCTGAACGACTGCCGCCATTAGTAACTTCGTTTAAAGAAATCCTATGACAACATTTTCTAACACATATTCAAGGCGTGCAGTCTCCGCTTACACTTAACTTACATCTCCTGAAAAAGATTTTCCCCCAAGATGTGGACAGAAAAGTAAATAAATCATTTCGAATTCTGGATAATTCCTCTCGTCATTTGAAACAACTTTTTCCTTTACAAAAATCTTCTCCGAGTCTCCGTTTAGGAGTTATCAACGAAAAACGATGACCAATGACGACGCCGCGCTCAGCGGGACCCGCCCCCGAGGCGGAGTCTGCCCACAGTAGCCGCGTCTAGATTGGCCCGGGATTTTCGTCGATAACTCCTGAACAAAGCCACGGAGAACATTTTCGTAAAGGAAAAAGTTGTTTGAAATGATCTAGAGAATTATCCTGTCCAGGGAAGCACATTTTTGGGACAATGGCGGAACTTCAGGAGCTAAAACAAGGTTTTCGAAACGAAGATTGCGAACAGGTTTCCGCACACACGATCATTATTCATTTCACCGGAGACGAGATGAAATATTACACAGCTACGATCAATATTTAACCGTCGAAGGTAAACGTGTGTGCGGTGAACACAACGGTTGTTTCTCTTGGCGCGTTATTAACGATAAGAAGTAAGTCAATTAAGAATGTACGGAAAAGAGAGCGATATTATTGGTTAGCGTAATGACCGAAAGGGAAATGTACGACACCCGGTACGTGATTTATCGCCGAGTATTCTCCAAGGAGAGGCCATAATCGGATCCCATGGAATATTCAGTATTAAACGAGCAATTTCGCGAACGGCGAGGGCGTTCTTTTTTGCTTTTCCATCTTTTTTCCTTTCCCCCTTTCGTGCTCGTTTTTTAACCGGCTACCGGCGAGAGATCTTAGAGAACAATGACGAGGCAGCGCGTGACTGTAATTAAGTTCCTCGTGATTAATGGCGGGCATCCCGGGCTCGTTCCTCGTCGGCTGCATTAATTTACAACTCTGTTTAAGGCCCGCCCGTAAGAACCGGTACTACCGTCCGCCATAATTTTCTGTTGAGGAACGTTCTGTTTACATACCTGATAAAGTATACGCTTTCTCCCTCCACTGAACCCTCCACCTCCCCCCGCTTCCGTCTTTTTAGTTCCGTTCCGCCGGTGTACATCTCGGTGCGTCTCGGCGAGCTTTCCGACACGAAATATTGGGTCATCGCAAAACTTCTGATACGATTTTCATTTACTGATAACAAAAAAATGGTAACAATGACCTTCACAATTTCGAAATTTGTTTTCTCGCAGATTACCAGGCTAACTAGTTCTTCTAACGTCTCCAATCAATTTTGAAAAAAGTTATTAACTTTTAGAGGGTGCCCATCAGTTTTTTTCATAAATACTGGCCGAGGTTAAAGAAACAGTCGACTGGTTTTGTTGAAGAGTTACTTGAAATAGTTTCAAGAATCACCAAGGAAGTATTTACACACTTTTGGGCCACCTTCTATGTATATTAAAATAGGCATTTAAATTGTTCACCCAAATGAAAAGAATCGATATTGCAAAATACACAGAGTCCAATAGTCAATTAATAGATAGCAAGTTTTTATAAATTACTGCAAGCCACTTGGCCATTTAAAGTTAGAAGTTGTTAATGAAAGAATAATAGTAAATTTTTAAAGATTGAAAATTCCATTTTGAAATGGTACAGTGACTTTTGGACCACCTGATAATGAACACTATGTTAATTAAAAATGAAATAAAAATTTTCTACACCGATAATAAGAAACAGGAATTGAATAATAAAAACGTATTTCTACTTTCAATAAATTTAGTAAGAGTTTTAGAATTTTAGTAACAGTGTTTTGCAATAAATTTTGATTAAATCGTGATAAAATCTAGTACAATTGTTCAGAAGTCGAGATGGGAATACCTGGAGAAATTCTGAAAGAATTTTCTCGGCTCTACATCGCATCGTGTTAAAAAATGAAACAATTCGAACAAAGTTAATAGTTAATGAGATAGATTTGATTCGGATCGAACGGAGACGCAAGTCTCGCGAAATAATCGAGAGACGGCGAAAGAACGAACCCGTGAGTTTCCAGATAAACGGACGGCTAACAGGAAGAACAAAGGGGGTGGGGGTGGGGGCTTCTTCGTTAATTTAAGAATTTGCCTCGTTAGTCACATCATGTCCACCTCGTTGGCCGTGCAGCAGTTGATACAATTAATTAAGCAGTCCGCCAGTGTTGCCGGATTCGCGGGATTTGATTAGAAGCGACCTGGGGTGGACGCTTCTTTTACCGACGGGCCTCGTTTTTTCCGGATATCGATGCCCATTAACGTCGCGATTAGGCGCGGACACCCTGCTGGTTTTCATTCCGTAATTGCCGCTGGTAAAATTTGTACCGTTCGTCCCCCTACAATTTTTCGCTTTATAAATATCTGAATGTTTTTTAACAAATTCATTCTACATAAAAACTGAATACTTTATATGAAGCATAGTTTATTCATGTTACGGTGTATATATAGTCTTGCATATTAACCCTTTGCACTCGGAGCTATTTTAACTGGAAAATGAAACATTTCTTCCGATCTAGAATATTTCCATGCCCTATGATTTTTGAAATTTTATGGACATAAAATTGGTATAATACCTCATACAAGACCTAAATGTTTGTTAATTGATTTGATACCGATATATATTTAACAATGTAAACTATATTTTGAATAATGGTATAGTAATTTGTAGTGGTGTCTCAGAGGGGACAACCGAGTGTAAAGGGTTAAACTATGGATTGGTATATTGTACTATATTTTAGTATATTACAGTAAACATATTCTAGTTCAGTATACTACACATCCTACGTCTTAGGGTATTCTACATATAGTACATCATACTAGACACTCTACTATATTCTAGCACATCATTCTATAAATTCGAGTATATTCTAGTACACCATACTATAAAGTCTAGTATATTCCAGTACATCATTCTATAAATTCTAGTATATTCTAGTACATTGTACTATAAATTCTATTATATTCTAGTACATCATACTATAAATTCTAGTATATTCTAGTACATCATACTATACATTCTAGTATATTCTAGTACAGCATACTATACGTTCTAGTATATTCTAGTACAACATTCTATTATATTCTAGTATATTCTAGTACATCATACTATACCTTCTAGTATATTTTAGTACACCATACTATACATTCAAGTATACTCCAGTACATCACACTATAAATTCTATTATATTCTGGTACATCATACTATAAATTCTAGTATATTCTAGTACATCATACTATACATTCTAGTATATTCTAGTACAGCATACTATACGTTCTAGTATATTCTAGTACACCATTCTATTATATTCTAGTATATTCTAGTACATTATACTGTACATTCTATTATATTCTAGTACATCATACTATAAATTCTAGTATATTCTAGTACATCATACTAAACATTCTAGTACAACATACTATACATTCTAGTACATCATGCTATAAATTCTAGTATATTCTAGCACATCATACTATACATTCTAGTATATTCTAGTATACCATTGTACTCACAGGGTTCTCGATACTTTTCGGGCCACCCTATATAATAGACAGTTGAAGAGGTGTCCCGGTCGATCATCCCCCGATCTCGTCTCGATCGGCGATCGCGAATTGAAGCCGGCGAAGCGAGGAGAGCTAGCGCGATCCAAAGGGCAGGCAATTACACGGGACGATCGATTCCTTCGGCCGAGTAATGAATTTTTTACGACGTACCGTTGAAGAAGATCGTTCGGATCCGCGGGCCGGAGCGGCGCGGCGCGGCCCGTATCCGATCAGCCGAGGCGTCAGCGTCTAGAGCCGAATTGAAACGAGCACCTCTCTCGACACGCTGGCCGCACGCGATTCGCTCCTATTCGCTGACAGAAGAATGCGTATCGCGATCCATTGGCCCAGCTCTTCTTCCTTTCTCAATCTCTCCCGTCGTTTATAATTTATTAATTTAACGCGGCCGACCTTGCCGATCTCCACCGATTCCACGGCAAATTCTCCCCACCCACACTCACCCCCCCCCCCCCCGGGGGTACATCGACCAGCACTTTAATTAAAAGTTTCCCACCCCCTTCCGTGCGTTATTATCCTGTTAACGCCACAACCCACCGGACCGGCTAAAATGATTCATTTCAGGCCAGTCTTTGTCTGACGTGACACGCGGGTCACTTACCTGCCACGGAACGTGTCATCCCCGCGAGCATGATCGCTCTTATTAATATTCGCAGCTTAGAATTCTTACGGTGGTCCAGTATACTTGTGTATAGTAGCAAATCTTCGCTGTTTTTGAAAATGTGCGAAAACTAGAAAGTCAAGGTCACCTTCATTTTTTAGCCATTCGTCATTCTCTATGAAAAAGTATTGAAGTATGTTTAATTTAACACTAACCGTACCGCGACTAGTCAAACGATCGTTTTCACATTGTTTACTTTTTAATTATTGAAATTATAAAGATGCTTCCATTAGAAAGTATTCGATCAATTTCTTTGCTCGAAAAAGAAAGATCCAAATAAGTTCAGTCTTGTCATTTTTCTAAAACTAATAGTTTAATAAGAGATACTTCAACAATATCTTTTTTCTTGTAGTTTTCAAGGAAATCGATGTTTTTTTCCAAATAACTACATATATAATACATTATACATAATACTACAGTAATAACTACAAATATAATAAATTCAGTCAAATATATGACCTTCAAATGACCTTGGACTCCGAAGTTGAAGGTCAAACTTGAAGCTCGTTTTTCTTAAAGAAGGTATTCTGGGGGTGTGGAGTGAGACACCCTGTATAGTGCACGTTCTTTCTGCAGAGTTAATTTTGCAGAGTAGTTTGTAATTCTATAAATTCTGGAAAATTGCGGAGTGCATGCAAAACACGTGGGTTAGATTAGACTCAGATTAGAATTTGTTTTATTGCGCACTGGTTTGCCCACGCTATAAATTAATGACCACCTGTTTCGTTCGATCCATGGTTGAGCCTAGCTTCACGAACCCGAAAGTTTGCTTATTGTTTGTTGCGCAAGGGTAGACTGGAAATCGTGAACACTGACCAGAGCGAACATATGGCCGAGTGCGTCGTGTCGGTGTTGCGCGTAGGCGTAGCGTGTCAAGCGTTTTTACGAGTCGACGAACAGCACGGAAAGCTCGTCACGTCGACGTATATCCGACGGCGGATTATTTAACCCCGAGGAGAGCATATGTCGCTACCCCCGTCGCCTAAATACGGGTTATCGCAATTAACCCAGCGTCGAAATCAAGCCCACGATAGACATCGCGTATAAAAAGCCGTTTTATTCGGCGAGGTGCACGCTATTGTATGGCGACAGGTGCCCGTTTCCGGTTTCGCTCGCTTTGATTCACTGTGCCCCTGAAATCTGCGAATCCCCGATAGGGTTGAAATGTAAAAAAATATATAACTCGTGTAATGTTGATTATTTTCACTTGAAAAAAATCACACGTATCTTTCAAATACCAGTAAATATACGTAAAAAATCCTAATGTGGGAGGTCCAATAGTTCTCCTGGAAAAAATCCTAAAAATTCATTTTTACTAGGTGCTCAATCCTGGCGTGCCCCCTAAAAACGTATTCGATAAAAAATATATAACTTCTGTAATTTTTATGATTTTTACTTGAAAAAAATCACATATCTGCTCGAGATACCAGTAAATGTATTTGAAAAATCCCAATGCGGCAGGTCCAATAGTTCTCCTGGAAAAAATTCCTAAAAATTGGTTTTCACTTGGCATTCAAAACTGGAGTACCCCGTCAAAACATATTCTATACAAAAATATAACTCCTGTAATTTTGATTATTTTTACTTAAAGAAAATTAGAGGTGTACTTCAAATACTAGTGAATGTGTGTGAAAAATCCCAATGCAGCAAGTTCAACAGTTCTCCTGAAAAAAATCCTAAAAATTCATTTTTACTTGGTACTCAATCCTGGCGTGCGCCCGAAAAACGTATTCGATAAAACATATACAACTCCTGTAATTTTCATAATTTATACTTAAAAAAAGTCACCGTTCTGCTTGAAATACCAGTAAATGTGTGTGAAGAATCCCAATCGAGGAGGTCCAATAGTATTTTTCGCAGCATTTTCCAAAAGTAGGGTCAGTGTTTGTTTTACTGGAAAAGGGCGCAGGACTCTTTTCGAGTTGCACAGGTGTCTGGAGAGTAGCAGAAGAGCGTGTGACTCGATCGACAGTGTGTACAACGCGAGCGTGGCAAGGTGAAACAACCGGGAGGGTTGACACTGGGACTGAAAAAGTCAGATTCGCACTAGTGACCTACCCTTTTGCACTCGCCTCTCGCACTTAACCACCTCCGCAGGACATTGCAGCTGGAAAAGGAGGACACACCCCTTGAACGTCACTCGTTTCTTACCAGCACGCTCGCCTTCCTGTCAGAATAAATAGATTGTCTTGTGCTGTGGGCTACGGGATAAAATTAAACGCGTTTCAAGCGTTCACATAAAACTTCCGCGCGTGAGAAATACATACATATACATTTTCCTAGAATTTTTGGGAATTCTCCATTTTTTTAAACACGTTTTACTAATAATAAGAAATTTTAAAAAATCAAGAATGTTGTAATGTAGCTTTTAATCTAACAGAATCGTTAAGGGATGAAATTTATATTTACGTTATTCCTGCTTCCCACAATCAATGCAAACATTTTTATGTTGCATAAAGATCTAATAATCTCGACGAGATTACTGAAATCAGCAAATTCGACATTCAGGAATTTTTCAAAAATCGATTCTGCGGTAAAGAATTCTGAAAAAAATCACGGACGTGTGTGTTATCTGGTAGTATGTTCACGAATTTTTTCGTAAATTTTTATCAAGCGGACCAGGAGATATGGGGTGTCGTTCATAAAATCAAGTTTTCCCTGTAGCTACCCTTGTGGCAGGTGTACAGACTTGAAACTTGGCGTAGAAGGTTTTGTTTCAGGGCTGTATGAAATGGTGTGAAATTGTTCCCTGCAGAAAAATCTAGAAGATGAAATACAGCACTGAAGGGAGCATATTGTTGAGATGGCCCGGGCGGAAAGTTGCTGACATTTAAGACACACTCTATCGTCGGCCACCTATAAGTCGATCCCCGTCGATAAGGGGACGCGTGTTTCATCCACCTAAACGCACCGCTTTTGTAAACGAACGAAGGGGAGGGGAGAGCAGAAAATCCCGTGGCACGGTTGGCCTGCACGCAAGTTTCGCTGCTTTCGAGCAGTTATGGAGGGCGCATGCCTGCATATTTCATGAGCAAACAGACTTCAACCTCCGTGGCATGCGCTGCAACCACCCTTCCCAATCCCCGCCGCCTCTCTTCCTCGTCGAGACCAGCCTTCGACGAGACTGGGCCCCGCTTCAAAAAGACTTCGCCGCGAGGAAAGTTGCGCGGTGGCCGAATTATTAACGAATTTCCGCCTGGTCAACGAATAAGTCTCCCTCCCTCTTTCCCTCGTCGCCATACCGTCCGAAGTTTCTCACTGTAACGTTTGATCGAGCCATTAATTACGCTGGTCCATGTCGATACGGTTCGTCGAGGTCCGCGACGCAATTTTTAATGACCCCCCGGCTTGATTAAAGGCGCCCATGGAATATTTTTCCTCGCAGAACTCGGGAACCGTCGCCGCGTCGATCGACGGTGTCGCCGCCTACTAGGAGGACCTGAAACAACACAATTCCCCGAAAGCAATGGTCAAACTGTATTTTTGACAAATTATATCTAAAACATTATACTTTATCACAAGGGGTTAATTATAGCATCGGGGGTTGATTAAAATTAGCAAATTTCTCTCAGCCCTCGCACAAATACATAAGCTGGAGTGGGGTAACTTCGTCTACGGGGCAAGTCCGTTAATAGGTTATTTTTATTATAATATGAACGAAATTTCTCTAGCTTGTATTTATTAATGTAGTATAAGTTAGTATGAACTATTCGACGTAGATGTCGCCCAAGAATAAAGGTGTTTTCCTCGCTTAATCAACCAATGCAAAACAGTCACGTGCGAGGTACACGTACAACTTTGAGGTTACCCTGAACGTGCAATAGTTTACAAGCTATTAATATATTCTGTGTTGTTATTTTAGGTAAGTACAACAGATATTGATGTAGGTTTATATTAAACAAACCGTTTCTATTGTATTTTTTAAAATTTATTGAGTAAAACACTAGATGCACTTGCCCCGTAAATATTACTACACGGGGCAAGTACGTACTATCATGGTGGGGTAAGTCCGTACTGTATGGGTAACTAGAAAACTAAACAATATATTTAACGCCATGAAAAGCATTTTGTAGCAGGCTTGTGAAAAATTCTTTTCTTGCCCCGTAGCACGTGAAACAAGGTCCGAAAGCATTTTTAAACTTTGTTTTAATATCACTGTATCCCCTTTCATATTTCAGCATAAAAGTACATGTTCGTTTAAAAATGGATAACTCTAAAACTAAACAATATAATTTAATGCAATAAAAAGTATTTTATAGCAGGCTTGTTAATCATTCTTTTCTTGTCTCGTAACTCTTGAAACAAGGTTCGAAAGCGTTTTTAATTCACAGAGACGGACTTGCCCCATTTTCGGGGCAAGTGCGTCCTCGTTGACACTTTGTACAATATCCTATCAAAATGATAATTTTCCAGCAAAATTAGAATCCTACGTAATACTAATTCGTCAGTAATAACTGTGGCAAGAGTTTGATACCAAGAACGTTAAGTTTTTACATACCAGACTGAAGGTACATCAGTTTAAAGTCCAACTTTGCAAAAACTAGGGCGGACTTACCCCACTCCAGCTCATGTAACATATTTGTTTCAATGTGGAAAATTCACCAACTATGAGGATTGACGAATGTCCTAAAAAGTATTCTTGACAGATTGTTGATATTTAAAACGCCAATATGGCGCCGTATCGGTTCAACGTGGTTCGACGTGGAGGTATCACATTTCCCGGAGAAAAGGGCAAGAAACTTTCCGCTCTGTAGTCAGACGCAAAAATCGTTTGTTTGCACGTGAGACTGTTTTTCATCGGTAGCGTAATCATCCAGCGATCGGATCGGTGGACGTCCGATAACATCGGCGACTGTGTGTTTGCCGGTGCCTTGTTTCAGTACACGCACCGCTCGGACTGCGTGTGCGCAATCCGCGTACGCCGGTGTACGTGTGTTTGCACTTTTTCCTGGAAAAATAAGATGTTTTTGCGTCACGTGCACACGGGAGCAAAGATTTGCAAGGGAGCGAGGCAGACGGCTGGGAAGGGGAGGGGGATTGGCAAATAGGATATCGGACATCGGAGCAATACACGTAGCTGGATTTAGAAAAATCCAATAAACGGTGAAATTTTATTTGCCCCCTTCCACCGTCTCCGCTACGGAGCGATATGTACATGTTATGCAACTGTCCATTAACAATGTTTGCCTCTCGATTTTTCAGCGAAAAGTGGAACCACGTTGATATTATCCTGATCCAGGAACTGAGCAATATCACGAGATGGAGCTTCCGTTCTCTTGACCATAACAGTTTCTATTTTTCTGATATCAACAGACAGATCTTTGTGAGAAAGATAAATCTTTTTAGTAGAGATTTCCTTAATAAAGATATAATTAATTCAATTAATAAAGATTTAATTAAAAAAAGAAAATAAAAATTTTCCACCGGAATTGCTACAAATTGGATGCGACATAAAAATTGATTTTCTTTCTCAACCCTTGTGCAGTCAATCGAAACGTTTAGATTATTTAAAATCCTTTGTATTTAGCATATTCCCACAAATTCTCATTTCAAGATTATACATTAATTTATTAGCGAGCAAAGAATATGGACATACAGAGAAATTAAATGTTTTTAGTGGAAGAATAACAAATTGTTGAAGGAAATGCAGTGAATGGGTACCCGGTTGGCTACACAAGGGTTAGTATGTTCGATAGGTTGAAAACAATATAAAGTATTTTTAAATTCGTCTAATGTCTTTGATGTTTTAAATTACTCCCACATGAATGCATAAAATCCGCTGTCTATAATATGTCATAAAGTGTCCAGCAAGGTGCAGCAGGGTTAAAAACGGAAGCCTGATGAAAATGTCCAAGGGTGGGGGGTAGTTCCTGAGCAATCGATCAGGCTCGTCGAATTAATTTCAATTAGATTATCGGCGACGGGTGGAAGGAAATCACGGCGTCGCGTCTCGCCCGGGCAACAATGCGGCATCGCTGCTCTCTCGAGCCGCAACAATGCGGACAATGGAAGGTCACGTGGCGTGGCGGCTGCTGGTTAATATCGCCGTGATAAAAGGAGCCGGCCGATGTTTTACAAACAGCTACCCGCCACGTGCGCCCACCCCCTGTCAAAACATTCGGATCGTACGGTGCCCCGTTCCAGAGAAGGGTGGGGGGGGGGGGGGGGGGGGGGCAAGCCTAACCTGTCCCCCATATTGCTCCCTGGATTCACGCTGAAGCGTGCCCGCCTACACGTGGACCGCATGAATTTTCCGTGGGGAGATCGTTGGTCAAATCCTTTGAACGAGGACGAGTTAATTCGTCGCTTTGCAGCTTGAAACGATACCCCTGGAGAAAAGGTCCTGCGAACGGCAGGATTCGATCAGGCGTCTCTGGGAAGATTGCTGGACTCTTGCACAGGTGGGGCCCCTCCGATAACCTAACCTATCTTTCACGCAGCGGGCACCTTCGTCAGAAAGTGGGGACACAGGGGGACCTCCATGCAAAATAAAAATTTTTTACACCGATTGCGAGAAATAGAAACTAAATTAAATGTTACTTCTTCCCGTAATTATCGTAATAGAGAGAAATTATACGTATATTGACAGCTTCAATTTAAAAAATTTTTCTACAACTTCGAATTTTACAACTGAATTGTATTATACTAAATTATACAGGGTGTCTCAAAATACGTTCAACATTCGGAAACATGTCCACTTTTAACATCCACTAATTATTAACTATTATTTTCGATTTGCTGAAATGATTAAAAGAGGAGCTGCGTATTTATTTAGCTCCTGCCAGAGTTGGGCAAAAATTTTATATAAATAAAAATTTCGAATAAAATGGGTGTAAAACCCACTTGGAACAAAAACCCTCTTTATTCGAAATTTTTATATAAATAAAATGTTTGCCCAACTCTGGCTCCTGCATCTTATGATTGACTCGGGTAATTTTTATTCCGCACGAGGATCTGGAGTGTATTGATAACCGCCCTCGGGGAAACAGTGAATCACGATTAATCTCGGGACATTTTTCTCAGCAGCGGCAACAGAGAACGTTGAAGAGGGGCACAGAGGGAGAGAAGATGTACCCTCGGAGCAATACGTGCGATCCGAGCATGGGAAATTATGGGGAATCGTACGGCCTGATAGGGGATGCTGCATCGCTCCGGGGAATTGGTCCAACGTCGATGGACCTAGAAGTATCATCGAAAGGTAGTTTACATCGGCTAGTACCGCGGCCGCGATTAACTCCTCCGACGTTCAAAGGCGATTGCTTTTTAAATAGACGCCTGCTTGCTTGCTTGCCCGCTCGTGGGAAACTGCGCCCGCCCCAATTACACACGGACCGATCACAAGGAGCGAGGTTTCCTCTCGAGAAATCGTACGAGCACGTGACAGATTTCAATTTTTTTCGCACTCTCGAGGAGCCTGCACTTCAACCCGCGCTTCCTCCTTCAAATTCGTGTTTCGTCCCTGTGCACGATAATGGACAGAATATATTTTTTTTATATTATTAGGTGTAAAATAAATGTATAAATTATACAGTTTATTTGCAATTGAGAATATTATCGAACCGACAGGACTTCGGAGAAAATTATCTCCGAATTTGGGTGTTAATCCGATCAGAGATGGTTGCTGAGATAAGGTAGCCAAGAGGATGAACCACAAAATCGCTATTGGCTACAAAATTGGATTATTAATTAGCATATTACTAATTAGCATATCCTCCGACCCATATTACCGCCGCAACACCATACACTTGGTCCACCATAAGAAGAACCGAAAATAACTAAGAAAACAGGACCAGGATGATCAAACCACAAACCACCATGGAAACCACACACGTGACCCTAGAAGATCCGAAGAATGTTTCTAGTGGACCATACTTCGGCCACCACTGGAAGTGGAAGAGTCTAAGGGTGAAGGTAGTCGAAACTGTCCTTCGCCCAATTTTGATCGGAAATGGCTCGTAGAAGCTTGGTAGAAATGGCACTTTCTACCAAGTTTCAACCCTAGGGCTCACCTATAAGGGTAGTTACGGTGAAAAAACGAAAAACCAGTTCTGACCCCATTTTCCACACTCAATCGCGTCTAAAAATTCTGAAAAAAAATCTGACACGTTCAACATATCGAAAAACATGTTCGTGAATTTTTTCCGATGTTGCAGTTGCAAACTCTGGTTATGAAAAATGGGCGCAGCTATCATCTCTCTCTCTCTCTCTCTCTCTCTCTCTCTCTCTCTCTCTCTCTCTCTCTCTCTCTCTCTCTCTCTCTCCGCTATCCACTCCCCAGTTTCTTGAACCAATTAGGGCGAAGATGCGCAGCGACGAGCGAAAACTGGTCTTTACGCGAGTCCGGACTCTCGTGGGACAGTATACATATAGGCGAAATCAATAATTAATTGAACGTAATGGTAGCTAAATATTGGACACCTCCGTTCGGTAAACCGAGATCTATGAGATTTGGGTATCTTAAGATTATAAATTTTCACCCACCCTAAATATACCTTCCATCCGTGCAGAGGTGTATTTATGTTATGCAACAATGTTATAGAGCAGAATCATCTCCATCATTCTTATCATAATGGCGGGCAGATGACGTGCCCGGTGGCCCTGTCGACGTGATTGCGGAACGAGCTCGCAAATTTGAAGTGAAGCTGCCGCTGATAACGAATCCGGCCGGGGCTGAACGCGTGTTAATCGTATTAGCGCGACATCGCCGATAAATCAGACAATTAGCGGCCATAAGCGCATCGTAAATCGGCATTATCAGAATCGGCTAATGCATTTTGATGCTGGCTATTTGCATGGTAACGGGTTGCGGCCGGCCAGCATATATGTTTACCAGTCTTACGATCGCCAGGACCGTCACCTGTTTGTCCTGTCAACGAGGAACACAACGGACCGCTTGGTCCGTCGGTCACGTGGTCTCCTCAGAAAGTACTATTTTTACTTTGACCGAAGTCAAGGTAAAATATTCTCCTCTTCAAGGACGTACATCTTTTGGACAAAAAATTCTGTATGTTGGGGACTGCATTTATGGTCAATATACATTGGCCAAAAAAAGTGTTCGCACGCTCTTTAAAACAGAATAACTTTTTTTATAATTGTACCAAACTACCTGATATTTTGTAAGCATTGGTTTACTAAATGATGTGCACAAAAAAAATTTGATGCTGATGAAAATTTCAGTATGTGTATAACTAACACAGATCAACAAAACATATATTTCAAATTTTCATTAACGATCCAAATAAAAAAGTGCCTTTTTTATTTTTGCATGTAACCTTGTAAATTATAATTTTTTGAAAATTTTCTTTTGCACATCGTTTAGTAAACCAATGCTTCTAATTGATTATAAAAAATCAGGTCGTTTGATACAATTATAAAAATGTTATTCTGTTTTAAAGGGCGTGGGAACACTTTTGTGGGCCACTGTAAATAGATGAGTTAAAGAACAATGAAAATATTTCATCCGGGATATTAATTATTTTAGGAAAACTACGAGATGGAATTTTTACCTATTTATTGTAAAATAATCTGTTTCAGTGCTTTAGTGCTTCTAATCACTTATCTCGAGTCAACAGAGCGAAAGAATAATTTCCGAAGAACACGCTGCATCGGTCATTTGGGAGGAGGGGGTAGAAATCACCCCCTTCAAGAGCGTATATTTTTGGGACACTCTCTATTATTGGGGATTGCATTCCTGATGAGGTAAAGAACAGTGAAGATATTTTTTATCAGTCATATAAATTTGTATTATTTTAGGAAAATTACGAGATGGAATTTTTATTTATTTATTTTGAAACAATCAGTTTCAGTGCTACATATTCTGGTGCCCCTAATCACCCATCTCGAGTCAACAGGAGGAAAGAATAATTACCGAAGGACATCCTGGATTGGTTGTAAAGGGGGAGGGGGTAGGAATCAAGGACGTACATTTTTGGGGCACTCTGTATATTGGAGATTGCATTTCTGAACAATATAAATACAAATAGATGAGGTAAAGAACAATGAAGATTATTATTCAACAGCCATATATAAATTATTTTAGGAAAATGACGAGATGGAATTGTTATTTATTTATTTTGAAACAATCTGTTTCAGTGCTCGGTATTCTAGAGCCCCTAATCACCCATCTCGAGTCAACAGGTGGAAAGAATAATTTCCGATGAACATCCTGGATCGGTTGTAAAGGGGGAGGGGGGTAGGCTAACAGGGCTAGAGCTAATCATCAGACATTTTATCCGTGAAAGCGTTTAGACCGTCGGCATTTGTACATTCCGGCCGCGTGTATATGTATATTTGGTACATATTTACACTCCGGCCGGAGTATTTGCACGAAACGGTTGTACCAGAGGATCTTTAAATATTAAAAGAATATTTGTCGGGCAAATCAGCCGGGGGTGGTGGGAGGGGAGTGTCCGGAACACAGCGTAACATACGCCACGCGGGGATCTTTATTATTTCTAATCGGCTGGTCGATGATTACCGAATAAATGGCCGCGCGATATTTTGAATCAACAGGGAATGACTAAAGCTGGATGGGAAGCACGTGTAAATATATACACTGTATACAACGATAAATGTCGCTACGATTCCCCGTGTGTACGTACGCGCGAACGACGGTGACGTTTGAGTGTGTGGCCACGGTACACACACCGGGATTCTAGTTCGTTGCCATTATTGTCATTCAACACGACTACGTTTTTATTTTGAATTCGAGGATGGAAACTTATCTCTCTCTCTCTTTCTCACTCTCTCTCTCCCTATCTGTCGCACGGTAGTTCGTTGATTCACGATCCACGCTAAAGATCGCCGCGGTTTTTGTATCTGCAGCTTTTACTGTCATTAACCTGCTGTCCACTCCGAGAGCGACTGCCCTCTTGTTTGACGTGGTTTATGTTTTTTGTTTTATCGAATCGTTACGTTGCCTACACTTACGATATTGTAAACAATAAAATATTGAAATTGATACGTGGATGTGTGCCTTATATAACGCAGCGTGTCGGTTTTGCAACTATGTTACTGTCGCGTCGTGTAATATCGTTTTATGCAACATGAGAATGTTTGTGTTTTTAATTTTTGAAAAAGGTGGACGAGGAAAATAGACGTTGAAGTTTGCTGTAAAACTGGTGGATATGTTTGTCCATACGCTGGTCAAATTTTGTCACTATTTTTATAAAATATTGGAATGAATTTAATAATGTTTTCATATTAATTCGTCAACAATTAATTTTTATTGTGCCTTCACCGAAGAGGATGTCGGCTAAAGAAGAGGATGGCGAATAAGAAGAGGATGTCGACTAAAGAAGAGGATGTCGATTAAAGAAGAGGATGGCGAATAAGAAGAGGGATTAAAGAAGAGGATGTCGACTAAAGAAGAGGATGACGGCTAAAAAAGAGGATGTTGATTAAAGAAGAGGATGTCAATTAAAAAAAGGATGTCGTCTAAAGAAGACGATATGAATTAAAGAAGAGGATGTCGATTAAAGAAGAGGATGTCGACTAAAGAAGAGGATGTCGACTAAAGAAGAGGATGTCGACTAAAGAAGAGGATGTCGGCTAAAGAAGAGGATGTTGATTAAAGAAGAGGATGTCAATTAAAGAAGAGGATGTCAATTAAAGAAAAGGATGTCATTTAAAGAAGAGGATGTCGATTAAAGACGAGGATGTCGATTCAAGAAGAGGATATCGATTAAAGAAGAGGATGTCGATTAAAGAAGAGGATGTCAATTAAA
>CM052284.1:6549596-6757416 GCA_028455765.1 Lasioglossum oenotherae
AGGTATGGCGCGGGGAGTGGGGAAAAAAGAGTGGGGGAAAAGCGTCGTAGAAGGGGAAGGTACGAACACAAGTCTCATTTTGGCTACTCTGATGTGAAACCTTCGAATAAAATTGCGAGAGAAAGATTTTTATTGGCTGACCCGCGACAGAATGTCAGAGGTGTGGCGCTGGAATCATTGGCACGGCGGAAGAGTGGGGGAAAACCGTCGTAGAAGGGGAAGGTAGAAACACAAGTCTCATCTTGGCCACTCTGATGTGAAGCCTGATGAGGGGAGGGAGCCCGAATTGAGGGGAAGAAGGTACCCCCTCTCCAGTACCGGATTAGTCATGTGACTACTTTGTCTGCTGCGGAAGAGTGGGGGACAGGCGTCGTAGAAGGGGAAGGTACGAACACAAGTTTCATTTTGGCTACTCTGATGTGAAGCCTTTGAATAAAATTGCGAGACAATGATTTTTATTAGCTGACCCACGAGAGAATGTCAGAGGTGTCGCGCGGGAAGCGTTGACCCGGGGTTGCAGAAGAACAGATTCACGGGATCCGTTGAACCGTTAGATTCGTTCGGTGTACACGCAATTGCGTAAGTGCGAGGTGTCCGCGGCCGGGCACGTGTCGCGACGAGCAAATAACACGGTGCACACTCGCCGCTACCTTGGCACCGCGTGTTAACCAGGCTAACCAAGATAATCACTCATTACGAACGTTTAGCGTGGACGAGGACCGAGCCGTAAGCATCGTCGCCTCCCCATTGGCCATCGCTAACGTACGAATAACACGCGCCGCAAACAACCGAGCCGTCGTTCTGATTAGACGCCGATCTATTCCTTGTTTTTGGTACGCGTCGGCGTTGCCGAGAATCGCGAGAACGATTCCTGGAACCGGATCTCTTCGCACGCGGGAATGTAGTCCTTTCACGGCAGTCCTTTTCATCTGGCATTTATGAAAAATTTTTCTGGAAGATGCAACTTAGGCGTGTCAATAGCGGACACTTCACGCTTCAAAATGAGCCAACGAACATTGTCATACGATTTTTTTTAACGAAGTTACAACAGTTTACATTGCCATCCAGGCTGTAGTGACTCCGGGTCAAGTATCCTGGGACTCGCTCAAAGTGGTACAGAAAGCAAACAAAAAATCATACGATAATGTCTTTGGGCTTGTTGGAAAGCAAAAACATCATTTTCTCATTGCCATGTAATTACACTGGCGGAAAAAATTTGTTGGACTCCTCAGAGATACCTGAATTTGAAAAATGTCTAAACAATGAGTATCCTCACTTTTTGGTCCGTATCTCGAGACGAAAAAATTCGATCAAAAAATACCTTAGAGGAAGTTGATAGCGGAGGTTTCAAGCTTCGAAACGCGCTGAAAATCATTGCCCTACGATTTTTTCAAACAAACTTACGATAGTTTAAATAATCAAGGAGGATCGAATTTTTCTTGCAATGTGGGGTCCACGGGGCCGCGTTCGATTAAACGGCCTGTAGCACTCGAGACAATCTAGCCCATAATTTTCAGGATCGCGGAGCGGTAGCAATTACCGTCGGCGTTACATTATTTAGCGTGTCGTGTCTTAACGACGATTCGGAACATTGTTCAAATGGTTGCTTTGATGTGAACAGAGGTGCAGTCGCAATAACGCCGTAGCAACACAACGGGGCTATTTGCGTAACCGGTCGAGGGGGACGGGGAAGGGAGTGAGAGAGAGAGAGAGAGAGACGGAGAGGGTGGTGGAGGGACGCGGGGGTGAGGGGTTGCTGTTAACTGTTACGACGGTGTTTAACGTCCTGACGTGTTCGTGACAATTTAACAAGTCGCATGCACCAAGAAACTGCGCCTACGGTACGCGCGAACGCCGGCGCAGCAAACGCTCGCGGTAACGATCGGCGTATGCGGTGCGAGATTATTGAAATCTGTAATAGCGAACTGGTATCGCGTCGGCTTATCTCGGATACTACTATCAGAAACTCAACAATATGTACGCAAATTGAGTAACCGATCTCTCCTGGTTCTCTTCTTTAATTACGCTTATTTATAGTCGCACCAACATTTATCCAGTGCGAGACACCATTTATATTATTCAAATACAATAACTGGGGGATCTTATGGCAAATTAAACATTTTTTTGTGCTTAACAATTTACATACATTGAAAATAATGTACTGGTTTGTGATCTTCCCATCATTTTCTCACAATTTCATCCACTCAATGTTTTTATAAATAAATTAAGTACAAGAGAGACTTTTATATTATTCGAATACAATAACTGGGATCTTAAGGCAAATTCAACACTTTTTTGTGTATAATTATTTACATACATTGCGAATAATGTATCGTAACAAATTTTTGAAAGAAAAACAGTAAATGGGCACCCGGTTGACTACACAAGGGTTAATCTGGCAACACTGGCGTCACGTGATCGTGCTGAGGCGGAAGAGTGGGGGAATGGCGTCGTAGAGGGTGAAGCTAGTGTAGGGACACAAGTTTCGAAATGACTCCACGTATATTGTTCAGAAAATTACCACGGTTTGAATACTTTCAGGATGCATTGTACGTGTTAAAAAAAAAAACATAGAAAAAAAGACACATACAGATCGAATTGAGTAACCCCCTCCTTTTTCGAAGTCGGTTAAAAATATGTTTTATAAAATTATAAAAGCACACACAGAGAATCACAGATACGTTCTAGCACGCAGTAGTTCGGCTGTTCAAAAAATTTCAGAACTCTCTTTCGAGGCCCGGAGGTGTGTTGAGGGCCTGGGAAACTTATCGGCGTATCGGTCGGACAAAATGTCGATTGAGGCAGGTCAGGGCGGAGTGCGTAGGTCGAAAAAGTCGGCCGATTCCGTCGAATGAGGAGATCCGACGGTACGCTACGGGATCGCGGCGCGGAACGCGTAACGTGGGGGACCTCCAGGTCCTGGTACGGTGTTTGAACGACAAATATTTTGTCATCAAACTTCTGTCGCGGGGAATCAGCGTGTCTATATGTGCAGGGCTAATACAAAGCGTTTCGCGGCCGTTTGCTAAAATCGGGTTACACGCCGGCCAACCCCTCGGTCTCGCGCGCCGTCCAAGAGGACGCGTTTCCGGTCGAAGACGCGGCAACTCGTTTGCCTCGCCCCTCCCGCCGCCACCACCCCCACTACTCTAGTTCCTCGGAGGATATCGCGCGATAATGAATTATCCAAACGCCCGGTGAAAGCGCGATGAGTTGTTTGGAGAGCGACGACGCTCGTTTCGGCTGTTTGGACGGGAAAGCTTCGAATAATCGGCCCGGCGGCGATATAATGGAGTCGCCCAAAAATTAGTAACATCGGATTATGGGCCCGTCGATATCAAGCAACTTTCGTCTTCTATACGTTTTCTTCGGAGTTAGGGGTGTACGAACATTAGGGTGGCTCTTATTTTAAACGTTTGAATTTTTTGCAGCATCCCCACCCCTTTAGGATAATTAAAATAAATAAAAAATATCTGCGCGTAGTTTTTCTATCATCCGATCGATCTGAAATTTTGCACAGATTTTTTTTTATTTATTGAAATAATCCTTGGGTGCCTAAAAGAAAAATTGTTCTTCAAAATTAAATAAAACCAAACGCTGCACGGATACTGGAACGTTCGGATATTGGGGTAACGGGGGTTCGGATACGGGAGACTCCACTGTAGAAACGTGATCGTTGACCGACGCGATGAACGAAAGGGCGGATCGCGTGGGGGTGAAAAGAGGCGAATTAAAATTCATGAACGCCCGGAGCGGCGTCGAATTAAAATTCATGGCGGAATTATCGCTGGCTCCTCGAAAACAAAGGAACAGAACGAGTTAGGAGCCCACTCACCCAGTCGCGCGCGTCGGAAATCATCCAAGAGAAGAGAGTTTTCCGTGCAAGCGCGCGCGCGAGCCACACTAATGCTGTCGACTTTTCGAGCGAGAGACAAGCCACCCCTGTTAATCTCTTCCGGTGGTGGAACCCCGTCGATTAATTATAATTAACACGATCATAACACCGAGGGGGTCCGATTCCTTGGAAACATTGCCATTCACAATTACGGGGAAGGAGATTCGATTTCTATTGGCGTGAAGATTCTCAGCTTGGGAAGTACCTAATCGGCGAAAGAAAATTATATTTGGTACCTGTGTCAGCAGTGTATCACTAGGTTGTTGCATATGAAATGTTGCTTATAATTTGTTAATAAAAATAAAGACCATTGTGATCAACATATTCTGTACGTGACTTTTAAGTTTCTTGATTGAGTTACGGTGGAAATTGAATTTAGTGGTCATTCGCGTTATTCATTTCCAAGATTGTTATTGTATAGTTTATTTTACGATGAACAAATATAGTTCATCCATTAACACTTTTTTGTTTCTTATTTTTTGATTATTGAAATTATAAAGATGTGTGTGTGCTGCCATTAGAAATTATTCGTTAAATTTCTTTATTTGAGCACGTATTATTGTAACAATTGTGAACAATTTAAATAAATTCAGACTTGTCATTTTTAAAAACAATATATTTTGTGCTCGGTACGGTTAGTATTAATCACAATGTTCGCATAATCTTCTGCATGACAATCGCATCGATGGATGTTCGAACAGAATTGATTTAGAACAAAGATTAGACAACGAAATTAATATTGAGTGAAACAAATAGAAAACATTTGGGTTCCACGAAGGGGTGTCATTTTAAATTTCGCGCTATTTCTGGTTCCTAAAGATTGGAGTTGTCCAATCAAAAAAATTGGAAATGATAAAAATTTGTAATTTATAAAAAAAATAGCGTCAACACCGGTCGAGACTGGCAGAGATTCGCTGAAAGACGAAGAGAGTGCATTCGTCAGCGCGAGGAGACCTGTCGATCTTTGCCCATTGGGTCATCATGTTTTCGCGTGTGCGGTTACGAAAGTCGCCGGCGACATTAATATTTCATTAATATTCGCCGAGTAATTCCTGGAAAACCGAGGACTGAGGAACGCGCTTCATTAATGCGCGCCGTGTATACGGCCACTTTTACGGAGGCGTCGGTGTTTTTCAACGGGAAGAGAACGGAACCACGGGTTCGTCGAAGACGACGAAGAGAGACGGGCGAAACGGAACAGAGAGAGACTAGCTCGGGTTAGGTCTGGCGGCCGATGGGTCCGAGGAAGAAGGAATTTCTCGTCTCGTCGTCGGCGACTGGTCGAGCCGGTGATGGTTAATTAAGTGCTAACAAGTAGAGAACCAGCTCGCGTAGCGAGCCATCTCGTCGGAGTAAAATCGTACGACGTGTTCGCCGCGGAAATAAAACCGAGAGGAGACGACGAAGAACCGGCCGAAGAAACGGAGGCGATGCTTTTACGCGGCTACAACTTTATTATTTTATTCCGCGCCGATGCGATGTACCGACTCGACCGAGAATTTTTCGTGAGGCGCTCCCGCGTTGACACCGGATCGTAAATCCATTCGGCTACAAAGTTGTCTTTATTGAGAAAAGGAATAACGTCAAAAAAATCGGATTTTGTTTTCTTAATTGTGATACACCCTATCAAAAAATATAAAAAAAGATCGAGGACTACCTCATTGCTGAATTAATTCTCAGAGGGGGGTTACTTATTAAGTCTGCATTTTTTAAAAATCTTTCCACATTTTTTACAACCAAAGTTTGCAACTGAAAAATCGGAAAAAATTCTCTACTACGTGTCTCGCCATGTTAAAGGTATAAGAATTTTTTCAGAATTTTCAGATGCGATTAAAAGTGAAAAATAGGGTCAGGACAGATTTTTCGTTTTTTCATCGTAACTACCCTTACGGGGGAGGTATGGGGCTGAAACTTGGCAGGAAGGGTTCCTTCTCAGGAAGCTATCGAAAGAGCCTAAGTTGACTATCGTGCAATGCGTTTTCACGCAATTACGACATTTTGAAGATCGAAGGCCTGAGTAAAGTCGATTTTTTCGGAGTTCTGTTTGTTTTTCAATTTTCGCAACCGAAGTTTACAAGTAAAAAATCCGAAGAAAATTCTCGACTATGTGTCTCACCATGTTAAAGATATAAGAATTTTTTCACAATTTTCAGATGCTATTAAAAGTGAAAAATGGGGTCAGGACTGATTTTTCGTTTTGTCATCGTAACTACCCTTACAGAGGAGGCATGCGGCTGAAACTTGGCAGAAAGGGTTCTGTCTTGCTAAAGCATCGGACACGTCTGCCAGGTTCCCGAGTCGCAAAGCTGACATGGTCGGCCAGCAGCGTAATCATCTCACGAAATGTTGATTTTGCTTCAAAGTTGCGAAGTATGACTTTCTACGCTTAATAGATAGATCCACGGCCTTCGGGTTCCCGTTAATGCATCAGTGTGTGTTACATAAGTGGAGTTGACAGCAAGCATTTTTGCCGTCTGTACATTGAGCAAGAATTACCATACTCTATGAAGAGAAAGGATGGGAAGAAGGAGGAGGCATTCGTCTTGAACGGTACATTTTTCACGAGTCCTCGATTTCGAGAAACGGGACCGGATCGTCGACAGGGTTCCCCCGATGGTTGAACAGAGAGAATACCGGCGGCCGATTTATTACCGTGTAAATAATTGTACACCGATTATCTGCAAATTACGTGGCTGGTGTATGCGTGTCAAAACTGTGTGCTCTGTCAGCAGAGCCTCGGAGTCTATACACAGTTGCTCGTGGAAGTATTGTACGCCGAGTAATTTGAACGTACTCGATGAAAGTTTGTGCGGAGTACTCGGCCGGAGATTAATGGGGCAAATACTTATCGATGCGCCCCGCGTGTTCCCGCAGCCACCTTCCCTCGAATCGCTCCCGCAGATTAATATCAAATATTTTTTCTCTGCTACCTGGAAAATCTCTGAAAATATCCCTTTCTCAGAGATTTTATTTATTTCCTCGAATTTCAACCACTTCAGTGCCGAAGAACGATGTATGTGAAAAATTATTGTTCCAGAAATGCGTGTTCTTCAAAACGACGATTCCCAAGGTCATTTGGAACAAACTTTTCCTTTACGAAAATGTTCTCCGAGGCCTCGTTACGAAGTTATTAACAAAAACCACGGACCAATCAGGACGCCTACTGTAGGCAGACTCCGCCCCGGGGGCGGGTCGCCCTCATTCTCCTCCTCCGAATCTGTCAATAACTCCTTAACTCTGGTGCGGAGAATATTTTCGCAAAGGAAAAAGTTACTTCAAATGACCTCGGGAATCATCGCCTTTAAGTAGAACATTTTTCGGACGAAAAATAGTTTATTAATTTCTAGTAATATTAGAATTACCACAATTTTTTGTTGGAAAAGCATTTGGTATCGGTAATGTGAACTACAACAGAAAGAACTGATCCGTGCACCTAATATATCCATGACGCGATTTGTGGAGAGTAACTCAGATTTTCGGCTGGACGCTCAATTAGCAGGTTTCGCTTGCGAATCGTTTGGTCAGTGTCTAAATTCGCGTTTCCGCTTCGGAAGAAACCCGCAAAAGTTTCCACAATAACAAATGTTCCCGATAAATGTTTTCAACGTTCAGTCTCCCCCCTTTTATTTCAGAGGATGAACACAGAGTTTTTGCAAATATTTTTCAACGACATGTATGCGTGGAGTGGCTGGCTAAAATGATTTTCTAAAATTCAAACTCATCAGTATTGCCGAAAGATTTTTTCGCGGAATAAAAACAATTTTTTAAAAATAACTATCAATTTATCAGGTGCAAATTTAACCGTGCCCTATTTTATTAGTCACTGTTAGACTGCGGATCAGTATGTAGTATAAAGACACCAACAAACCGCCCCAAAAATTGAATAAAAAATCTCCGAATCACACCCTCGGGGCAAAACAATAAAACCCCGTCAGGGCCGCAACAAAGGCGAGTTAGCTGGTCATAATTCGCCGGTCGTGGATCTTATCTGTCGCGGGGGGGGGGGGGGGTCCCAATAAAAGTTGGTGAGGCTGGAAACCACCCCCGGGGTGCGTCCACTGCGATTCGAGTGAAAAGAGAGCCCGATGAAAACGGTGGTGGTCGCCCTCGTCGAAAACAATCCCGTCGATTGTTTCGGGTGGGGTTGATCTCGACGAGTCCCGGGTCCGAAGTGGCCCCAGGGGGTGGTTGTCCTGGTCCGGGACGCGAACAAGACCGAGAGACACGCCGCGATATATTCGACGAGCGAATCAGAGTCTCGGTAATCCTGAGCGACAGGGAGGCTTAGGCGCCCCTCTCTGGAAATGGTAGCGAGGGTGGCTACGGTCCCTAGTCACGGGCCAAGGAAGGGAGGTTTAAATGCTGCAACCCCGTAGCATAGAGAGAGAATGAGAGAGAGAGAGAGATCTTGTGCATTGTGCATTGGCAAAGCGCTCCGCGATTAGAGTGTACGCGGACACACGTCGTCCCCCTCCCCCTCAGGCTACGATCCTTGGCATCGGTAACCCCGTTGTGATCAAGGGTCACGAATAATGCCGGTTAAACGCTACATATTGCTCGGTTCGCCCGGAATTTACTCGGGGATTTGAATAACGATTTGTCGCCCGGCTCCTTCGATCTACTTCCCTCTCCCTCTTCCACCCCCCATACTCTCTCACATGCCGTCGATCGAGGGGGGAACAGACGACCATAATAATCTAGATATTCCGCCTGTTTATGAAACGCTTATTTCCCAGCGATTTACGGGAATCGGGAAGGGGGTGCGGATTTTGAGGGTGGCGAAATTTGGAAGACGGTTCAGTCGGATATGTCATTTAATCTTGCGATGCTAGGGCCGATTGTGGAGGAGAAGAACGCACGAAACAAAATATTGGCAATTATTTAAACAATCTTGTTTCTATTGATTTTTTTTTTTGTAAATGTTTCACTGAAATATCCGTGACGTTTTTCTGAGTGAAATGAATCCAAACACGACGCAGTTTGGAGCATATTTGCTTGTTTAACCCACGATACTGTGGAGCCTCGATTATCCGAACTGGTCGGTAGGACATGAGTGTGAAGATTATATCTAGACTGCGGATGAAGAAATTGGTTGGGCGAAATATAAAACAGTAAAAGATTGTAAAGATTCAAGAATTTTGTAATGTTCCTTTTAATGTAACAAAGTCGCTAAGGGATGAAATGAATTTTTAGGTTATTCTATATATATATATATTTACTAATTTGTAGAACAATGAATCGTGTTCTATAAGGATCATTTTAAATTGAACGATTTACGTCAGGAGAATTTAAATGGTTCGGATAATCGAGGTTTCAGTGAATATGCTTTGAAGTATGTCGTGTTTGGGCTCATTTTAATCAGAAAAATGTCACGAATACGTCGGCACCATTTTCATTACACATTAACCGAGCTGATTTCTTGTTTTCGGAATTTTCAAGTATCTGAACAAATTCTGAGATTAATCAACTATGTTAATTTTCATGCAATCATTTAATTTGTTGAATGAATTCTTCATTGTCCCGAGTTTCTGTGTTTCCCTCACTCCGATCGCCATGTTTTTTCCCCGTTCGTTTTCCCGGGTTTATCGATTTCGACTTCTTGAAAATTTAGCCACGATCGAGAGCGACGCGATTAATGGGTCGTGACGGATCGCGATAATGGCCGGTTAAAAAGCGGCGCTCGACGTTCCGCATGCTTATAACTTGTTTCCGGCCGATAAACATTTTCCAGAACAAACAGAGCGGAGTCGAAACGCGGCGAATTATTGCGGTCGCCGGGGATAAAATTGGTTAATTAACGGGCACCGGCCTTTTTCGCGTTTTCACGCGCACGTACGAAAGATTTGCACGGGAATCGGGGGATTATCGATGGAAATTCGGCGACTCGGAACGAAATCACCTTCCGCTCGCATATATTAGATGCGTGACAGAGCGATATACCGTTTACAGTGCATTAGTTCAATATACATTACTACACATAACAAACGAGTGTGTTGCATCGTTGCCTACAAGGGCGACACGTGTTGCGTAAACAAGCTTTTGCTGTATTAAATCATTTATTTCGAGTGAGCGTCGTATTATGGAAGATAACATTTTTCTCAGTCAGTTGCAAAAAACAGCATAAATAAGAATATACAGGGTGTCTCAGCTGAAGGAGGCCACCTAAATATCTCCTTAAAAAAAAAAAAAAATATGGCATAATTTAAATGGTGCATCGAAGGTGAAATATCATAGAAAAACAATTTCCTTTGTCCGGTTATTTTTTCATAGTTTTTTCAAGGTCATAGGTATTTTTTTTTTATTAGGAAAACTGTTTTTTTTTTATTCTACCTTATAGCGGCCGAAAACATTCAGATAACTTTCGTATGACAGTTATGCATTTGTTGAACAATATTGTGACATTGAAAAATTTGTGAAAAATTTCCCGATCGAACAGACTACATATTTCCCAAAACAATATCCAAGTATCCAGAGCATGAAGGAAAGGGGATGGCCAACCCCCGGGATAACCTTTTCCCGGGATACAATAACGCGAGAGACCGGAAGCAGAGGCGCGCCGGAAGCGTCGAGGAAGCGACATTAGAGAAAATTAAACGTGAAACGGTTCCACGGACCGACCCAGAAATTGAGTTTCTTCGCCTCTGGCGGCCTCAGGGTCCGCGGGGATCTAATTATCAGTTTCGGAACTTTCGAAATTAATAAAACTTCGTCCCTCCCCCCCCCGCTCTTTTGCCCCTCCCCTTACCGTCCTCCTGCCACGGTCCCTCTTGTTATATTGCTCTTCGAAGTCTCGAAGAATCTCTTTGAGGCCGGTGCTGGAGGATAAGGGAGAGCTCGCGAGATAAGGGGGTGGGGGAGAGACGTCGTCGCGCGAATTCGTGGCAGGGGTGTTCTGTTCCGCGGACAGGGGGTGCCTTTCAGAATTTACCAGTCTAATGCGACTTGAAACTCTACCCTCGAGAATCCACGGAAAAGTTTCCGGGGCTGTGCTCGTCGCGTCAGACGTTCTGAGGTCTTGTCCCAGCGTTTCCTACCACCCCCTCGTTCTGCTCTTTCGCTTATTTCTCTCGTTCGCTTGCTTTCCCCCTTTCCTCTCCCTCTCGCTCTCTCGCTCGTGTTCCTCTGTGTTCCTGTCGCTGGATTGTCACCGGTGGTTTTCCAATAATTCCGAGACCCCTTTGGCTTTGATGTCCGCGATGCGACTCTTATCTCTGCAGGGGGAGGGACAGCGTGAGCTCCGCGTAAATGGACCACGCCCACCACCGACCTCCAAACTACTTTTCTATTCATACAGTTTACCATTCGAATGTAATTATTAGATTGTGAATAGCTTTCTGCAGGATAATCTACTCGAAAACGAGGTCAACAAGTTTTTACCTTGAAATGTGCTCTCAAGGTCGTCTTTCTCGGCATCTCTTCGACCCTAATTCTTTTAGATATTCTCTTTTTACACTCCTGTAATTTCGAAACGTAATACAAGTCTTATCTCTGCAGGGGGAGGGGCATCGAGAGCTCCTCCTGAATGGACCACGCCCATCACCGACCTCCGAACTACTTTTCTATTCATGCAGTTTACCATTCGAATGTAATTATTAGATTCTGAATAGCTTTCTGCAGGATGATCAATTCGAAAACGAGGTCAACAACATTTGACCTTGAAATATGTTCTCAAGGTGGTCGTTCTAAACAACATTTTGGTCCTAGTTTTTTCTCCAATTTTCTTTTTATACTTCTATAGCTTGAAATGGATGGCATACATTTTTATTTTGTATAAAAGGAAACTTTTCCATCGAAACCCTGTCGATGGGAAACTAACGAATTCGAGTTCACGGTCCGAAAAAATGGTCAGAAGGAGGGCGGGGGGTGGCCGAGGCAATTAAATAGAGTGGACATTTTTGTAAATGGATCGAGGGGGTGGAGGGAGCGATTTTTTCAGGCCACGTCCCGAAATAAAAGGAACGTGAATCCCGGTGGTTCGTGTCGCAGCCCGGACACTCGAGAGAGCCACGACCGGATGCTGCGTGTCTCGAAAACGAAAGCCCCCGATCGAGAGAGAGAGATAGAGAGAGAGGAAAAGTAACGTTTCTGTAGCGATGACATCGAGGGCCCTTAACCGGCCACGCGGGGGTTGCGGACCCTGCTCCTACGGCCCTTTCGGTCTTCAGGGCTCCGGCGAACACGCGAGTAATTCGGTGTCATGGCAAGCTGTGGTTTTACATCAGAACTCGAGTGGACCATTGATACACTTCCCACCCGAGGCCCCGAGATGCTATTTTGCTTTCGGTTTCTAGTGTCCACCCTGTCATTTGGGGTACGAATTTTCGCATTTTCTCGACCACACGCTATTAGAAATCCCCGCTCTCGCGATGACAATATCTACAGACAATCGGTAACAATTTTAGATGAACAGAATCTAAAATTTCTTTTTTTAATTATTTTAAAATTTTGTAAAATTTTTTTTTTAAATTCCAGCTTTTATTTAAAGTTGCTGTCCCTCGGAGTTTTGGAGGAACATGTCAGTGTCACGATGTCTAACTTTCTTATGTTGTTTATAATGAGAATTTAAAATACACCTTTTGCAAATCTATAAAAAAAATTTTTTAATCTTCAAATTTTTGTTAGTTTTTATAACAATTTCTGCCACTTTTAATTATTTGTGTTTATAGTTTATTTATATTTATATTTATATACATATATATATAGTTTATTTATATTTATAATCTATTTATAGTTTATTCTCTATCGAAAATATTTCTAACAAAATTTTTTAACAGTTCTCTTCCTTGAGTAATTAATGAATTAAATTTGTGTAATTAATTATTCTTATAAAAATCTTTGTATTAAATTAAAAAGAGCTCGTACATGTTTATTATTTTTTAACAATTGTGTTCCTTGAGTAATTAATTTATTTAATTTATGTAATTAATTATTTTTATCAAAATCAGTGTATTAAATTAAAAAGTGGTCGTACATATTTATTATTTTTTAACAATTCTGTTCCTTGAGTAATTAATTAATTAATTAGTGTAATTAATTATTTCCATCAAAATCTGTGTATTAAATTAAAAAGTGCTCGTACATGTTTATTATTTATCGTACAGAGAAATATGAAATGTTGACAAATTATACAAGTTTTTACATTGTTGTGCGTAAAAATTGTTAAAAATACGTCGGAAAATATTGATTCGCCCGAAGATAATGACAACATTTGTTCTAAATATCGCAGTCCGTGAAACACCGCTTATAGCGGGAAGGAATGTCACATGTTTTTACAATTTAAATTTCGCCGAATGTTTGCTCGTTTAATCCGAGTTGTTCCGAATAATTTTATTTATTCTCATCGAAATAATCTACGGTCTGCCGGGCGCATGGTGAAAATTTATGGAGATCGGTCTGCCCCGGTTATTTGTTAATTAGATAACCGGCTACGATAAATATCGAACGATCTAGGTAAACAAAGGTCTTTGTTGTATTACCGAACAAGTGTCATATAAATGAATCGAGACGGTAATGACACTCGGATCTATTTGACTAACAACACGAACCGTCGACTGGAGTTGACTCAACTCCGTTCTGTTGGGAGAGGCTTAAGTACACCGAGTCGCTCTATTGATTTATTTGTAATAAAAGTATAGTATATAATGTGAGTGTGTGTATATAGAGCTAATATTCATTAGATTTTAGCACACACACTCGGAGAGCGTAAAATGTCGTTTGAAAACCGCTTGACGAACGATAATTGTCCAATAGGAAAGATAATTATCGTCGAGTGTTATCTAACAATGCCATTTGTTAACGCGCGATTCGTATCTCCGATTTACATAAGATAATACATATTATTTTTCACCTGCAATCCGGTTCCGTTTCTCTGGATTAACTAATCGCGGATACAACGAATCCGATTAACAACATTGTTAGTCACACAGGAAAAATCTATACGCAGTCGGCGAACATCAAATATTTAGAAAACAGGAAAAAATTTCGCACACTTTATGGAAATCAAGTTTGATAATTGCAAATTTGAATATTTTTTTTATACTCTGCGCCGTTTATCTGGGAACGTGAATGAAGAGGTTGCGAAGATGGTTACAAAATTGTTTTGTTTCTTAATTATAATAATGAGGTTTACTCATTTTTATCGCATCCTTGAAAATTGTTTATTTTGTATAAATCTCTGTTCCGAGTGTGTTTATACCTTCCCTTCAGCAAATAAATCGATGTCTAATTTAAAAATACGACGTCACTGGAGTAGAAATATTGGTGACCTTCATGAATGCTGATTACATCGTCCACAGACTGTTGGTTTTATGCACATAGAGAATCTGATTCTATTATTCCAACAGCTGGAGTACCCTTCAAAACATATTCTACAAAAAAAAGTACAACTCCTGTAATTTTGGTTATTTCCACTTGAAAAAAAATCACAGGTGTGCTTCAAATACCAATAAATACGTATAAAAAATCCCAATGCTGAAGGATCATTAGTTCGCCTGAAAAAAATGTCTAAAAATTGGTTTTTACCAAAATGGTATCCCAAAAACTGGAGTACCCTTTAAAACATATTCTATGAAAAAAAAATATAATTCCAATAATTTTGGTTATTTTCACTTGAAAAAAATCACACATGTGCTTCAAATACCAATAAATACGTATAAAAAATCCCAATGCAGGAGGTTTATTAGTTCACTTGAAAAAAATGTCTAAAAATTGGTTTTCACCAAAATGGTATTTCAAAAACTGGAGTATCCTTTAAAACATGTTCTACAAAAATATAGATAACTTCTGTAATTTTGGTTATTTTCACTTGAAAATAATCTGCTATGTACCTCAGATACCAAAAAGTATGCGTGCAAAATCGTAACCCGAAGGGTTTCATATTTCCTGCCGGAGAAATTCCCGAAAGTTGATCAAGAGAAACAGCTGTGAAGGTCAGTGTACCCCTCAAGACGATGAAGTTAGGGTGTCGAAGAAGTGGTATCAGGCTAGCCAGGGATACCAACCGGCTCGGAGATGGGGTGGATCAATCGAGCGAACGACGATGCAATCATTCATTAAATCATAGGGACGCGACAGCGTCGGTTGCGCTCTGTTCCGCTCGTTTCGTCGGCGCCGGCAATATACGAGTGCACGTTGGCCAATGAATAGGCCGTGTTTGCATAGGTCCCGAGGTGCAGCATGAACGCTCGCTCGCTCGCGCGCGCGAGACCGTTCGGGGTTGCAACAGGAGAGAGAGAGAGAGAGAGAGAGAGAGAGAGAGAGAGAGAGAGAGAGAGAGAGAGAGAGAGAGAGAGAGAGAGCGAAAGAACGGGCACCCCGACGATGGGGTAGAATTCGAAACGACGAATGAAAGAGAGAAAGAAAGAAGAAAGACGGCACAGTCTCCTATGTACACTCAGCTGTCGGCCTGTTTTTACGGCCGTTCTTCCTAACCCTCTGCGCTGACATCGCAGCGCACTGTCGATTTGCGTCCGCGAAAGAAAATCCTCCTCCCAACCCCTCAACAAGACACACGTATCGTCAGTAAATTGTTGTCAAATTTTGATAAATGACATTTCAAAATGTTCAATGGAAGTCATTGGGTTATACATAAGTAAATTCGATATCGATATAAATATGATATCGAGAAACATGGATAATTAAGCTAGAGTATCCCTCTAATATTCAAAAATGTTCGATCTACATATTTCTCTTATTTCTAACCTTGGATGTCCTTGCATGACCTTGGAAGTCATTGGGTTATAAATGAGTAAATTCACCTTGATCCACGCTTTCATATGACATCAAGAAACACAGATAATTAAACTGGAGTGTCACTCTAACGTTAAATTTAATAAAATTATTATGTGAAACTTTCTCCACATTCAAAATTTGGTCAACCGAATCGAAAATCAGTTTCACACGGTCTCACCTACCCAGGAAAAGTAAATGTGAATTTTCACGGTGAGTATTAAGCCACCCCTTAAGGGGGGAGGTTCTGGAGTAAACTAGAAAAATTATAACGAATTTCAGGAATTTTTTATAGGGAATTTGATATTCAGTGTCGCGAGAAACTTGGGAGCCATTTTGTCGGCTAATTGAACAGTGTAAAAATACGATATTTCTTCGGTGAAGAAAAAATAGTTTCCCATGGTCTCCCCTACGTAGGAAAAGTAAATGAGAATTTTCACCGCGAGTGTTAAGGGTCAAGCCTCCCTTAAGGAGTCCTGGAGTAAATTAGAAAAATTAATGCGAACTTCAGGAATCTTTTTATAGGGAAAGTATTCGATGTTCAGTGTCGATATTTGGGGGTATATTTCTTCGGTAAACAAAAAATAGTTCCCCATGGTCTCCCCTACGTAGGAGAAGTAAATGAGAATTTTCACCGCGAGTGTTAAGGGCTACACCTCTCTTAAAGAGTCCTGGAGTAAATTAGAAAACTTAATGCGAACTTCAGGAATTTTTTTATAGGGAAAGTGTTTGATGTTCGGTTTCGAAACTTCGGGATTATTTTATCGGCTAATGGAACAGTGTAAAAATAATATTCTTCGGTAAAGGAAAAATAGTATGATAACGTTACGAGTAGCCCTAAGTGTCGAGTGGGTAAAATTTGTCGAAGATCTCCAATAAAATTCATATGTATTCCTCGGGCGCTCGTCTTCCGGGGTGAGGAAAGGATTCGAGAGCAATATCAGGGCATCGGCTGAACGCCATGTTCCGATCCCCTGTCGTGAATCAACCGGTAGACACTTATTACAAGGTAGCGCGCGATTCACCGACTGCGAGCGTGTACGTATCTACTTAAACGGCAGGATGTAACACACGTAGTCACCGGGATCGCGATGATGAAAGGCGGGGCCAGCCGCAGCCAACCAGCGGCCTCCGATCTCCGTTTTAGCTGGTCTCGCAGGACCTAACCCGGAGCGCCTGCTGCTCGTAAAAGTCCTGCAGCTACCATAAATCCATCAGGCCGCGCGACTCGCGCATTATGCCAGCCGCTTCTCCGAATTGGCCCGTGAATTTTATCGTGTCGCCGACGCTCCAAACTACCCTTCTCTCTCCCCCTCACACCCCCTCAGGCAGATCCCTCCGACGTGATCAATCTGAAAAATTCCGGAGCAATACTTTTTAAAAAATCTTTTAAAAAATTTTCTGCATTTCTTTTCAGGATTTATTCAACCACCAAATCTCGTCGCTCTTAAAATCTGCTATTTTCACGAGGTTTTCGATTACTCCCAACCAGGATTTTCCACGTGAAAATCTGAATTCATTTGAGCATATCTAGCCGAGTGTTTAACAACCGTTCGATTTTTTGCAGAATTTTTGCACACAGTTGAATAGAGAAAATAGGAGAGAAATTGAGTTTTTCATTTCACCCCATAGCTACCCCCTTCCGGTCAAGATATGGGGTTGAAATTTTAAAAACAATTTTGATGACTGCTGAACGTACCAGAGTCAGCAAATGATTATAAAAACATTTTATTTCAGTAAATGTTTACTTATGTCGAACTGATAATTTTTATGGAGTAGCTAAATTTTCGAGGGAGTTTTAATCGTAGAGAAAAAAGTGTTGGACAAGAGCGAAACAAACGAATTCATTGAAAATGTTGAAGCGACTAGAAATTTTATATACGCGGTGCATTATTTCGGAGTTGTTTGCAAAATCGACATACGTGAAAAACGGGGATGAAATATGTTAACAGAGTAATCATTGTGCTCAACTAAATTTCACTTAATAGTAGGAATTACAGGTTGTTTAATCAACGTCGTTACCGTATCGTTTCCCGTCGGGTATAAATAAATTCATTACATCCGAAATTTAAATAATTTAACTGGACTCGGCCCGGTTCGCGTCGACGCGTATGTAAACAACGGGATGCATAAAAACGCGGCACTGTATCAAAATTAAATGATATAATCTGCGAAAAATGATATAAACCCTCTGCGAATTTAAATAATACGGGACAGAGTTTATCGTGCAATATTTGAACGAAATAATTTTCCGCGAAGAATATATAGAGGCATTCCCCGTGTGTGTACGATAATATCTCTGGTTACCGTACAATTTTATTACAAATTGTATAATAAAAATTTACCTCCACAATCATCATTTATACCTAATTCATTATACGCGTTTCAGCGCGAATGAAACTGCTGTTTCGAGTAATCCGTTCGTCAGAAAAAAACATTCATTCCTCAAGGTTTATCCAATTAATTGTAGTAATTAATTCGTCGCTCACACGATTACGTTGTTTGCTGAACATCAAAATCATTTCTACAAGCTTCTATACGTTCAATACTAATTCTTTGGATAATTTTAATAAATTGGAATATATTATAACAACATTCTTAATCATTCCAATCTTCCAGTTTTCTGTTCTACCTACAATTAGTCGTCATCATATTTTTAAGTAACTCATTTTGTTCGAAACAGTGTACAAAAATATCAAATCGGTGAAAATTACATCATTATCATCCCCTAATAATTTCAATAAGTCAAGAGTAACATTTTGGCCATAGAACTTCTTTGTAGTTCGTATAATTTTCTAAAAAGTAGAAAATTTATATCTACATGGTGTCTCAAAATTCCTGAGATCATTTGAAGCAACATTTTCCTTTGCAAAAATCGCGTCCGCGGCTTCGTTAAGCAGTTATTAACGAAAAACACGGACCAATCAGAGCGCGACCTAGACGCGTGTTGGCATGGTCGTGTTTTTCGTTAATAACTCCTTAACGAAGCCGCGGACGCCATTTCTGCAAAGGAAAATGTTGCTTGAAGTTATCTCAGGAATTATATATTCTCCAATAGCTGTACATTAATAAAACCAATTTGTTAGACTCTGTTCAGGGGTTAAAGATTCGTCGATATTTGCAGTGTGAATAATTTACTACCCGGTATGACGTGTGAGAAATTTCTTCTCCGGTGGACAAGGGGTTGGAAAAGAGACCCTATAGCGATTGATATCCCTGGACGAACGAAGCATCAATCCGGCAGAATTGCAATTCGCAACCCCCTACAACCCCGTCCATCGCGATTTTCGATCCCCGTGAAAGCCATCCTCCGTCCACCTTTTTCGTGTTCCGCGACGCTGGAATAATGCGTCTATGATCGTCACGGCGCTGAATGAACCGGCACAATATTTGAGCCAGGACGCCACCCCCGTCTACTATCACTACCACCACCATCGCCAACCGGTGCTCCTCCATTGCTGGACAAATATACTCCGAGTCAACATTCGCAATACCGAATACAGCTACGGCTCGCGTCTAATTGTGTTCGCTAGCGAACTGGCTACCGCGAAAAGAAAGGGGATGAAAGCTCGTTGATAAAACCGAGAGGGATGACACTGTGTGTGAACACGATCGGTGATTCTTGTTCAACGGGCCACATATCTTTTCCATGGGAATCGCTATTGACAAGTCGGGAAACATTTCCCAATTTTTTACCTGGCCCAATCAACAATTTTTTGCATTTAACAAATTTTTTAGAAAAAAACTGTCTTGTGAACAGATCATTTTTATTTACTTGTATTTTTTTAGTCATTAAAATAAAGATCCTGATTCCATCTTGTAAACATTTTTATTGATGTTTATTATTTTTTATTCGTTACGACAATGATCGCGAGAGCCACCAGTTAATTTGTCATTTGTTGCAACAGTTCTCTGAATGTTTGTAACAACAATCCTGTCCCAATATTTATTGTATTTATTCCATCTTGTAAACAGATAGTATTCATTCATTAAAATAATGATCCTGACGGCCGCCAGTTAATTTGTTATTTGTTGGGACAGTTTTCCGAATGTTTGTATTAACAATCCCGTTCCAATATTTATCATATTTATTCCATCTTGTAAAAATTTTTATTGATGTTTACTATTTTTTATTTATTACAATAATGATAATTTGTAATTTGTTGGAACAGTTTTCCGAATGCTTATTTATTTTTATCATTAAAATCATGAAAATTTTTATTTATTTTTATTCATTCTAATTACATATTTCTAATGGAATCTAATCCAATTATATGTATATTTTTTATTCATTCAGATTCATTCTATTCACAAAATTTGTTGGAACAGTTTTTCGAATGCTTATTTATTTTTTTCATCAAAACTATGAAAATTTGTATCTATTTGAATAATTTTTTATTCATTCAAATAATGATCCTGAGTGATCCTGTGCAACTAATAATGTCGAAGAAGATCCCAATTTTCCGAGCCCGGAGAAACGAAGAGTATCGATCATAATTCTCGTGATTATTAGTCCTTTGTCCGGCGTTTAGCTCGGTGAAAGTGATCGCTACTTCATATTCGGACACGGAGAATATGTTGCGTCCGCAAGCGAAAACTGCGAAGTTGACACTCGTCACGACTTTCCCTTCCTAGATTTAAGTACACAGAACCTCGTCTCGTCAAACACAAGGTCCGGCTCGAGTCAAGTAATAAGCAACTGTATTCTTAACCAATTCGCGGCCGGTTGTCGGAAATTATCCGAGTCGCACGAATCAGATTTTGTATTCCGCGAGTTTCATCGATTCCCGCGGATGGACGACGCGCACGAAATTCTTCCGCGTAACTCCATTCTCTAGAACAATTAATTGAAATATCATTTTTGTACTCGTGCAGACTCCTGAAAAAAATGGTTGTATTCAGATTTTCCGCACCTAAATTGGTAATTGGTATCTGAAGTACGCAAGTTACTTTTTTCAAGCAAAAATATTAAAAATTGCATGGGTTATATATTTTTTATGTACAGTGTGTGCTGAATAATATATGTAGATAAGTAAAAAAATTCAGAAATTCATACGAATGTTTGACAATCATTTTATAACGGAGTCATCGATGCTGCAATGTGAACTATTATTTACAGTGAAGTTAGATAAATTGGAACTAGAGCCACTAGTATAATATTTGTTGGGTCGATTGCGCACTATGGGGCGAGATTCATGAATGAAAAGTATCAACAAAGGGTTCCGTTTGCGAACGGAGCTTAGGTTCGGACTCCACTGTTTAAGGGCAGGTAATAATTTAGACGATTAATTTGTCCGCATATTGTATAAACTCATTAAAGAAGGAGTCAATTTTATACGTTATTATACATTTTACAAATAATTAAATTCAAGGAGACGTAAATTTCACAAACAATTACATTGAAACATGTAAGTTTTACAAATTATTAAATTAAAAAAGAAGTAAATTTCACAAACAATTAAATTGAAAGAAGTAAAATTTACAAATAATTAAATTCTAGAAAAAGTAAATATCACAAACAATTAAATTGAAGAAGTAAATTTGCAGATAGTTAAACGGAGAAATAAGTGAATTTGACAAATAATTAAATTCAAGAAGAAGTAAATGTCACAAACAATTAAATTGAAAGAAGTAAATTTCACAAACAATTAAATTGGAAGAAGTAAATTTCACGAACAATTAAATTGAAAGAAGTAAATTTTACAGACAATTAGATTGGAGAATAAATAAATTTGACAAATAGTTAAACCGAGAAATAAGTGAATTCAAGAAGAAGTAAATTTTAAGTAATTTTAAATTTTAAATAATTAAACTGATTAAGAATTAATTAAATTTCACTTCTGAATTCTGTGAATTAAAATATGTTGATGAAAATTATTTCAGAGACCGAAGTTATTTTAATTAACGAGAAGCTAAGAAACATGAAAAACGTAGACAAACGGGTAGAGCGAGTTGAAAATTCTTTGCATAATTTACGAGCATCCTTTGTGGTCCCGTACCGAAAGGAGAGCAATGTAATTTCCGGGTGCGTGTCCCGTCACAAAACGGCACGGCGCGGCGTACCGCGGCGTTGCATGGAAACAACGAGGTTGTTATTATATTTACATCGTAACGCACATTGTCCCTATCGACGTGTCGTCGACGAACGAGATTGCCTGTGCATAATTTAATGGAAGCTAGTGTGGTCGATCAATCGACTCTGACAAGCAAAGTTTAAGGTAGACCTGTTGTCCGTACAAAATTGCTGTGACTGCAAACCACACTCTAAACGGGAAACACACACGCAGTTGCGATTTCATAAAAACAATTACCACCAGAGGAAGTGCGAACAAACTTTGCAATTTATAGACTGCCGATGTGAAACAAAAATTATGAGTAACCAAATACGTGTACAAGGTGTATAAAAAGTAATGGTCATCCGTACTAGGTGTGAATCTACACCTCTGGATTGGTGGACATTTGTAAGGGTAATAAATTAGTACCTTTCTCCTACGAATTATGATGTGTTTGGTATGTGATCCAGTAGATTTGTACCCGGCGCAGATGCAGATCGAGTTTCGATCCTGTAGGATCAACGATTCAGGAGTTATGCTTGCTTAAAGTTGAGCATTTTTCAGTGTTTTTGACAGGTAAGGTCGCCGCCACATTGGTTTGTAGTGACGGTTGCACGCCGCTTACTGAGTTGGTTAGGATTAGGCTGGCGATCGTCACTACAAACCAATATGGCGGCGCCCTTACCTGTTAAAAGTGCTCAACTTTAAGCGATCATAGCTTCTGAACTATTAATCCTAGAGGATTGAAACTTCGATCTGCATCTGCGCCGGGTACAAATCTACTGGATTACATACCAAATACATCATAATTCCAGGGAGAAAGGTACTAATTTTGAGTCTAGTTGCCTCTGCAGGTCTGAAAGAAATAAAAATCGTGTTAAATCCTGTCCGTTCTCTGGCATTTTGTGGAAATTTTCAGAAGCCGTGTAGTAATTATTTTTGTAGAAATGGAAGTAACCTCGAATTTTTTAGATGGAGTATTACGTATTTTTTCACGTATCTTTAAGGTCATACAAGGTCACAACTGTTTTCCTCTTTAATATTTTTCGAATCACGCGCTGTCTACTAATCACTCTAAATCCCGGATGGATTGAAGAAATTTCCGACAGAAGTTGGTGGAGGGGCAAGCGGTCGAACAGAAAAATAAAAACAGTAGAACGGTATTGAGGAGCGAGAGGGGGGTGAAAGAACGAAGGAAGGGGATGAAGAAGCGGAGGAAGAAAGTGGAAAGAAGTTTCTCGACAGAGCGGAGAAAAAAAGAGAGACGTCGAGGGAGCTTCCGTCGAAAGCTGAACGATAATACTCTGTGGTGCTCCCCTCTGAACGCTTCGAGCGGGATAAAGCCTCGCTTTTCGGACCGGCGAGAAACGAATCGAGGGGGCGGAAGAAGCGCGCCGTTCTTCGAGGGTGAAGAGGAACGGCTATAGCTTGTAAGTGAATTTTATTGCGCGATTATATTGAATCCCTCGAAGCCACCAGCCACTGTCAAATCCCACCCCCCCACCCCTCCAGGAGACTCCATGCGGTGCTCATACCTTCGGCACGGTAATTCGAAATTCGTCTACGTTGCTTTCCGGCGCGTTCCAACCCTTCGACTAGCATTTCTTTCATTCGGAAATATCGATTTCTCTTGCATACTCCGAAAAATATATTTGCTCGCTGCATACGGATTGTCCGATTTTAGAGAATAAAAGCTTAACTTAACTTAAACTAACTTTTAGAGAAACTCGACCTTAAATTTCAAGGTCAAATTTTTATTTTACGATCTCCTGGAAGAGGGCGATTCCTAAGGTCATTTGCAATAACTTTTCTAGTTGCGAAAATTTTCTCCGCGCCTCCGTTTAGGAGTTATTAACGAAAAACGCGGGCGAATGCCAACGCCACGTTCAGCGGGGCGTGTCGCCGGGGAGGAGTCAGTCCTGTAACCGTGCTCGGATTGGTCCGCGTTTTTCGTTAATTACTCGTTAACGAGACCTCGGATAACATTTTCGCAAAGGGAAAAGTTGCTTCGGCTGACGTCTGGAATCAGCCCTTCCAAGGGAGTACATTTTTTAATAAATGTAAACAACAATATGTGGGTTGTATGGGATTGAGGAAGAGTTTCATTTGCTGAAGATTGATTCCGATTTGCCGCTTAAATACATAGAATAACCGGGACCGTTGTTACGCGACGAACAATTGTCAAATGACGACTGTATTATCGTAGCAAGAAAGTGACTAAGCCATTAAGCCACGGAATAACAAGGAACTTTAGCTCGACTGTGAGCACCACTTTTAAGTCTCGAGGGTTGCACGGTAGTTACCGCCGGCGGATACCGAATCGAAGCTCTTGCCCACAGGGATGTTTGCACGTTGGATCACGGCCTCCATGGCAAAATTCACCATAGCAAAACCTTGCTATTCCCAGAGGCACCGAGGAACCGGACTGGAGGGGAGGGATTTCCGGAGTTTCGTGTCTGCGGCCTCGGTTTTCTCTGTCCCGATGTCGTTTTAGTCATGATCGAGGATCTTCGAGCAAACGTTCCTAGACTTAAACGATCATCTTTAACCACCTTCTCGTACCTTAAACAATTTCCATTGTGAACCATCTTAAGAGCCACTACACTTACAGACTCGACATTCGAAATTCGAGAGCTAGTCAGCAATATAATAAAAATTTGTAGATCTACGAAGAACACAATTTTGGTATTTTGAGTATAAATTATTTTAGACTAAATAATCCCATTCATCCCAACTCCTATAAATATTTGTCCTCGACTCAAGGTCAGGGACAATATCGCACCTTAAGCTTAAATTTGGGCCGAATTTATGCTAATAACTGTTTAATGTGCAACTATTACTAATATAACTATTTGTGCATTTAGATACAATTTTAATATCTCACTCTATTTATCATTTCAATAGAGATGAATATCAAATATAAATATATTCAGCTGTGTAAACGTTTTTACAGCACCCCCGAACTGTAAGGGTGGGTTTTCAGTTTTCAGTTATGAGAAATCTGAAAAAATTCTAGTCCCTTCGAACATCCTAAATTATCACAAAAAAAATATTTTATATCGTCAATATGAAGTAAAATGTTAAGTTTAAGAATACTTTTAAAAAATCTGAAATCCCCCCCCCCCCCCCGATGATCCTAAATGATCACTGATCATTTTGACGAATAATTTGTTAAAATATTTTATATATTGTAAATATGAAGTGAAATGTTAAGTTTAAATCGATGAATTTTTAAAGGACATTTCCAAGGTCAGGGGTTGCAAAGTCCCCCAAAATTTCGGAGAAGAATGCAAGAAAGAGAGGTTCGAGAAAATGTTCGATAGCAACAAACACTCGGGATGTGATCCGACGGGACGACGTCGCGACAGTGGAAAGAAGAATGAAGAAGCGGCGATTACATTTCGAGTTGCGCAGCGTAACTGGCGTAACGAAGGAACGGAGGAAGGATAGTTGAGGAATTAATTCAACTCGACCATCTTTTCCCCTTCCGTGCGATCTCGAGGGAGCAACTGGCTGCCTCTTTGAAGAAGGGCCAATAAGATCGTCCCGGGGACCTCCTCTCCTCCTGTCCTCGGGGATAAGACGTGCACTCAGCCGAACTAAACTATCAGATCTTTTCGCGAGCCTGGTCTCCTCGTGAGCCGCGCAACGCGACCTGGGTAATTTCGATTCTTCGTCCTGTCCGTCGGAAGATAATAACACTACCTGACCTGTCCACTGAATCAGCATTTTGTACTTTCAGTTCGTTTTCAAGACTAGGACGTGAGTCTGAGGAGGATGGACGTATTTTGTGACACTTATCCAGGGTTGGGACGGTTGTGAAAATTGTAACAATGCTTCTATCTACATCAGTAGATCTGTTCATTGAATGAATGTGTTAGGTCTTTTTTAGCAGTCTTTGAAGCCAAGAAGAGGAAGGACCTATTTTGTGACACTTATCCAGATTTGGGACATTTTTAAAAATTGTAACAATGTTTCCTATTAGCCAGTTAGTAGATCTGAATGGAAGCAGATCTGTCCAGTGAATGAATGTTAGGCCGTTTTTAGCAGTCTTTGAAGCCAAGAAGAGGAAGGACCTATTTTGTGACATTTATCCCGAGTTGGGACATTTTTAAAAATTGTAACAGGCATCCTATTTGCAAGTAGTAAGTTAGTATATCTGAATAGAAGCTGATCTGTCCAGTGACTGAAGATTAGGTCTTTTGTAGCAGTCTCTGAAGCCAAGAAGAGGAAGGACCTATTTTCTGACAATTATTCACGATTGGAACAGTTGTGAAAATTGTAACAATCCTTCTATCTGCATCAATAGATCTGCTCATTGAATGAATGTGTTAGGTCTTTTTTGACAATCTTTCAAGCCAAGAAGAGGAAGGACCTATTTTGTGACACTTATCCAGGGTTGGGACAGTTGTAAAAATTGTAACAATCCTTCTATCTGCATCAATACATCTGCTCATTGAATGAATGTGTTAGGTCTTTTTTAGCAGCATTTGAAGCCAAAAAGAGGAAGGACCTATTTTGTGACATTTATCCCGAGTTGGGACACTTTTAAAAATTGTAACAAGCATCCTATTAGCAAGTAGTAAGTTAGTATATCTGAAAAGAAGCTGATCTGTCCAGTGACTGAAGATTAGGTCTTTTTTAGTAGTCTCTGAAGCCAAGAAGAGGAAGGACCTATTTTCTGACAATTATTCACGATTGGAACAGTTGTGAAAATTGTAACAATCCTTCTATCTGCATCAATAGATCTGCTCATTGAATGAATGTGTTAGGTCTTTTTTGACAATCTTTCAAGCCAAGAAGAGGAAGGACCTATTTTGTGACACTTATCCAGGGTTGGGACAGTTGTAAAAATTGTAACAATCCTTCTATCTGCATCAATACATCTGCTCATTGAATGAATGTGTTAGGTCTTTTTTAACAGTCTTTGAAGCCCAGAAGAGGAAAGACCTGTTTTGTGACACTTATCCAGAGTTGGGACGTTTTCAATAATTGTAACAATGCTTCCTATTAGAAAGTAGCAAGTTAGTAGATCTGAATAGAAGCTGATCTGTCCAGTGAATGAATATTAGTTCGCTTTTAGCAGTCTTTGAAGTCAAGAAGAGGAAAGACCTATTTTAACAATGCATATTGTATTTTTACATGAGGTCTGGGTCTATCTCGACAGACTCTGAAGTCAAGAGGATGAATGAAAAATCGGGCATTTTGTACGCAACAACCTAACATTTCCTGTCGACCGGCAACTTTCTACGGTTGACCGGGTGTTCATCGGTGCATTAGTATTGCGGTGGATATGATTTCGTATGATTTTTAATAAACACCGATCAGACAGCCAGATGTACCGGTCCGGTACTTGACTCGGCATTTGGAAGAGCACTCGTTCGGCTTACCCGGGCCACTCGATGCACAAAACTGACGGACGGACAGGCCCTACTGTGCATCGAACATATTACGTCCGAAGTGCGCGGAACAAAGCTACGCCATTGTTTCGTGCCGTCAATAATCCACTTGCCCTGACTTCGAGAGGACCAGGGGTGCAGGGAGTGGAGGGGGCGCGGGCACAATTGGAAAAAGCTCCGAGGAAACCGGGAAACCGATGCCCCACGGGGACCATCCCACCGCTGCTGCGTGAAGAAAGGGGAGAGACTTTGATTTCTCCTCGATCCTCGATCAAGGATGGAACCTGCCCTTCCGTGCCGCCTCGCCCCTCAACCATCACGATCTTCAGCACCAATATCGGCTTAGCGTTGCACAGAGTCTTTCATCAAGCAGTGTTATTTTTAAATTATTATATAATAATTTCTTACTATTTACAACGAACAATTTCTTGCAATTAGTAATTTTTTACAATTTACAATCAATAATTTTGTACAATATACAATGTACAATTAATAATTCTGTACAATTTATTCTACAATGTACAATTAATAATTTTGTACAATTTATTGTACAATGTACAATTAATAATTTTGTACAATTAATAATTTTGTACAATTTATTGTACAATGTACAATTCATAATTTTATACAATTTACAATGTACAATTAATAATTTTGTACATTTTACAATTCATAATTTTGTACAATTTAGAATGTACAATTAACAATTTTGTTCAATTTATAATGTACAATTTATAGTTTTGTTCAATTCACAATGTGCAATGAAGAATTTCGTACAATTTATTGTACAATGTACAATTAATAATTTTGTTCAATTTACAATGTGCAATTAATAATTGTGTACAATTTACAATGTGTACCACTAATAATTTCGTACAATTAACAATTTTTCACAGTCTATCATGAACAGTTTCGTATAGTTTACAATTTTTACAGTGCAAAATTGTTTACCGTCGAAGAGCGAACCCTAACTTCACAAGCAAAGAACAGCGAGAACTTTAAAACGTCATTTCACGATGACCAACCCTCTACTCGTAATATTTAAAACAGCCCTGGAACGAATGCGATCAGAAGAAACTCGCGTGCGTAAAAATATCCCAGAAAGCTGTCTCAAGTTGCGAGACGCGACTGGCGGAGAACTCGCGGCAAGAAAAACGGCAAATTAATTTACCGTTCTCGCGCTGAGGAACGGTCCGGTCTAGCGGATACTTGCTAAGTAAATATCGTGCGCGGTTAGATATCGGCCTCGCCGGGGAAGGACCACTAAGCGTTGGCAATCGAATGATTAAAGGCGGCTTCGCCTGGTTGCGTCGGATGCGGCGAAATTCCCGACGGAAATCAGAGTCGCTGGCCATCCAGCCGTATTCTCTCTTTCTAAGCACCAACGTGCGCGCGCGCGCACGCAAGCTCCAACCATCTCTTCCACCCTCTTTCCACCCCCAATCTCGTACGCCTAGCTCAGAGAGAGCCTCATCCCTACCAGCCTGTGCTCTCCTTCGGGAGTTATCCTCAAAGCCGCCCAGTCACCCGCTCCTTCTAAACCCTCCAGCATCCGCATCCCTCTCGGCAAACACCAGACCGGCTTCGAGGACTGCTACGGAATTCTGGAGATATGCTGAAGACGGGGGAACACGGACGGTTACCGACACTCAGGTGCGCGACGTTTAACGGTCTAGCGAATCTCTGTACATCGATTTTCCTTTTTTTCTGCCGCCACCATCTTGCGAGGACCACTGTGGGACAAACCGTCGAAGCTGATGACGACACGAATTTTTATCATTTTTTATTACCTGATTATTAAGATTATTATAACATCCTGCAGATTTTCATAAAATATAATTTACCTCGAACATGTTTTAAATAATTTCCCTAACCTAACCGTGATCCCCTCAATTCCCCTGATCAGCCACAGCCGATTAGACGAATTCAAAAATACTGTTTTATTATATTCAACTTATTAAACATATACAAAACGTCCCAAAAATGTATTTCTTGGTAGGGATGATTCCTGGTGTAATTCCAACTAATTTTTTCCTTTGCGAATATATTCTCCGCGGCTTCGTTAAGGGGTTATTCACGAAAAACACTCGAGACTCCGCCTCGGGGGCGGGTCCCGTGGATCGCGGCGTTGTCATTGGCCGAAGTGGAGTGCGCCTGCCGTTGCCACGCCCTAATTGGCCCGTGTTCATCGTTAATAACTCCTGAACGGAGCCTCGGAGAATATTTTCGCAAAGGAAAAAGTTGTTTGGCATCACCTCAGGAATCATTCCAGGTATTTATTTGCACCGTTCGAAACCGTACACGCGGTACAGACAGAAAACAAAACAGCAAGTTAGGCGAAGCTAGTCAGATGGAAACGATCCAAGCAAACAAGCGGACAAGTTCCGAGCGCTGATGACATCCGGAGACGTTTCGACGCGCGTTATGCCCGGTGCCGGTGAATCTTTGGCTGGATCGATCTATTAACGAGACGTAACTACCGAGATGGTGCGAAAGTCGATCCTCGTCTACGACCTCCTGAGGACCGAGCAACCGTTAAATGGATTCTCCGAGCGGGAAATCGTCGAGCAGCTCAGCAACAGGCATGACATCGCGCTGGGCAAGGGACTTCGGAGGCAGGTGGCCGTGGCCCTTCGCCGGGGACTCGACTTCGGGATCCTCACCAAGAAGAAAAACAAATTTAGGTGAGGATCAAACTCACATATCCCTTCCATTTTCGTCGAAATTTCCACGAGAATCAAATTCTTCCAGGAGCCGCAAATAGTTTGGTTCCTCTGCATTCTTTATTAGCAATTTAATTCATTTAAACTCCAAGTGTCTTTAAATAGTAAATTCTAACCGTCGACACTGTATCCCTTCCACAATGTTTTCGTCGAAATTTCCACGAGAATCAAATTCTTCCAGGAGCCGAAAATTTTTCCTCTCCAAAAATTTTCCTCTCTACTGTTTATGAAGAATTCATGAATTTTATTAGTAATTCGCGAACGAAAGTAAATTCTAACTGCCGACCTTGTAATTTTTGTGTAATTAATTTGTATAATAAGCTTTTAATTTAAATTGTTTTTATGTCTATTTTTCGTCGACTGAAAAAGCACTGATCTTGCAGGTTCGATCCGGAAAACGCGATGGTGAAGAACGAAGGGCGTAGAATCGCGAGGAAACCGAAACCGAAGAGGAAGACCGAGAAGAAAAAGAAAACGGGGAAGTCAAAGCAACGAAACGCGCGGACTAAAACTCGAAAACAGAGGCGACAGACGACGCAACCGGCGATGCCGAAATCCTGGACACCCGCAAGAAGGAACCTCGCGGAAGAACCTATGCCCAAAGTCAAGAAGGTTTGACTGAACACTGTGCGTCTTCAAATATTTTTGTTTGTTTACCTGTGTTTGTAGAGCCATGTATTTTCTAATTAATTTCAATATACCTGGATAACTGATCATTCGATTACCAATGATTTCAATATTGGAAAGAAAAATGTTTAAAATTGTTAAACGTGCAATTTACAATTTACAGTTAATTAAATTTACAAATTCCGCGTTCTTCGACTTTTAGGTGAATTATAAATTAGTCTCCAGATCTTAATAAAAATTGTCTCAAAAATGCTGACGGTAAACAGTGATCAAACAAAATATAACGATGTTGCTCCAAATTTCTCATAACATATTTTTCAGAAAACCATGTTGCAAACAAAAACGTTTAAAATTGTCATATAACGGTTTAAAAATTCCACGTTCTCCGACTTCTGATGAATTAACAATTGGTCTCCGGATCTTTATGTGAAATGAGAATAGTCCTAACCGAACCTAACGCTAAAAACAGGGACCGAAAAGTAACAGTTATTCTAAAATTTTCTACGATAAAAATCATTAATAAAAGGTTGATTATTATTGTTCATATCGTTCATAACAGTTATCAATGAGAGAAATTTATTTCTATAGCTCATAACAGTTATCGATGAGAGAAATTTATTTCGGTCGCTCATAATAGTTATCGACGAGAGAAATTTATTTCGATCGCTCATAACAGTTGTCGATGTGAGAAATTTATTTCCATCGCTCATAACAGTTATCGGTAATCACTTTTGAACGATGAATTTCTTTTCACTTGTTCATAATAATTATTGATGAGAAAATTCATTTTGGTTGCTCAAAAGTGCCTATAAAACGTTTTTCAAAAAATCATTCTTATGAGAAATTGTAAGTTCAGTTTTTCGGAGGTTGCAAGGTTTCAGGAAGTCAATTTCGCAAGGATGACGACACGAAGCTTCCCACAGTGATTCGGTGCTCATTATTCATCCTCGCTGTTCCCTCCACCTGCGAGAGTCTGCCTGCGAAGAGAGGACCGACGAAAAAATACTGAAAAGCCACGTTAAAAAGGCGTAACATCGAAGACGGTTTCGCGTTCACGTGAAAATCCGTTCCCATGAAATTCACCTTCCGCCGTCAGGATCTCGGCGATCCTGTTAGACGAGACTGGTTCAAACGTAGCGGCCGATTCTTCGACTCGTAATCTCCGGCCGGTTGATCCAAATAGGTGGATCCGCGTACCTTTCGGAATCCTCCGGAGGTTTCGCTGACCGTTCTTCGATTAGACACGGCCACTACGTTCACTCGTTCAAAGGCCTAGCTTGGGGATAGCTCGCTGTAAATGTCTTCGGGGGAGTTTTACTCCAGGCCGGATACGCCGTGAAAATCGGCCGAACAAATCGCCACCGTTCAATTTATTACCTGGGGCACCTGTTATCGAAACGATTGCGTTGTACCTTGCACTTCTTTCATACCGAAGTAATACGCCTGAGATTTTCTATCAAGATTTGCTATTTCTCTTTTGGCTGTGAATGAAAACAGACTGCGAGAAGTTGAATAAAAATATATTTTTTATTTTATTGAATTTTCAATAACAAAATAAAAATTGTCTACTTCAATTGAAAAGAATACGAGCCAGATAGAAATTCCGTTCTGTCTCGAATGATTTCGGTAAAATTAAAATAGCAGACTGGTATCCTGGAATTATTCTAATATTTTCACTATTTCGTTCACCTACTTATTTCTGCCAAAAATCCATGAAATCCGCAGTCTAGTATAATAACATTCCCAAATTTTTCTGATGCCTTCATAGTTTCATATTTGAACCATACGTGCTTCTTATAAATGCACAAAGTTGAATAAAAATGTACTTTTTATTTTATTGAATTTTCAATAACAAAATAAAAATTGTCTACTTCAATTGAAAAGAATACGAGCCAGATAGAAATTCCGTTCTGTCTCGAATGATTTCGGTAAAATTAAAATAGCAGACTGGTATCCTGGAATTATTCTAATATTTTCACTATTTCGTTCACCTACTTATTTCTGCCAAAAATCCATGAAATCCGCAGTCTAGTATAATAACATTCCCAAATTTTTCTGATGCCTTCATAGTTTCATATTTGAACCATACGTGCTTCTTATAAATGCATAAAGTTGAATAAAAATGTACTTTTTATTTTATTGAATTTTTAATAACAAAATAAAAATTGTCTACACCAATTGAAAAGAATAGGAACCAGATTGAAATTCCATTCTGTCAAATGATTTCAGTAAGATTAAAATAGCACACTGGTATCCTGGAATTTTTCTAATATTTTCATTATTTCGTTCACCTACTTATTTGTGCCAAAAATCCATAAAATCCGCAGTCTAGTATAATAACATTGCCAAATTTTTCTAATACCTTCACAGTTGTGTATTTGATCCATACGTGCTTCTTATAAATGCACAAAGTTAAATAAAAATGTACTTCCAGTTTTCATGAACGTTCGAAATAAACAGTAATGCAATTGACTGATTAAAACTCGCAGTGCGATTGTCCCTCGGCGCGAAAGTTTCGGCTAATAAGTTTATCCCCAGACGCAACGCAGAACTTCCCGTATAGATCCGCTTCAGTTTACCGAATTGATCCGGCACAATTATCCACACCCACGCCTCCCTTCAAACCCCACCAATTAATATTTCAAGCTTGGTCCGCGTTGTTAAGTGCCGCTGCATTGTCGGCTAACAACAATGAACGAACGTATCGTTGGTATTGCCGGCGACCTGTCCCTTTGTTCGATAACTGCGCGTTGCCTAATAGATCCCCGGGTCGGGATCGATGCTCGAAGTGGACGGGGCTCTGACAAGGTGGGCCGGAAGAAACGTGAATGACCAACATATGTCTCCTCGCCATTAATTATTGACAGCCCTAGCGGCACGAGGATCATGCGTTTTGCAGTCAATCAGGGATAATGCAATATTTTATTACATTTCTCGAAAATGGGGGCTGCCACGGAAAGTTGAATTAGAAGATTAGTGCGAAGTACATTACAGGAAATTGCTCCCCTGCATTGTTTGTGTCGTCACCTGTGTATTTTTATACACATAGTTTAGTTTACTAAACTGTATAATATGTACATTAAAATGTAGTGTAGTAAGAAGACACAACCTACAGTCTAATGTGTTAAAATATGGATACATTCTAGTATATTCTGGTTACTAGAATATTATAAAATGTTATTCTAATACATATATTAAATGGTATACATTCTAGTATATTCTAGTATGTCATACTATACATTCCTGTTTCTAGTATATCAAACTGTACATTCCTGTATATTCTAGTATATCATACTACATATACATTCCTGTATATTCCAGTACATATATCAAACTATACATTCCTGTATAATTTAGTATATCATACTATACATTCCTGTTTCTAGTATATCAAACTGTACATTCCTGTTTCTAGTATATCAAACTATACATTCCTGTATGTTCTAGTATATCGTACTACATATACATTCCTATATATTCTAGTACATATATCAAACTGTACATTCCTGTATGTTCTCTAGTATATCATTCTACATATACATTCCTGTATATTCTAGTACATATATCAAACTATACATTCCTGTACGTTTCTGGATATCATACTAAATATACATTGCTGTATATTCTAGTACATATATCAAACTACATTCCTGTATATTCTAGTATATCATAATATACATTCCTGTTTCTAGTATATCAAACTGTACATTCCTGTATATTCTAGTATATCATACTACATATACATTCCTGTATATTCTAGTACATATATCAAACTGTACATTCCTGTATAATTTAGTATATCATACTATACATTCCTGTTCCTAGTATATCAAACTGTACATTCCTGTTTCTAGTATATCAAACTGTACATTCCTGTATGTTCTAGTATATCGTACTACATATACATTCCTATATATTCTAGTACATATATCAAACTGTACATTCCTGTATGTTCTCTAGTATATCATTCTACATATACATTCCTGTATATTCTAGTACATATATCAAACTGTACATTCCTGTACGTTCTAGGATATCATACTATATATGTATACTTTCCTGTATATTGTAGTATATGATACTATACATTCCTGTATATTCTATAGTATATGATACTATACATTTCTGTATATTCTAGTGTATGATACTATACATTCCAGTACATCATACTATACATTCTAGAATGTATTCTAGTAAATCGTACCACATTCTAGTACATTGTAGCACACAATTACACTTTTACGGCACGTTTACAAACCGGAAAGGGAGAACTACCGCGAGGGGTGGAAAGGAGCATATTCGAGAGAGCTAGCCGACGTGATCCGCCAGGACTTTTCGCCCCGAATCGGCACCGTGGTGTAGGGGAGGCGTTTTAAAACGGCGAAGTTCGCCGGTCGGAATTCATTAAAAGCACGTTGGTAATGGGACAACGATGACGTTGTTGGTCGTGCCGGAGGGAAATGCGGGCGACAAAACCGTGCCATCGAGGAGCGAGAACCAGGGGAAAAGCGAGCGAGAGAGAGAGAGGGCGCGAGAACAGGGTGTCGTAATTCTGTCGCATTACCATTTAGATTAGTTAGATTTGCAGGTAAACAGGACGCAGCCGATCACAAAACACAAACATACGCGTCTGCCGGAGTCCGGTACACCCGGCCCCCGCAGTTTCGGAGCCGCGGGACGAGCCTGTGCCCGGCTACCCCCCGAGTTGACATTTTAATTTCATCGCGATAATTACTTTCAAACGGATGGCTTTTTAAGTAGATTAAAATATTCCTGCGCCGCGAACACGTCCGCACTCGTATAATTAATGCATTTTACAGGACGCGCGTCGCCGGACGGGATCCGGTTTTAATGTTCCTGCCCCGCCCCCGCCGCCCCTCATCCCCATCAACCCCTCCGACCGCCCAACAACTCACGGCAATTTCAACTCGATTTCGCGACTGGTTCACGCGTGCGATTTCCCGGCGGTATTTTATCTCTGCGAACGGCCGTTCAATTAGACTCGCCGGATGGAAATGCGAGAGCAGAAAGATCATGTGTTTCACGTGCTCACTTTGCTCCCAGTTTCTTCAGTATTATGCCTAAACTCTAAACTCGTCGGATATTAGGTGCAGGATCTTTTCTATTTCGCACTTTTTTATTAGAGAGTTCGTGCAAGAGAACAAAAATTGTTTAGCAATTAATCGCAGGAACCGTACAGAAATGTTCCATTTATTAATTTTGGCAAGTTCAAAATTTTTAAATTTTAGTAAGTTAAATTCCTTCAATTCCTCAATTGTTTGGAATCTAGTCTTTTCAAGGTAAAAGATTTCTCTGCAGAAAATCTATGTACAGGGTGTCTCAGTTAAGACATGGTGTAATTTGAAAAATTGTTTTTTCTATTTTTTATCAGAAAGACTTGTAGTTGTTTTTGTTGTTGTTACAGAGTTTAATATATAAAAAATGACATTATGACCTCACGATGAGGAAGTACAATAGAAATAATAGAAAATTTCCTGAAAACCAGAATTGCCTCTGTACGTGGAAGAAAATCTTTACGATACAATGGGGAGACTCTAGGATGGGTAGTATCCAAAGCGACGAAAAAAAAGCACGTAATTTCCCGGTTGTTGTTCTTGGAGGTGCCACGTTTCGGTCCCGGGATGTGTGCTTCCGGATTCCTCTATTTTGTTTTCGCTCCTTTTGTGTCCGGCGGATGGCGCGTCGGAGGGTTAAACGAAGTCGCCTCACAGGTGCAACAGAACCTGTGTTGCAAACGAGGTCGAACGAGAACGGCCGCTGCTCTCTGCCACGCCGCGCCGCCCTCTTGGCCCTTTCCAACAACGTGGATCCACGCTTGCCTTGCCCGCCTTCGGAAAGAATGCGACGCGCATCGAGGGAGGACCGCAGCCAATTTCAATATTTGAGGAAACTCGGCTGACAGGAGTTCCGCAAAATTTGCAGGTGAAAGGCGAAAATGTCCGTGGTGATTTAACGAGCCCTTCAAGGCACTCTACGGAAGGACGCTGTTTACCGCGAAACAAACTATTCCCGGAACAGCCCGGGGCTTAATGCTAGGCGATTATGGGCATACGTGATTCACTTTAACTTCCGAACTTCGGAAAAAATTCATCCCTATTCGCTGGGGATCATTGTCTTAATCGTGTTAATTATTTTATTAGTCAGAAAAATTCATCCCTATTCTGCGGGGATCTCGTCATAATAATGTTCATTATTTCATTGGCCAAATAAATTCTAACCCATATTTTTTATTATTGTGGAGTCAATTTTGTTGGTATTTAAAATGAAAATTAATTTTTCACTTTACTAGATCTGGTACATGAAATTATTCTTCAAACCTCTGCACAAATTTATTAGTCAAAAAAGTTCATCCCTATTTTGCAGGGATCCCCGTCATAATAACGTTTATTATTTTTTTGGTCAAATATCTTCTATCCCATATTTTTTTTATTATTGTGGAGTCACTTTGTTGGTATTTAAAATGAAAATTAAATTTCATTGTACTAAATCTAGTCATGAAATTATTCTCTTGAAACCTCTGCAAAATTAAAAATTAAAAAAAATCCTCCACAGATTCGAAGATTGAGGGCTCCGATCAAAAGTATGTGGACACTTGTCCAATTCTCCTCCTGGAAGAAGAATCTTCAGGGGATTTAATCAAATTTATTGGAGTGTTAGAAAATTTATCTGAACAATAATTTATTAGCAGACCGAGAATGTTATGCATTCATAACAAAAATTATTATTCACTGCATAATTACGTATGTATTATTTTACTGCATTTCTTTACAGTTGTCTAGGTGTTGGTCTTAAAATATATATTTGATTTGTTTATTTATATTTTTCTGAACAATATAAATCTTTTTGAACACTTGTACTTCGAGACTATCTGTTTACATCTAGAAAAGGCCATATCCTCAATTAATTGTTCCAAAAAAAATTCTTAAAAATCACTTTTCCACTGGAACTACACAAAAAAAGCCTCCCTTAAAATAAATTTCAAAATATCTTCAAGTGGTACGTATACTTTATCTATTTAGTATTTCAAATTCTATCTTACCCAGTGAACAAAATTAATGTCTCTAATAACAATCAAATAGTACTCGAATTTCAACGATAAGAGTTCGCATACTTTTGGCCGGTGGTGTATCTCCTTCTTCGGCCCATGTTACGTCAGAATCGTGGAGAGCAGAAACAATTGGGTGTGCTAGGTCACGAAAGCGTGGCGAGGAAAGAAGTTCTAATCGGCGTAACTGTGAAGAAACTAATACGCGAAGGGGTAAAGAGAACGTCTGGTGGTATGGTGCTTTGAATGGGCTTGAGGCTGAGCGTATGGGGGTGGAGCTGCGGGCCCAGCGATCGACCGCGTGAAATCGACCACCTCGTGCACCGCCATCCCACGGACAGCATCCACCATCCAGCATCCAGCATCCAGCGTCCACCTCCCGCTCCCACCCCCGTCGCTTCCGCCATCCACCCTCGTGCTCGTTGTATTATCGTACGACCGCACAGGCTAGCCCCTACATCGTCAACATATCCGGGACAAGCAGCGCCGCGCGTGTGCCTGTCCTCGCGCGCGCGCGCGCGCGTTCACACGACCATACGCATACACACACACACAGTTATACATACGTACACGTTGAGCCAACCGTAAACGAGGATAGGCTGCGTCGGTGTGTGACATGATTAAACCGCCCTCCGCGAACCACACTCCCCTATCGTTCCCTTCCACCATCCTTCCCCTCCTCCTCCTCCTCCTCCTCCGCCTCTTCATCCTCCGACAACTGCCGCCGGCCAACATGGCCGCCGCTAATTAGCGCCTAATTATTATTTATTGCATTGGACGCGACCTGGTCTGTGCCGACACCGGCGACAGTCGCGACACACCGTGCAATATAACCTCCACTCCATCCCCCTCTCCCTACCGTCTTCATCTTCTCCATTTCGCTTCTCTGTTTGAAAAACATTTTTTATGAATTCTGTAGGTGTTAGATGCGTAGGTGTAGTCTGCTCGTCTCGCTTGTTTGTAACAACCCGATGTTCGTCTCGTTAATAACATTCGGTAACGAGTACCATGAAGTCCCATCAGAATGTATCGAGCCGTTGGACATTAAACAGTTAAATAAACCTCTTACAATTTGATTGTTTACAGGATATTTTTTCTGAGACGACAGATTAGTAGAGGGGTGTCTTATTTTTAGAGGGTATGCCTCCCCGACCATCTGGGAGGAGAGTCCCACACTACCCCCTTCTGGGGTGTACGTAATGTATTTTCCCCCACATCCGTAAAAAGGGGGTAGTGTGGGACTCGGCTCACTCTCAGATAAAAATTGAGGGAACGGCACTATATCCCTACCCATATCCACTGAACCCCCTCCGCCAGGGGACTCCCATCTCCGTTGTGTCCCTAGCCCGGTGTGAGAAAATCATAGGGCCCACTGTACGTATTATCGCCTACGATTCACGCTGACGCGTCAATACCGGGTCTACCCTCCGCTGAGGTTATATGCTGTTCCGTAAAAGTGTGCCTAGCCTGGACCAACACTATTGAGTCATCTGCAAGATGAGTTTTGATGCAAGATGATTTGATCTAAGAAAAGATGAATTGGATTTGCAAAATCTGTATGCATGTAATGTCTCTTTCCTCGGCCGGAATCTCCTACGCAAATCCTAGGGTACGAGGAGACCGGTCTCAGGAGGCAATCTGGCAATTTTCCAGAACGATAACACCCCTTAGCATCGTCGAGTCGTTGTCACCTGGAGAGGCGTCGGGTTCCGAGGACGTGATTCTCGCGATGCGTCGCATCATCCAGCCGATCAGACGTTAAATCGTAAGGAACACAAACGGCCGGAACACGCAACACTCCGGTGGCTATCGATCGTCCGGGGAATTTGCGACTAGATCCATCCGGACGTTTCCTTATCAACGCTCCGGCTGGCACTAGCCAGGAAGAACGGAGGGATTTTTTTTTCTCTCACTCTCTTTCCCCCCCTCTCTCTCTCTCTCTCTCTCTCTGTCTCTATCGCTGTATAACCACGACGAAAGATCACCCTGGTGGATAGTCAACGCGAAGAAGAGCAGAGGGCCACCGGCGGGAGGGAGGGTAACGGTGGAGGTAGTCGAGTTGAGTTGCGGCCGGATCGGTTGAGTTAAGTCGGGTCAGGTCGACTCGAGCAGAGGTACCAACAGGGCGGTCGCAAATATTGGTATTTGGCAAAGACTATCCTTGATCCGTGTCTCTCTTTCTCTTTCTCCGCGCTTCCTTGTCATCTCCACCACCCCCCCCCCCCCCGCCCTCCCTCCCTCCCACCGCCCCGCATTCTCTCACTTCCAGCCTCTCTTTGCCCTCGTCGTCTGTCTCTTCGCGCGACCCGCTGCGAACTTCCCCCTTATCGAGGGGGTGGGCACCGTGTCCAGTCGTTGCAACCATTCCCTCCCGCAGAGATTTTGTTTTTCTACTATCTTCCCGCACCTTCGTACAGCAGTCCCCCCGCAACCGTCGCGTCTGCCGAGTAACAGTTATAGTAGAGGTGCTGCATTCTCCGTAGTGTGCCGAACCTTTGGCGAGTCTAAGTACAATGAAGAATAAATAAAATGTATGAAATATATCGAGTGTGATACACACAAGACAAATTAAAATGTACTTTCTTTACAATCTTCTCTCCGTAAGTGTCTGCCGAGTAACAGTTATAGTGGAGATGCTACATTCTACGTAGTGTGCCGAACCTTCGGCGAGTCTAAGTAAAATGGAGAATAAAAATATTCGAAATCGATTGTGACACACAGAAGACAAATCATAATGTACTTTCTTTACAATCTTCTCTCCGTAAGTGTCTGCCTAGTAACAGTTACGGTGGAGGTGCTACATTCTTCGTAGTGTGCCGAACCTTCGGCGAGTCTAAGTAAAATGAGGAATAAAAGTGTTCGAAATCGATTGCGATACACAGAAGACAGATCAAAATGTACTTCCTTTGCGATCTTCTCTCCATAAGTGTCTGCCTAGTGACAGTTATAGTAGAGGTGCTACATTCTTCGTACATTCTGCTGAATCTTGTGGTAGGTTTCTTGTTACAATATATGTCTAGTCTACTGATAAGAGTTTCTACGTCCGCGACAAGATGATGAGACGACAGTTATGGAGTAGGTGAACTGAACAAGTTTTCTACAGGTACCGAGACACATTACTGTATTTACCAAACTTTAAACTGATGAAACTTGGTATTGACTTGGATCCGTACGTTGTAACGTGTGCAAATGACGGGTCCGCGATGAAAGGATCCCGGGGAACAGGTTGCGATACTCGAGCCGGCATTGTCAGCGGCGAGTGCGCTCGAGAATAATAAATGGGAGTGGCGCGGGAGCTTACGCGTGTCCGCCAGGAGGATCGGTTTCGAGAGGGATATTTTTACGGGAGCGATCGCGCAACACAATCGGGCGAATCGACGTAGCTTCCGGAACTTTTTTTTTTTGCCAACGTTTCCAAAGCTCTGGGGGGTGGGGTGGGAGTAGGGTAGGGGTGGTCGATGCTCACCGCCGGAACTACGGCAGCCGACAAACGCGCTCTAATATTTACCTCATGGAACTGTAAAAATGACAAACTAAACATTACATGTTAAAAACCCGGCTGCGTCGAGCGGCTAAACGGTGACGCGATGCTCCGATCGCGCGCGCATCTGCGGCCGACGGGGCACCCTAACGCAAACACCGATGATCGCACAGCTCTCTTTTTTCCCTTTGAGGGCTCGCACGATTCGCTTCATAATTTAATTTACAAAACAGATTTCATTAAAGAAAGTGTAATTAATCCGACCCGGTTGTTCGTTCGATAGAGCTCGTCCGAGAATCGACGCTTTCGAATCGGCGTTGGCTCGTCGGGGGGTTGGAAAGCATGTACAGTTTTCAACGCTTCGAATTTTTTGGATTTGGGATTACCGGACTGCGGATGTTTACGCAAAACTGGAGCAGAGTCTCCAGGTGAGGGGAGGGAACACGAAATAAGGAGAGGGGGGCGGGGTCGTGCGTAAAAACATTTTTTCCTGTTCTAAAAAAAAATGACTTGGATATGTAAATGTAAATTAAATGTAAGACTGGAAAGATTAGCTTCGTACCTTCAAATGAAATATTCTCGTAACACGATATATAAAATTAATGTAAATCAATATTAATTAGTATACATGAATGTCAATTTAATATATCGTCATGTTTGTAATAATATATTTGTACTATATTAATTTTCGTGCGTATTGCAATACTAAATTAATATTTGCACCATTATGTGAACGCGCGGTGGGAGAAGATAACGATGAAGAATACTAAATCGTATGCGTGTGTCTGTGCACGTGTATACGCGTGTGACGTATCGCAAGATTTCAGGAAATATTTTAGACAGCATAAAAAAACGTGTTTCTCGAAAAAGATTGGTGCATGAGGAACGATGGCGGCGCGGCAGGCGTTCGCTTATCGCGTGCGATTAATGTAGGATATATTTAAGGAATTCTCACGGACGCGCGAGGTTCGTCTTGAAATTGCTCGAACGCAACCGTGGGTCTCCACGAGAGCCGATGTTTGCACAGCCAGGAACGCTATCGCGTTCTCACACCGGAAAATCTTCGAGATAGTCTTCTTCAGTCCCGGCCTCGGTGATGCGTGAATACTGTCGCGTCCTTCTTGCCCCTTAAGCACCTCTCACACAGCGAAATCGTGGCATTTCGCATCGAAAACTTACGCACAACGATCGAGAAAGAGACGAGCAATTTTTCTCGTACACAGGTTGCCGTTTGTTATGCACAGCTTATCCTCCGTATCCAAATATTTAATGAAATACAAGGCACCACTGTATGATGAACTATTTAAATATTATGCTGTTTTACGTACAGGGTGTCTCAAAAATGTTGCACTTCCTTGAAAGGGATTATTGGGTTCATTCGAGGCAACTTTTTCCTTTGCGAAAATGTTCCCCGTGGATTTGTCATTTGCAAATTTATCTTATTTTTATAAAATCGAAAAGAGAAATAGTGGACAGTTTTTTCAACATTTTTGAAAGAAGGTCTCAACGATTTCGAGTTGACGAAGATGAAGTACTCATCTTGTACAGTTCGTTATAATCGATGCGCTTGACCCGAAAACACCGGATGGATTTTCTGTGGACGGTGCTTAACAGTTAGTGGACGGAAGGTGGTTTGGTGTGGCAGGACGGCGATACACCCAGGGTACACAGAGAAAGCGCCGCGGTGCAAAGCAAACGCGCGACTACTAAGGCTAATCTCAAAAATGATAACGCGGAGATAACGTCGGCCCAGATGTCAGACGTTGCACGCCACAAGAAACGCGTTGTTACCGAGTTCGCGTTATCCGTTTCACCTTGGAATTCCCGAAGAGCCGTAACGAATAGTCTCTCTGATACCTGCTGTCTCTCCTCCAAGCCATCGAATTATCAATTCCACAAAATTGACAAAGCATCGCATGTTTATTACGAATTATCAAATGAATTCAATCAGAAGTTGTAACACTTTATCCAGCGAAAGCCTATCAACGACCAACTGTGGATTTATGTGCAAAATAAAAATTGTCTGCGTTTAAATTGAAGAGGGCGATTCCTGAGGGCATCTCAAGCAATTTTTTCCTTTACGGAAATGTTCTCCGAGGCTCCGTTTAGGAGTTATTAATGAAAAACACGGCGCAATTAGGGCGTGGCAACAGCAGACTCCGCCCCGGCCAATGGCAACGCCGCGATCAACGGGACCCGCCCCAGAGGCGGAGTCTCGAGTGTTTTTCGTTAATAACTCCTTAACGAAGTCGCGGAGAATATTTTCACACAGGAAAAAGTTACTTCAAATGACCTTAGAAATCACCATTTCCAAGACCACCATCTTTTGGGACACTCCGTAGCATAGTTTAGAGCACTAATTATAACAAACGAGACCAAAGAAGAACGATTTTTTAAAAATTATGACTAGTTCATCGAAGAATATTAACTTTTAAATTATATTAAATTAAAGCATTAAATTTTTATGGGAAATAAAAATTGTCTGTATAAATGGAAAATAGTGCAACAAGCCACAAGGTAGTAATAAAATATCTACTACCCACAGTTCCACTCAAATTCTTGAACAATACGAAATTACCCCGACAGTTCACGTGCCACGTCGCTTAGATGAACGCTCAGTCAAGTTAACAACGTTTTCATGGATCGAATTAGGCACCCTCGATCGTCGATCGTGCTAACTATAGCATAGGCTCACCATGTGTATCGACAACGGCGTTAACGAGGCCCGATCAAAACCCGAGACCCGGGTAGAGGACCATCTTAGGCAATATATCACGCTTGACGCCAATAGAACGACAGACCTCCGCAACAATAAACCGTCTAATTAGTTGGACGCGATGGCAAGTCTTTGTTGGCCGAACCGAGAACCGTGCTCAACCCCTGCTCTCTTTCGGTGACACGAACCCGTAATTTTATTCTACCCCGCCGATTATCGCACTGTGGGATCAACCATCTCTTTAAACGGCCGCCATTGTTTTCGTCGGGAGCATTCCCCGAACGTGGAACAAGACATTTTTCTTCTCAGAAAATGCTAAATGATTTTTCGAATTTTTTTGTTCATAATTTCCCTTAATTTTTATTTTTACTGCAAACAAAAGCCTGTTAAAGCCAACCATTCAGCTAGATTAACAGTTGCGAATTAAAGTAAAATAGAAAATAGAAAATAAAAATTTTCTACCTGAATTCCAACAAACTGATGCGAAATAGAAATTTATTTTCTATCTTGATATGTTTAATAGGTTGAAAATAATATAATACTATTTTTAAACTCTTCTAATATTTATATAAATGCATAAAATCCGCTGTCTAGTGATAATCGTCTCCGAATTTTTTCCGATATTTCGAAACGAATCCCCCGTCGGTTCGGATAATCGAGGTTTTACTAAATCGCGAATTAAACACGTAATAATGTTCCGACTGGTGTCGTGTTGGATATCATTTGAATCGGGAAAGAGTCACACGTGTGCCAGCGAAGGTTTTGTAAACGAATAATTAAAAACATTTTGTTGTTAAACAACGTTTTGTTTAACTTTTCACACGTTTTAAGTGCGTCTCAACAGTGTTACTCGCGTTCTCATGACTGAATCTATAGGGGGGTTCGGCAAAGTTAGGGTTAATAATTAAAAACCCATAAAAGGTGTCATCGTCGTCGCCCCTTGTTAAAATGGTTGTTCCGTGAGAACCGGAAACAATTCCTCGACACGTGTCGAGAGGCGCGATCGACGTGTCCGCTCCAATGAAAAATCGCTTCTATCTCGTACATAATCGAATGGTGAAAACACCTGCGACATGCATGTCGTCGGAATGGTAGGTTAGGTTCGAGACCCCGAGGAACAATGATTCTCGGCAGGACGTCCCATCGTGAACGAAGAATGTCTTCTAAATGCCAGCTGATTGTGGGACAATGAGGAGCAGAATCTTCCTTCGTTGACTTCGATCCACTTGCTAATTCGGAAACTACACAATGAACCAGATGTTATTCAAATCCTGTTTCTCGAGTTTCTCCATTCCTTTATATTCCGTCGGATACATTGATTGAAAAATTGTTGGCTTCACGCTCTTCGGTTCTCGGCCGCGAATTTATTTAAATTCAAATTTAAATAACATTTTTAGAATTTTAATAATTGTCAAATAAAATATTTAAAATGAGTCATTTGTATCTCATCGTAGGTTTAGTGTTAATCTAAAGACATCTGCTTGATTTTAAACATTATTTTTTATGTCAATTTTTAATTATTACATATTGTTGTCAAAAATTTTACTCGTAAGTTTTCATTCATTTAAACATGTGCCATTTGTAAAAGGCTCATCCAATTAATTTGATTTTTATAAGTGATGTTTTTTGGATTTATTAATATCCCCTTTCTTACGTTAAACGTTCCTCCATTTTTTTTTTACTTTTAAAAGAATCACCGAAAAGTACATGACTTTTTTGTAATTTTAACAAGATGGAAATATTAATAAAGACCTTTAAAAAATGAGGTTTGTTCTCTCTCATTTTTGTTATAAATGCATAAACCCCACAGTCCAATTATAATACGTCTTTCATTTCCTCCTTGCTTTATCTGTTGATGAAGCTCACATATTTACTTGTGTTGATTATGCTATACACGTGGCTGGTGTGATATCAGCAAATTCAAAATATTTGCCACCGAATTACGATTTTTATGCCGGCCTCTCGGTACACCGAAGTTCCTCGCCGCGCGGAGAAATGTTTGTGCAGGTAGTTTGCGTTGGCGCGCTCAAAAGAAAACGGAAACAAAAACACAAAGAAGCGCTGCGCATCCTTTTTACTCCTCCCTCTAAACGCGCAAACACAAGCTTCCACTGTGAAAATCTTTCCACTGCGCGGCGAGCAACCGCGGTATGAACCGAGCCTTACCTTGTCTCTGAAGCGCAGTGCAAATGCAGCTTCCTCGCGCACGAGTTCCAGCTTTTATGGAAGTTTATTCCAATTCAGACGACGTTACTTTCATTTAGCTGTTGACCCATAAAATTTCAGTCAGCTTGAAACACCACATATGTAAAATGGCGGTACGATGAAACGTATGAACACAATTATTCCTAACTATTAACTATTTTCAAAGATACATCAAATGTCTTCAAGGTTCAATGTGTCGCTCCCGAAACCGTAAAAATATTTGTTTTTCTCAAGATCTCAAGGTCACCTTAAATATGTTTAACAGGACCACTCCTCTTAAACACCTAGAATGATATTCCCTTTCATTAAGAACTCGGTGGCTATAACAACTCAAGGTCATTCAAGGTCACCTTAATTTTATTCAACAGGATCACTCCTGTTAACCGCCTAGGATGATATTCCCTTTCATTAAGAACTTGGTGACTAGAATTGCTGAAGGACACTCATGGTCGCAGTCAGAAGAAACGAAAAGATAGAAAGATAGATAGTAGACCCTAAACATAGCTCAATAAACTGGAACCACACAATACTGTAGAAAGTTTCAGAACAAAATGCAGGAACCGCTTGGTCCCGAGAGGGTTAATTCAAAATTGCAGCATTGTGTCATAAACGCTGTTGATTAGTGTGTGGTAGCACCTGAATCCGTGGATGAGGTGTTGATATCGGCGGACAAGGGATTTCCCCGTCGGACCGGGAGAGACAAGAATCGATTCGAAGGCGGGCGCAATTGGAGTACAATAAATTGACGTGGTTCCTGTGCGAGGGGTGGTTGGCCAGGCGGTGGCGGGGGGTGGTTTAAAGCTAGTTTCTCCCATGGGGAAAAGGGGGCTGGCCGAAGGTATCGCGACAGACGGGGCTCTGCAAGCCCGTGTAAACAATGGCTCCGCTTCCTTCGGCTAGGTTAGGCGTAGGTGGACCAGGAGCGTGTAGATGGATGCCGGGAGACGCGTGTGTGTGCGTGAGGTGCTTATTGGGTCCGCTGGGGGCTGCTGCGGAGCGGAGAAACAACCCTCTGACCAAACACGGCCAACATCAATCAGCACCAGTCACTCGAGCGTCGACCATTGGCGCCAACATCGCGATATTGCCTGGCATTTACATCCGACGTGGAAAAACGTAATGCTCTCGGCCGCGACGTCGATGGGCCAGTTAGTGATGGGCATTCAATCTGGCCTTTTCAAAGCTATCGATCGTTGCAGCACGACGAGAGAGCGGCGCGGGCTCGCGTCCACCTCGCGCGTTCTCCTCGCGTCCCGATATTATTCGTTGCCCGGGACGGGTTCGACGCGTTACCTCGTCGCCAGGCTTGTATTTTTCGCCGGAAGTCCCGCGCCCGGTACCTTCCCACTCCCGAAAGATTGATCATGTTAGCGGTCCTCTGCTCTCGCTCAGCTTCCCATCGAAATGCTCGCCCCCGAGAACGTACCTATCTGCGAACAAATTTTCGGTCACTTCTCACCCATGTCCTAAATACGTACATATTTATGCCAAATTAACATTGTCTGCGTCGACTACACTAAGTCCTCGACTTACGTGTTTATAATTCGTTCCGGCGTAAGTAGAATAATGCCTGAACGCCACCGCTGATAGGTTATTAACAGACTCCGGATGTTCATGCACAATAAAAAGTTCGTGCATCAATCGCAACACACAGGAGCTAAAGATATATTTATAGTCTTCATTAATAATTCTTTTTTCATTAATAATTTTAGTGTAATGGAAAGATCGACGCATTCGTCACAGTTCATTAAAATTGTTGAGGTTAGAGCGTCCACTCTGCGACACAACAAAATGACTATCTAAAACAATGCCTACATTACCGACTTTGTGTTCAGCGTATTGTTAGATAAAAGAAGTTAGATAAAAATTCATTTCTCCTAAATGTAATGTTGATTAGAGTGTGCAACAATGTTTATAAAATCCAGCCACAAGGATTCCGGACAGAATACATTTTCCTGTATTCGAGAAAGAAAATAAATATAGAGATCGCCCCGTTTTCCGGAGCAGAGCGGAGGACTCTCCGCCATTTTCTACTGTTGTTTCTGCGAAGGCACTCGGAGCGAGGCAAGAAAAATTAAGACGCATTCTTAGGGACTTAGGAAAACAATGTCGAGTGTTTGCGTCGATCGGAGCGCGGAAGGGCCGGTTTGCATGGCATTAGTGCCTATATTATTGTAAGCCGACGCATATAATTCCCGAGCAGGGTCGCCCTGATCCCAACCCCCCTGCCTCGAATTAATTTAATATCGTCACGCTCCCTTTATCGCGTGTTTACACCGACCCGGTAATTAGAGAACTTCGTCACAACCTATTAATCGCCATATGTATTCGTCTACAAATTGTCCGAGAAATGTATTTCCTCGGAGGGGATGATTCGTGATGTCATCCGAAGTATTTTTCTCCTTTGAAAAAATGCTGAGGCTTCGTTAACGAGTTGTTAAAGGAAACAGATTTTTTCTCAAGGTCGTTTCCGGAGTTTTCAAGGTCGTTGATATTTTTATTCTTGTAATTGTTTCTTACATGCTTTAATTGACGTTGAAACAGATTCAGAGAGCTAAAACAGATTCTAAAATTGAAGTATGTTCACAAGGTGAATGTATTGCAAATGTTATTTGTTTTTCTCAAGGTCATTTCCGGAGGTTTCAAGGTCGTCGATGTTTTTCTTCTTGTAAACGTGTATTTTGTTCCTCGCATGTATTCTAATTGACATGAAAACAAAGTCAGTGGTATTGATAATGTGATCTTCAACTGATCAGAATAACTATAACACACTGCCGTATTTCGCGGGCTTGAATCGGAACAATTGGATACAATATGAATCTGTAGAATATCACGGCGCTCTCATCATTCTCGTCAGCAATAATGGCAACGATGAAAGAGAGCAGCCCGGCACAAACGCGTGAAAGACTAAGCGGAAGGTAAAGTTTAAAAGGCAAATTTGTACATGGTTTTCGCTTTTGATCTTATCAATGATTACGTAGTGCCGATTCTGAAAAATGTTCGGCGAGAGCGTAGACCGTCGGGGGCTTTTGATCGAGTGCGCTTCCCTTCCGCTCCTGTTTTACTTTCATCCCCCGTTTATTCGCGCGGCTACCGTTCAGGTTACGAGCCCAGTCAGCCGGACAATTTTCGTCTAATGTTTTAACAGCATCGCCGGCCCGATTATTAAATCCAGTTCCCCTCAAGGTCTCCATTATCTTGAAAATATTCTCTCCTGTGGTAATTTTAGACAGATTTTTAAAAATTCCTCTTCAATCATTAAACTAAATTGATTTTATAGCAAAAATATTAAGGGTCTTGGAATAACCAGCGCGTCCTCTTATATTGCAATGAAACATATTGACTCCGTCTTATCCCCACCGCTCGGGTCACGAATGACCCGGGCACAGCGTACAGGGTTAAAAAAGTTTCGCAAAAATTGTCGTACAATTTCAGACTCATTTTCAAGACGATTGAAAGAGGTTTGCTCCCGGCGCGAACTGGTAAATAAATCGATTCGATAAATAAAAGGGTATGGACGTCGACGCGAGAGCGTTAATCTACGACGCAACTAAAATATTTATTGGCGAATAAATTTGCTCGTCGCTGCCGTGTGCAAACAACGGACTTACTTACGCGTTGTAATGTACAGCGGCAACGTCTGTCGCGATTTGAACGATCCTTCGCACTATTAACGCGTGAACAACAAACGTCCGAAGCCCCCATAGTCGTCCGGCTGTCGGGTATTATGCTATACATCGCTCTTCGGCAATTTTTCAACAGTAGAGCTACCTAGGCCAAATAAATGGTGGATTTCAAATAGTTTTGTTACAATTTGTTTCTATACAATTTTCCTTGAACATTTTTTTTATTTGATGAAATCTGACTAAATTCAATCCCGCTGCCATTGTAATATGTATCAGTAGGCCGCGGATTTTATGCATTTATTAAAACATTAAATTATTAAAATTACATATGTATTATTACATCATATACTTATTGGTTAAATTGATACACCACGTTAGATAAACGCGAATTGAAGATTTATATAAAATTATTTCAGTGTAAATAATTTATCTTTCATGTTAATAAAATGATCATAATTTTAATTTTATGCAATTTAAAACTAGGAGCCTCAATGGACTGTTTTTAATCCTCTAAATTCATTGAAGACAAAGAATTTTTTATTTGGCTTTCGTAATAATCAATGCATTTTTTATTTCGCATAAAACCCGATAGTTCCAATACTGGTTGAACGAGGATTTTTGAGAGGACACGGGAACAAGATCCTGATCGCAGGATCACCCATGATGAGAGGAACGAAGACGGCAAGGACCTCTTCTTGCCGAAAGTTGGCTCGTTCATTGGCCTCGGCACGGGGTCCTTGTCCAAATACTGAGTCACTGTGACAACAGCGGATCACCGCTGCCATCCTCGTTCACGTTGGGAACGGGGTCGAAAGCTCAGCTGATTGCCACGTATCACTCAAGGGATGAACGGTTGTTTATTAATACCCCGAAGATGCGACCGGCCTCCCGTTAATATAGAGTTACCCTCGCAGTCCTCCACCAGACTAGGGTGAGTCAAAAATTACCAACCCTATTTGTGATGGATTTATAACAACAACGAATAGGTGAAATATGCAATTTAAAAATATTACAAGCAACTCCCACCGTCTTCAATGTCAGTAGAGGATTGTGTCTTATGATTGCCTTCATCTTTCTTCTATTGTTGAAAAAATTAATTTTAGGACATGATCCACCGATCAGTGGTCCAAAAGCTGCAGAGAGTGGTGCTTGCTACCCCCACCACGAGTTCAGAATCCAAACCCCCTAGTCAAAGTAGTCCTACTGCCTAGGGTTGCCTATGCCGAGTTAGACCTGGCTGCCTATACTGCCAAAATTCTAAAAAATTCATTTTAGGACATGGTCCTCCGATCACTGGTGCAAAAGCTGCAGAGAGTGATGCTTGGTATCCCCATCGCGAATTCAGAATCCAAACCCCCTAGTCAAAGTAGTCCTACTGCCAAGGGTTGCCTATGGCGAGTTAGACCTGGCTGTCTAGGTTGTAAAAATCTTATAAAATTCATTTTAGGACATGGTCCCCGATCACTGGTGCAAAAGCTGCAAAGAGTGATGCTTGGTATCCCCATCGCGAGTTCAGAATCCAAACCCCCTAGTCAAAGTAGTCCTACTGCTTAGGGTTGCCTATGGCGAGTTAGACCTGGCTGTCTAGGTTGTAAAAATCTTATAAAATTCATTTTAGGACATGGTCCCCGATCACTGGTGCAAAAGCTGCAAAGAGTGATGCTTGGTATCCCCATCGCGAATTCAGAATCCAAACCCCCTAGTCAAAGTAGTCCTACTGCCTAGGGTTGCCTATGGCGAGTTAGACCTGGCTGTCTAGGTTGTAAAAAATCCTATAAAATTAATTTTAGGACATGGTCCTCCGATCACTGGTCCAAAACCTGCACACACTTACGAGTCCCACCCTCATCGCAATTTCAGAATTCAGACTCGCATGGTCCGCCGAACGGAGAAGACAATCCCCACGAAACGAACGGCGCGTTGGGGTAGCCTAGCGGGATAGACAGTTGCATCTTACACGTCGTCACGCCGGCAGGTATGGGTATCCATCCCATTTGCAACTAGTCGCATTATTGTTAGCCGTAGGTATGTACCATACCGCGCTGGTACACAAACGGATGTGTACACACGTATCTCTGGCCCAGGTAGGGTGCCACGTACGAAGCCGCCTCATCCTCCGAGATCCATCGAGCTCGGTGTGTGCATCCACACGCGTCCACATACAACACCGAGAAGACACGGTGGCAGGGAGGGGTGCGGGGGTGTGCACACGTAGGCCCCCAGAATATAAGGATACCGAGGGCGTATCCGGGGTAGCACACCAACACGCCAACTGCATCTCCACGCGTCCGCGTGTGTGTCCGCGCGTGGGTGGTTGCACACACGTGTATGTGTCGGGCGAGAGAACGGGCGCACAGAGACTGGGGGGTGGTGGTGTAATATAGAGAGCGGCTAAAGGCGGACGTAATTTCCTGCCCGCCTGACAACGCTACAGACATGTTTGCGAACTCGACACACACAACCTACTTAGAGCCTACATGTGTCCCTACGACAATGCGCCGACACAAGCTTAATCTATTCCCCGCAGGTATGTGCGCGCGAGCGCGATCCTGTACGCGATACATACACGTGCGCGTGTGTGTATACAGGGTGAGTTTCGTAGAATGACGACTTCAAATAACCCGTAAGTTATTTGTTGCGCGAGGAAATTGTTCACGCAAATGTCGCACGGTTTTCATGGGGACACACAGTCCTGTAACCTGTTTTTTTTGTTAGTACACCCTGTATGCAGACTGCCCCAAAAATTCCCGAGGTCATTTCGAGCAACTTTTCCCTTTACAGAAATATCCTTCGCGGTCTCGTTGAGGAGTTATCCACGAAAAACGCGGACCAATCAGAGCGCGGTAGCAGACTCCGCCTCCGTGAGCCGATTGGGCCGCGTTTTTCGCTAATAACTCCGGAACGAAGCCAGACAGGACATTTTCGTAAAGGTAAAAGATGCTTCGAATCACCTGAGGAATCCTTAGGAAACCTCTTTGAAGGAAGTACATGTTCGGGACACCCTATAGAGAACTGGGAAGTCCGCGTATGCATGCATACGGACCTGTACGTTATGGGTACGGGATTGTGTCTGTGAGAGACAGAGAGAGGATTCACGATGCGCCCTGGGGGCTTTGATCGGAATACAGAGAGGCTGACCCAATCGGAGGACACCCCGATATAAGTCGACGTTACCACCCACCCGTCTTCTCTGGCCAGGATCCGATACGGCTGAACCGAATGTGTGCGTGCCTTCCAGGCAGGACATTTCCTGCGGGTCAGTATACTGATTTCGGAGATAATTAACTCGGGATTAGGGGTCCTGCGCCGTGTGCTCTCGAGAGTGGTGACTTCGGGAGACTCTGGACGAGGTGAGTCTCTGTTTCGAGGATGATCAATGAGTTGGACGTCGCGGTTGAGTGTCTTTGATCAGGTTCGGAACAGCACTAGTTCAACCACTCAAGATGGCGGCAGTTAAACTTCCCCCGCTCACAGCAGCACACCTCTCACCCATAAATCTATTTTACACTTAGTCCGTTAGGTCCGTGATGGGCATCAGCCGGTGACCGATTTCGGGACTGGCCCCTCGAACTAAACCTTTCGCGAGTCGGTGACACTCGTCATCGGCTCGGTCGCTTTTTATTGAAAGCTCTGCTCTCGATAGTCGTCGAGTTGTTGGAGTGGTCGGGCTCTGGCGTGCGCTGGCTCGTCCAAACATTTCGGACAGCCTAAGGAAACACATTTGCCTGCGGGCAAACACCGTGCGACCGTGGTAAGACGAGGCAGGAACGAGGCGGAACCGTCTTGGTGCTGCCTCCGGGCAAAGTGGAACGCAGAATGTGTCTGGGACTGTTTGCACTGCAGGACAATATTCCGAGTCTTTTGAAGGACGAGCCGAGAAGAGCCATGTTATTTCGTCTCTCTTGCCTAGCCCGTCTCCGCTCGTTTCTTTTATACAGATCCTTCCCGACAGACACGCTCCAGCTTTGATTCCCGAATTTTTGTTGTTCCGTGGGATCTGGTTCGCTTGGAACTACGGGACATAGATCGCCCGTCCTGGAGCAACTGATAGAGAACTTCCTGGCTGCATCATTTATTTAGCTACCGCTACGCGTCCGGGTTTGTGGTTCGCGTTAAGTAGGTTATGCACTGATCCCGGTTCAGCGAATGGGGTATCGCGTTCTGTTAAGAATACTCGGAATACTCAGATCTGGAGTCTAATCAACTAGTCATCAAACATCCATAGACTAAGTCTGAGATAGGTCCCGGTTTATTCACAGCTAGCGGATAGGGTACTGCGTTATGATCAGAGGGGAGATCCGGAGTCTAATCATCAAGTAGTCATCAAAGATCCACATTGTAAGTCTAGGTTAGGTCCCGTTGCGTTATGTTAAGAATACTCGGAATTGGAGACTGCGTTATAATCAGAGTGTGAAGATCCGGAGTCTAATCGTTAACTAGTCATCAAAGATCCTCGGTATTAGTTCAGTCTAAGGTGTTAGCTAGGTCTAGGGTGTTAACTAAGCCTAGAGTATTGTGTTACGTTAAGAATATTCAGAATTAGGGACTCCGTTATGAACAGAGTAGGGAACCAGTGTTCTATTCATCAACTAGTCATCAAAGATCCTCGGTATTAGCTAAGTTTAGGGTATTAGCTAAGTCTAGGGTATTGTTTTATGTTAAGAATACCCAGAATTAGGGACTCCGTCATGAACAGAGTGGGGAATCAGTGTCCTGCTCATCAACTTATCATCATAGATCCTCGATATTAGCTAAGTCTAGGTCTAGGCTATTAGCTAAGTCTAGTCTAGGGTATTAGCTAAGTCTGTTCGTGAATCAGATGGGGGTTCAGTGGCTGCCAGTGTCACAGTCTTGCGCTATCGAAAATAAAATTGCAGCCTTGTTTCCCAGCTTGATAACCGGCATCAGGGACGACGAGAAAAGCAGATCGAAGGAAATCCTACGTGCGTAAACCGCTTTGGCTCTCATAAAATCTCATAACCCGGGGCGGCTAGGCGCAGAGCCCGTGCCCGAGTGTTCTCCCTATTGGAAAAAGAAGAGGGATGACAGAAACGGCCTCCGGAGAAGAAAGAAGGAGGAAGAATCGCTGGTGGCTCGATTCACGATGGGGCGACACCGACGAAAGGGTCCGACGTATACTTCTCTGCCTGTGCGATGAATTTTCAATAGAAAAACCTACCGGGGGTAGAACGAAGGGCTGGCGGGTGGTGCGTGTGTTTGTCTATCGGATCACGCCTTTAACGGAGACTTATTATGCTCTGCCACATGTATATACATGCGTGTAGTACGTGTGCTCGCGATCGCGCACACTGTGTTGCGTCCCTTTCTACAACTACATACTTGTACTGTCGCAACTTCTCCGAGGCATCTGAAGCACCTTCCCGCGAGGAGCAAGTGCTGGCTCTTCGGTGGGAAAAGTAAGCACGTGCTTAGAATATCGGGAGAATGGGCACCACAGGAACTTTCTGAATTTTTCCAAAACATTTGAATTTCACTCCAGCTTGTTGGAATCAAGGTAAAACATTTTTATTTTCCATAAGTTGTTCTTCCAAGGGATCTAGTTCGACCCACCATCGTTTCATCAATTTCCAGAGCTGCGGCTCTCATCTCGCGCCGCAAGATTTGCGAAGTTAACCAGTTTCTCGAATGATTCGCCCAGCCGAGCACCGGATCAAAGGGAGTTTTCCAGGGAGGTGTAACATCTGGATAGCGAGAGGTCCTCTCTTCACTTTGTAAGGAGGAACGTTCCATTACACGACTCTGAAGAATCAATCCTTTCGCTGGCCGTCTGCGCGCAGGAAAACCGCTTCTGCTTCTTTCAGCTCGCGGTGAAAGCCGCAGTTGAATATGAGGCGAACGCTTTGAGCCGGGGTCGAATAGGAATTTTCGAGTTATTACCTCGTATTCCGCGTGCAAACAGAGGCTAGCCGTAGGTGAAACACGGAATGCAACCGGCGCGGCGGCTGCCGGGGACAACGTGTTAAATCTTCGTATTCGAAGCTTCTTCTACACCGCTTTTTTTCCCAAGAAACCATTCCGCTCTTTTCAGTCGTCGCGGACCCGTCCTCGCGTTTTCAAACTGAACGTTCTTGCCGGAAAAATACTGGGGAAGACAGTTCTGCAAGCACGATTTAATAAGAAATATTCATTTATAATGTGCTCGAATGAATTTCTGCCTCGTAATGTTGTTTGACGTTCTCGCTGTTTGTTCGCTGTTAAAATTTTATTGACAAATGCGACGCGACACCTTCGACAAATATTTATACAATTTAGTAGATAGTTTCTGAATATTTTGTACCCCTTTTTTTCTTTTTAAACAGAGGAAAAAATGTTTTTGCGCACGAGGCCCCCCCCCCCCCCGCTCCCTCTCCTAATCACATCAACAAGGGGATGTGATCCAAAAAATATTACGTACCCCTACCGTGATTTGATATGACAATAACTTCCGTGGAAAATTTTCAACAATTTCTGCAAGCACGATTTAATAAGAAATATTCATTTATAATGTGCTCGAATGAATTTCTACCCAGTGATGCTGTTTAACATTTTCGCTGTTTGTTCGCTATTAAAATTTTATTGACAAATGCAACGCGACACCTTCGACAAATATTTATACAATTTAGTAGATCGTTTCTGAATACTTTGTACCCCTATCCTGATTTGATATAACAATAATTTTCGTGGAAAATTTCGAACGTTTTCCGTCGGCGAAAAATTTCTCCAAGTCTCGCGAAATTCGACTGTAATTCACGCATATAGAATATCGATAATGAGTATATCGAAACGTCATAATCCTCGGGCGCTGGCAATTATTTTTAACGAACCCCGGGCCGGGAATATTTTCAATAAACGAACGCGGTGATCCAGAAACATTACTGATTAAAACATACATTATTTATTTTTGAGGTACGCGCTTTAATGTAGGTTAATATTAATTGAACGTTATATTATTCAGCCGTATCCGCCTCCCGCCTCCCCGCCGCACCCCGTCACCACTCCCCATTCTCCCCCGATCCCCTTCGCGCTCGAAAGAACTGCAAACAAGTTCATTATTTTTGTAATTAAGCTTCCATGCGAAAATTGCTATCGGACCTGTCTCTGGCGGAAGTATTTTTCCGTATTAATGGCGAAACTCGATATGGAATCCATTAAATCAGAAATATTGTTTAATATTAACAACCCACGCGCCGGCTATTTTTCAGCTGTACACCGACATTCCCAAGTGAAAAATTATGCAAAATTCGGGAGCCGAACTTTTTTCTATCTTTTTGCGTACGATCTACGAAACGTAAGAGGACGCCCATTTATAATACACTATTATTTAACACTAGGTTTACGGGACCCGTCAAAATGACCGGGTCCAGATTTTTTATTTTACGATTATTTATATAATAAAAACAATTTCAAAAGAAATAATTGTATAGATATCTTCAGTGCAGCACATATTACAATTATTACAAGCCGCACACCGTGTATCACCCCGATCTTCCCCACTCCCAACGATAGAGGGAGAGGGAGCAAAACAAAAAAAAATCCAAAAATCAAATCCCATCGTTCCCGGGTGGACGTAACAACGAGTGATCTAGTCATCCGTGAATCGCCCGCGAAATTCCTGATATTCCGCGGCCGTATCGTGGAAACTCAAACATGGCGGTACGCATTAAAAGCAACGAGCGGAACGACGGGGGGATGGATGAAGGGGGGATGGGGTAGCTGGCAACGAGAATAAGGGCTAGGGGGAAAAGCCGAAGCCTGGCGGATAGAAATAAAGGCGGGCCCGTACAATTTCTTCTTTTTCTCGTTACGGTTCCTCCTCTTGCTGCTTCTTCGTTACCGCGAGGAATACCGGGACTACGACGACGGGCTTGGCTCTCTCTCTCTCTCTCTCTCTCTTTCCCTCTGTCGTCCTTTGGTGAATGTTATGTGGGTCGTTCCATCTCATCTCGGCTAGCTACCTCCTCCCCTCGGTTCCCCTGACTCCCCTTCCGCCGTGTTTCCCCTGGCGGAGTCCTCTCTTTCAGCCCCCTCCCCAGGTCTCTTCCGTTCCGTTTCGTTCCGAGGCTCTGGCTTGCGAGCCCAACTTGCGTCAATATTTGACTCAAACACGTTAAAACAATACCCAGGCCCCGGAGTAGAGAGTCGTTTCAACGTGCTTCTCAGAATTTTATCTCGCGTCAGAAAACGCCTAACGACTTCCCGCCGCGGAGAATTTCGGGCTTGTGGAAGGGAGTTTGCGAAGACCCGGCGGAAAACGGTGCGGAACGCTCCGAAAGCGACCATGCCGGAGGATGAGGACCTCTCTCTCTCTCTCCCTCATTTTTCTTGTCTTTTTTTCGTCTTCTTCTTCTTCTTCTTCTTTTTCCCAGAGACCTCTCCTCCCTTTTTAGGTCCCCGTGTCTCTTCCGCGCTGTCTCCTCTCGCGGCTTCAGAGCTCGTCCTTCCTCTTTAATTTCATATTTATCTTCCCTCGTTTTATACCGGCGACCAAGTGGCACGCGCGTTCTCTTTCTCCTTCTCTTGCTTTCTTTCTCCCTTTCTACCCCGGTCCACCAGGACTCTTCATTATGCCAGGGTTCGCCGGTAAATAGAAGCGAAAAAGGCAACCCGCGCGCCGCGCCGCCGCGGATCGATCGGTGGATTGTTTGATTAATTCATTTCTTGCGATGGCCGAGGAGAGCACCGCGCGCCGGTGTAATGTAGTTTGATTGTTGTTCGAGGGGACGGATGATCACCTCAAGCCCAAGTTCCCGGAAACGATCCCCGTCCCGAATGCACCTCCGCACTTTCGAACTGTTCCACCATGATTCTGGTATATGCTAACCCCATTCTTTACGTCTCGATCAGAGGCGGAGTATCGCCTTAATTTTTCGCGGGAGGCACAACCCCCTACGCAGAAAACTTCCTTACCGGCACGGCGAGCTCTCGTAGGTGTGCACTCGTTGTGACACCTTCAGACGTATGAATACGTAGCACTTTTTGGGAGAGCACTTGACCAAACTGTAGCGTGGAAATCGTACGGAATGAGCAAAGGATCTCAACTTAGAAATTACTTAAATTGTAGAGATGCTTCCATTGTTAAATAACTTGCTTCACTAGAGCATATATTATTGTAAAGGTTCAGTTGCGCCATTTATACCCAGAATTGTCAGCTGAGGAGAGGGAATACGAATTCAAGGGAAACAGTCACCCCTCTCTCCAAGTAAAAGATTAGCAACTCTGGATTCAAACGAAAAATTGTTTTAAATACCAGTGTGGCAATTTTTGGCAAAAGCTATAAACTGAGGGTTGATAATTGTTCCTGGTGGATTGTGGATCGTCATACAAAATTGTTTGACGAGGGAAAATCGTCAGATGAGGAGAATTGAGGGGGAAATGTTATCTGTCAGTAGAGGATAAAGTTTGAGTAATGACACAATAAGTCTTAATCTGGCCATGCCACATTTTTGCTAATTAATACCCACTCTTGAATAAAATTGTCAATTGTTCGTTTAAATTAACTCTTGAAGAAAACAGTTACATGCTTGAACCCCTTAATTTTCTCCGAGGATTTCATTGTATTCTGTTGCATCCCCACATGTGATTATTCGCTCGCAATGGCGGATCGTTCCGACGGGTCACAGGGTCGATGGAAAAAGAATGAAAGTGAAGTGACCGGACTGCAGATGAACGGTTGTGTTTGAGAGCAAATATCCCAGCAGTTTTTGTAAATGGTAACTTGAAGCATATCGTCCCGTCAGTCTTGAAAGAGTTAATGTGTGTGCCGAAGTTATTACGCGAAATGTTTTCACGGAAGTGTGCCTCTGTGTAGCCACGGTCAACAATCATGCGAGGGGAAAAAAATGGCACTCTGCTTTCGAGAAAAACAAATTCATTTCACTTTGTAACCGGGTGACGCGTGTACCATTTTTCCACATCACTATCAGAAGCATGTTTTGCCAAAAAATTTTGTTTTATTTGCGGTTGTGTTTCGGAAAGGACGACCCCCCCCCCTTCTCCCCCGGATATGTCAATTCCCCGTGAAAGGCTCAATTAAATGTGTTTGGGGTCGTGTCACATGATTTTACCGAGCAAATGGTCAACGAGCACGTGACTTTACATAATGTGAAAAATTATCGATATTTAAATTACAATAATTTCGGAAAAACAAACAGTACAACCATAAGCCAAGATTCATTTTGAAGCTTGAAGCCTCTACTTTCGCCCAGCATTGTCAATATTCCTCTAAGATAATTTTACATGACGTAACAGGTGACCCAAATCGGAGATCCATTTGTCCTCAATAATGGTACAAATTCAACCTCTGTGGAAACATTTAAAAAATTATTTCAGAAATGAAACTACCACGGATTTAAAGATTGAAGCCTCCTCTTTCCAACGAGTCCTTAAATATCGATATATTTGATTATTATATATATATATTTGATTATATAAATATGTTGAAAAAATGCATTTGGTCGGAATTGTGAAAAACACTAGTCAAAATTGATTTTCACGACTTTTTTAGCTGGGCTTATATCGAAAATTTAAGAGGCACGTTTGGTCAAATTGTATAAATTATATACGCTCCGAAAATTTCATTGAAATGGGTTACTTGGTTTACGAGGAACGACAATCTTGAAAAATTGCAAGTTTTACCAATTTTGATCGTTTATAACTCGTAAACCAATTAACTAATTTCAATGAAATTTTCGGAGCGTATATAATTTATAAAAGTTGACCAAACACATCTTTCAAATTTTCGTTATTGGGCCAGCTAAAAAAGTAGTAAATCTTCTTGATTTGTTTCCGAGTTTATGAGACTCGAATGAAATAAGATTCGTTGACAATCGAATTCCTTGCTCGTTTATGTGAAAGAGGGCGTGAATTCTGAAGACCATGAATGGGTCGTGAGGAGATTTCGCAAAACTGATTGCTCGAGGGTCAAGCATAAAGATCGTCCGGTAGAAGACGCGAGAATATGGGTTTCATTGTGGCCATAGAAAAGCAGTATTCCACTAGTCTAGGACGGAAGAAGGGGCTACACACCGGTCAGTAGTCGTCATTCTTCGGGGCCATTTCTTGGGCATCGCGGCGGCATTTAGGCAGTTTACCGGGCCGTTTCGCCGTCTGAATGGCCGTGTAACGTATTGCAAACATTTTACCGTTGGCCGAGGCGCGCGGCAAACAAGGACGGAGAGGGGACAATTCCGACTGGTAGGACATTGTGCCTAATGTTTGGACATGTGTTCCGCTCCGGTCACGCCTTTTGTTATCATATTCTATGCATGTTTGCCCGCTTAAAATGTTGTTTTAGCGCTTGCGCCACGCCGCACGGTGTCATCCCCGCTGTGTGTCTCGCCCTTCAACCGACTGACACGCGTTCCCGTCAATGGAGATCAAACAGCGTCTTATTCTTCCAAACCGGGGGTGGGAAACCTGTTGCGGGGCACCATAGGGGGTGCGTCTCGCGTCTCCTTCAAAATTTCTCTGCCGAACCTTCCTCCCAGATTTTTTTATTACATTTTTATTACGCCCCTCCTGTGACAGGAGGGGAAGTTGCAATTTTTTATTTTTAACCAATTTAATTTAATTTATACTAATTTTGAGGTTCCCTTAGCGCGAAGCAAAAAGTGCGACTGATTTGTATCGTAGTTAACTTCACTTGGGTTGCACTAATTCCGAGTTTCTATGTAACACATCTGGTATTTATGTTTCATAAGAAAAACTGTACCTCGAAGTACCTTAGTCGATCCTGACGGATTTTTTGGAGACTTCATCCAGATAATGTGGAAACAGTACATTTGTAGGTTATAGGTCAAAGGGATTTTCAAATTTCTGGAAAGTCGAGAAAATTGAGGGGATATTAAAAATAAAATTCCATAAAAAGCCGAATATTTCGCATAATGAGAAAACAGTACAACTGTATAGGTTGAGCCAAAGATTTTAGAATTTCTCAAAATTCTAGAAAATTGAGGGACATTAAAAATATGATTCCATAAAAAGTTAAATATCTCGAGTAATGAGGAAACAATACATTTATAGGTTATAGGTCAAAGGGATTTTCAAATTTCTGGAAAGTCAAGAAAATTGAGGGAATATTAAAAATAAAATTCCATAAAAAGCCGAATATCTCGCATAATGAGAAAACAGTACAATTGTATAGGTTGAGCCAAAGTTTTTAGAATTTCTCAAAATTCTGGAAAATTGAGGGACATTAAAAATATGATTCCATAAAAAGTTAAATATCTCGAGTAACAAGGAAACAGTACATTTGAAGGTTATAGGTCAAAGGGATTTTCAAATTTCTGGAAAGTCGAGAAAATTGAGGGAATATTAAAAAACAGAATTCCATAAAAAGTTAAATATCTCGAGTAACGAGGAAACAGTACATTTGACGGTTAGAGGTCAAAGGGATTTTTGAATTTCAGAAAATTCCACAAAACTGAGGGAATATTAAAAATAGGATTCCGTAATAATGTCTCGGATGTAAAACACATTTTGTCAAATAGATGAAAAAACGGAGGAAAAAGACGCACAGCAATCCGAGTACAGGGCCAGCAGACGAGGAGCGTGGGAGAGGTTCTATGCCAAAAGGTCAATTAACAGTTGGACCGATCGGCCGGAATCACTTCGCAATTTTGATTAAAGTGTGCAACACGAGCTGGCAAATATATACGCGAGCCATGGCGGAGGGGTGGGTGGGGGGGGGGGTGGTTGTAATTCCGCTGTGAAAACAAAAATCGGTAAAAAACGTGTAAAGGGCTGGAAAGCGGGAAAGCCGGGTGGGGAGGGAGGGAGGGAGGTTCGGTGTGACGGGCTATAATCTTGCTGTCGTCGAAATCCTTTGTTGTTTTTCGTGTTTGCCGTTATTTGTTGATGGTGAAATACGAGCTATTAATAAAAATCTGAAACATTTTTTCCCCCGATTGATTCGAAGTGCGCGCCGGAAAGCCGGCTTGTGCAAACTCGTGTCGTCCAAGGAACATCTATGTTTAGTGACAAACGATTCGCGCGCGTACACACACACACACACACACAGTACGTGTATTCTTTTTTTTGTTCGACGATTTAATTACGTCTGAAGTACGTATAAAAATGCTTTCACGAGCGATACGAGGGCGGAGGGAGGGGGCCGGTGGATATCGATAAATATTTGGTGCATTTTTTTTTCGTAGTCAATTCCGTTCGGCAGAACACTGGAAAAAATGCTTGATACATATTTGCGAGCTGCTCGTTTTTCTGTGATAGCCTATTTACCAAATACACGTACAAGCGAGTGCAAATTTCCCCGGCAAAAAATTGGCTGCGCCGTGAAAAACAGAGTGTCTGTTGACACGAGCTCAGGCCAACTTTTTCCCGCTGTTTGTGCGCGTACGTATGTGTTTCTAAGCAGGCCCGATGGATATCAAATAGTAGCTCGGAGGCGCTCCGGGGGATCGAGGAAGATCGCCGATCTAGGTGGCGCCACGGTCGTAAAAAAATATGTAGAACAGGTTAAGTGGAATTATTGGGGCTTTTGTTAGGTATTGACAAGCTTTAATGCGCATTCAATAAAGTGCAATAAAAATTGGCTTTCAAGTTTGATAAGCAATAATTGTTTCGACCATAAATGGTAGACATAGCAGTCAAGTTAGCATTAAAATTGCCTGACAAAAGTTATCTGATCTCTTCGCAACTATATAACCATAATTTATGGGTACAGGATCTATCCACACGATTTAAGAAAATTCACAAGTCCAACGATTCTAAACTAAAAAATTCGAGGCCGGTCTTTATCTGAACTCTTCGCTATTATAACCATAGTCCAATGGGTACAGGATCTATCCACACGATTTAAGAAAATTCACAAGTCCAACAATTCTAACCTAAAAAATCCGAGGTTGGTCAAAGGACCGGTCGCTAACAGGTCCAGTGTTAAAAACACGCAATCAATTTCCCTATCGACTGCAATGACACATCCGGGTAAAATGGAACGCCTTTCGAATAAAGGATCGACCGGAATCTTGTCCGATCGATTAGCCAATTGAAAACGAATTTTCGTAAACATGACTATTTTTCAGGGTAGCTGGAGCTGTGGGTCAGCGTGGCTGCCATAAATCATTTGGTCGGGACGCATCCCTTAACGTTCCACGCCCCGACAATAAACTGGGGGCATTGCACGTGTAATCAAAGGTTGGCTGGGTCGTTGTGCGGCCTTAATGCTGTTTCCTGGGGGCGTGTAGGGTGGTGTCATAGTATTCATCGACGCCTGAGAAATAGACAGCCCCGACAAATTGGCTGGGAAAGACTCTATGTATAGCTGTAAATGTCCGATTCTGGAATGCAAATAAAAATACTATTACAGTGTCTTCAAGGTTAATAATAATTATCAGGTACAAGGCTGATCATCAAGGTCCCCTGTAAGGCCCCACATTACATTTTTATCTCGCTCACGTCTTAAATAAATATTATTCAGCACTTAGATTAACATCGCTACACCGTGGGTCTTCGCGCAAGATAAAAATTGTTTGCATTCCAAAGAGATGTGCTTCAGAAAAAAGTGGTGCAGGAGTTAGGTCCCATTTCTCCTCAATAATAGTACAAATTCAAACCTCTGTGAAAACATGAAAAAATTTTCTTCGGAAATGAAACTACCACGGATTTAAAGATTGTAGCCTCCTCTTTCCAACGAGTCCTTAAATATTGATATATTTACAATAATTATCATATGTATATTTGATTATATAAATATGTTTAAAAAATGCATTCGGTCGGAATTGTGAAAAACAATAGTAAAAATTGATTTTCACGACTTTTCTAGCTGAGCCAATAGCGCAAAATTTAAAAGATGTGTTTGGTCAACTTGTATAAATTATACATATACGCTCCGAAAATTTCATTGAAATAGATTAATTGGTTTACGAGTTACAAACGATCAAAATTGGTAAAAAGAACGACAATCTTGAAGAATTGCAAGTTTTACCAATTTTGATCGTTTATAACTCGTAAACCAATTAACCAATTTCAATGAAATTTTCGGAGCGTGTATAAGTTAGGATGTAGGTCCGCCAGGCCCACAATCGAATATCAAAATGTTGTTTTCCCGGGGTCCGGCAGGATCCTAGCAGTCCCGAAGAAATCGATGAATGGACTCCCCGTCTGAATGCTTGTTCTTTCAACAGGTTCGTCCGGTGTTCTCACAATCGATCATCGATCCCGGACGCAACACTCCGCCCTTCATCGAAGCCTACTTTCCATTCGATTCTCGTTTGAAAATAAAAAAGGGCCAACCTGGTCAGCGCAACGAGCCAGTGCCAGGAGCCACCATTGAACGGCATGCCAAAAGAATTCACGAAAAAGGCACAACATGAATTTCACGGCGATTCTGCGCAGCACAATGAGACTCCGGATCCGGACGTTTTGACTTTTGTCCGGTCTTTAGCCATTGCCGGGGTTCCTTCGCTTCGCTGTCTCGGTTCTTCGCCTCTTCAATCCCAAACCGGACGTTTGCTGCTCTGGATTCGAGCCCTTTTCCTATTCCTTTACTCTTCCCTCCCACCCTCGCGAACCCTGAAGAATACCATTATGCATTCATTTGTCGTCGGGGCAAGTAATTGGTTCTTTTGATGACTTTGAAATTTCACCGAGAAACCTTCTTTATCATTACTAGACTGCGGATCTTTATGCATTTATAGAGTAAAGTGCCCAAATATGAACCACTTTTTGTTGATGATATTTTTTTATTATTTTAGAATACTCTTCTTCGTCCAAAAGATTATCAGTCGCAGATGCATTTCCTCCCTATGAGATTCTGGGGTCAAGTTTGTCCAAAAATTAATACAGCTTGGGAAAAATATTTTTTTTTCGTGGCGTGTCATTTGCAGGCTCCAGCGAAAGGGGTTCTTAATATGGTACACCATGAGTCCCTAATGAACCACTTTTCGTTGATGTCACAAAGTGTCCAGATATTTGGAATACTAACACGTACAGTTTTTTTCTGCTTCTTCACATAACGTATCCATGAACGATTTCTCCAAAACATATTTGTACAATCCATTAAGATGATTGTCTTCTCGAAAATTCCTCCAACCTCCCAAAAATTATAAAATGTTACGACCTCCTTACAAAATGTAGGAAAACATGAATTCAAAATGCTAACGTAGTTCTGTCGACAAAAAAGACCTTGGGTGTATTACCGACAGAGAAATGTTAATATTCTAACGGTTTCGTCCAGCTAATTAGCGTAGCTGCTCTGATTGTAATTCCACATTTTTCCGGGAATCAGGCAAAGCCTGTCCGTCCACCAGAAACCGTGACAACGAGTCACGCTGGTATGTCAGCGTGCGATTGATTAGCAGCTTCATGAATCACGGGGCAACGTTAATGCCGATGATAATGGAGAAACAATTTGTACCTGCGAGCAAGGCAGCGTGTATCCCCGAGCAACCGAGCACACCCCGGCGGTGCAAAATGGTCGACAACAAAGTGTCCTGCGGGGTTGATCGATGCTCTCGAACGGCCGTGTCGAGGAGCCTCGCTCTCTAATCCTATCGCGATAGAAATCTAGGCCTATAAGATCGTTTGTACGTTTGCGTGTATCGGACCCGGTTAGGTCGCCGTTGGTTTCACCCTAAAGTTCCCGTGCCGGCGCGCGGCAAGGGAAGGAAAAGGGACCGCCTGCCTCGCAGCATGGATTGGATTGGATCGGCTTAACACTGATTTAAGCCAATCAGTAAACAGCCAGCCACCAGTCTCGAACCTCAACATTGATCTCGTTAGCTCTTTACAAGTTCAACGTTGCGTCCCCCTCCCGGGGAAAGAACCGGTCACGCATAATTCGATGCGCGATCTTTCTTTTTTTAACCGATTGCCTTCCTATTCACTCGGCTCTCCTCGACCGCGAATCCTGCTACCGAATTCTGCCGGAAATCACTGTCCTCCGCTGGAGTCTGTCGGGCCTTCAAAATCAATTGTACAGCAGGGTTTTTCGCGTCCTTGTAAAGGGAAATATTCAATCTACGAGTCCGTGGGAGATTCAGTCGCGTCGTGGAAAATTATCTAGACTAAAGACAATACACCTAGAACGATGTTGGTGAAAGTAGAAGCCTGAAGCTTTAAAATGAGTCCAGGATGATCATGGACGTCTAAAGTCCATGGAAGATTCAGTCGCGTCATGGAAAATGATCTAGACCAAAAAATGAACGATGTTAGTGAAAGTAGGAGCCTGAAGCTTTAAAATGAGTCCAGGATCCAAAGTCCAACGTCCAAAGTCCATGGAAGATTCAGTCGCGTCGTGGAAAATTATTTAGACCAGGTTGATCATGGAAGTCCAAAGTCCATGAAAGTCCAAAGTCCATGGAAGTCTAAAAGCCATGGAAGGTTCAGTGGTGTTGTGGAAAATGATCTAGAGGAGAAGTGAATGATGGTTAGTGAAGGTAGAAGCCTGAAGCTTAAAAATGCGACCAGAATGATCATTGAACTTTTTCGGAAAAAACGAGTTGAGCGCACACAATCCAAGGAGAAGAGGAAGAAGAAAATTTGGAGTAGCTAGGAGTTCCGTAGGAATCGCGGGCGGCGTAACGATACGGCTAAACATACTTCCATAAAGTCGCACACATAGTGCAACGGAGTTCATACAGCGGCGTGGAACGAGCTGGATGTTAGTATTTTAAGCCTATTTAAGTGTGTTTGTCGTATAATATTGACATCGTGCACACAAGCAAAGATAGCACCGCGTGCACACACTCGCACACGCACGAGTCAATCCTCTTTCTCCCTCGGTCTAGTCCGTGGTTCCTCGTCCTCTTTCGCACCTTTACTCACCCCCTTCGGCTATCTCGCTCTTTCATTCGCTTTTCTCCTCCTCTCTCTCCCTCTCTCTCTCTCTTGAGCGAGCTGGCCCTCTTCACCCCTTTTTTCCGGAGGTGTAGGCGCGCACACGTAAGAAAACACACGCACAAATGAGAGGAGAGGAGCCGAGGGGAGCGAGTGAATCAAATCGCGGTGTGTGCTCGGCAAACGACGCCCTCGCGTCGCGACGCCTTCTTCTTTCACCCCCGCAAGCTCGCGGGTACAGAAAACGAGGAGATTCCGCAGAGACACTCTCTCTCCCTCTATCCTGAACCTTGCTACCGTTACGTCGAGATTAGCCGCGATCGATTCCGTCTTTCGATGTCTCTATGAGAGCAAACACCGCTCTCTTACGCTTCCGAACAACTCCTCGAGGTCCTCACAATGTGCGAATCTGTATGCAACAACCGGTAACCACACATCTCTTTCCTGCTTTGAACATGTTGATGGGTCGCAAACAATTTTCATGCTTCTACTGTTCTCAATTGCTTCACCTCGTTGTTGTCATTAATGCGGAGAATCCTCTTCAATCTTCAATGTCAGAGAGATCTAAAAGAAGTTCCATATCAGTGTTCACTTCGCTGTAAAGGTGATTTATCCCCTTAAGTCGTACACGCGCGAAGAGCTGCCACAGTCAGTCCGCCCGTAAACCAGCAAACATAATTTCCCGCGGGCTGAACACTATGCACCCCGGAGAATGAGAGAGAGCAACTCGTGTCCCAGTGTTTCCCGGGCGAAATTCCGGCGGACCGACGCCACCCCCGTAGCGGCTCGAGTAAAAGGCTCCCATAAAAAAGGAACGGAATAGGGTAAACGTTTGCACAGTTCTTTGGCAGAGGCTGCGGGGTGAGTGTAAAATACGTTGCGTCTATAAACATAATTTATCGTAATCGATTCCCGGGGTCCGGGGGGTTCTCGTGCCGCGGCCAGCGTCCCGCTGCGCCGGTGGTATGTTCCATGGTGTTACATAATTGTTTGCCTCGCAGCATGGGGCAGGCACGCCCCACCTGGCGCTACGGTCCCCCATTCATTCCACGGGCCGTAAGACCGTGACAAGGGCGAAGCCTCGGCCGTTTGGCCCCGTTACCTCGGCCTCGTAATTTGTCACGATTACCAGGAGATTACTGGTGTCGCTGACAGCCTTTTGGCTACCGTTTGCCAGCCAGACTCCGGCCTGACTCCTCCCTCGAGATCTTCCTGATCTTCGCCTTTGATTAAAAGCTGCCACGCCATTCACCGTCGACTTCCGGCCAGGAATATTCGGATACGCTCTCGCCGTCGGGACGCCATTATCGTCCTGGAAATATTCGGTGGATCAGCACAACATCCCTTTACATCAGGCCTACGTTAAAAATTACTAGTTTACATTTATGGAGATGATGAAAATGCTTTTAACCACATTTCTAGCCACTTTCTGATAGTTGCACTGGGGTTTATGCTTTTCTGAGAAAGAAGAGTGCAACTGGAAATGGTAGAAGAATTTGGAGATGTTGATCCCCTAGTTTCAAGTTGCTGACAAATCCATAAATACTAGATCCACGCTAAAAAATACAATTTTACATTTATGGAGATAATGAAAATGTTTCTATCCACATTCCTAGCCATTTAATAGTTGGACGGGGGGGGGGTATGGTTTTATGAGAAAAAGGAGTGCAACTGGAAACGATAGAAAGATTTGTTGATGCACTATTTTCAACTTGCTGGCAAATCCATAAATCCTAGATCCACGCAAAAAATGACTATTTTACATTTATGGTGATAATGAAAATGCTACTATCCATATTTCTAGCCATTTTCTGATAGTTAGACTGGGGGTCTATGCTTTTATGAGAAAAAGGAGTGCAACTGGAAACGATAGAAGGATTTGGGTATGTTGGATCCACTATTTTCAACTTGCAGGGAAATCCATAAATCCAACGTTCCATAACCCAATGGTTGCAGATTGTCACACATGGTGTTTTTCCTTACACACCAGGATTTATGGTCTAATAACAATGACGCCGATGTAATTGCGGTAGCATAAACGAAACGGAACGTCCTTAGTCCAATTCTGTCGTGTGTGTACAAACCTGTTGACTAACTCGAGAGTCGGTCTCTGTCAATGTTTTTGCAAACGATTACGAAATAATCCGGCAGGCATTGTATACATATGAAGTCGGGCGCGCGCGTGAACACGGGCCTGCGCTCGTTCGCCGGTGTGTTCGAAGAATGCAAATGATAATCTCGGAGCGACGATTCCGTTAAGGTGCATCAACACCTCGAACGTTGGTATACGTCATTAATTAAATGGAAGAGTCGATGGAGTGGTGCGCGGTGGTTAGAGGCTGTAGACAATCTCCAAATATTTGCGAGGCCAAATATCTTACCTAAACATCGGAGTGACACGGTAGTTTCTAACCATCACTCTGATCTCTTGCGTATAACTGCTTTCTGAAGTGTCGGGCTCGTGCGGGCACAACGCTGACACTGAAACGAAACAATACTTCTGTTGCTGGCTACATTAAAAACCATGTTCAAAAATACAATCGACTCTTTTACCGAGAACAAACATTTACTGCGGGACAATTCTCGGCAGTTTTCCTAACCTCTTTAACACTGTGGACCAGTTAATCTAATATCTATCTAATATTTCAATACGTTAGAAATATAATTGTATTTTTCTACAGACACAGTTTACTTAAAGTAAAGTGCCCAAATATGGTATAGTCGCCTATTATGGCACTACCTTATATCTTGTAAAGGAGAAATCGTTTATGTTAGGCAGCTGCAAATGTTTTAGCAGCAACATTAAACAAACAATTTTGAATAAAATTTATTCATGAATGTGCTATTATTCTCGGTCACGATCATTCTCGGTTATCAAAAACAATATTGTTTGCCTCGACCAGAGTTGGGCAAAAATTTTATTCAAATAAAAATTTCGAATGAAGTAGGTTTTTTCCAAGTGGGTTTTGAACCCACTTTATTCGAAATTTTTATTTGAATAAAATTTTTGCCCAACTCTGGCCCCGACAAAGCTGTAAATGGCAAATCAGTATCGAGAAACCGGTTTCCTCGGGTTTTTTTCGGAGAAAAGCCGAAGCTCTTCATCGAGACTCACACGTGGCCAGGTCGTAAAACAGTTTTATGGTGTTCCATGTGAACCAAGCATAGTCATAAACCACAAACCCTTCCTAATATAGTACCGGGTGGTCCTCGGAAGAAACCGCAGGTCCTTTCCAATTTCAATTGAACGTAGCCGGTCATTAACCGGTTGTTAGGGTTGTTTACCCTCGCGGCCACGGAAAATTAGCATGGTGTGCGACGATCATCCACACCGATTGGACGTAAACACGTTCGATATAAATACGTTTTTACGTAGATAAATAATTCCGATCGAACTCCCGGTGGATTTTTTAAATCGTAAAATATATCTCACGCATCGAAATTCATTATAATAAAGTTTGTAGAAATAATATTTATTTTCTGCAGAGAGAGATTACGTTAATTGTCGATCCGGTATCGATATATGTATTGAACAGTCCAGGAAATTATGGATTATTGTGAATTGAATATGAAGACAGAACCGCCGAATGTAAATATTTCGAGGCACGTAAGCAACACAACCCGAAAATTAAATTGCATATTACTGAAATAATTAAACTCTCTGTTTGCGTAACACTCGGGCACACGTCAAAAATTCCGGAGCCCGTCGGCGTTACCGCGTTTATTATAAAAAAAATGCATCGCAGCGAGTGAAATTATCCTTTCCGATATAAATATTATAAATTTGACGGCACATTAAGCGGGTTTAACGTTTTCATACGCTGGAAATTTGTTCTGCTCGGTGTGTCGCTTTTGCTAATGAATTGTTGTAGATAACGTGTGGTCGAAATCATATTTTTCTGTTCGGAGAATTATTTGTGTACAACCAATTCGGTATTCGTAATTCAATAACTAAATAGTTTCGTGTTATTTGTGTAACTAAGCATACTCGTCAACACAGGACTATGTTTTCTAGAGTTCACAATACTAAGTATGTAGATAATAATATAAAAGATAGAATATAAGATAGTAGTTGATATATGTCTCAAAATTCCTTCAATATCCGTAACTGGGAGGTTCCTCAGATCATCTGAAGCAACATTTTCAAAAATGGCGACAGTCCTCCCAAAACGCAGTTAGGTTTGCTGACCCCGATTGTCCTGGTGTGACACGAGTGTTTGCAGAATTTCGCCGACATAAACAGAAAGTTTATCTCGGGCAGGGTGTGAAATGATGCAGGTTCAGGAGACAACGGAACAGGGGCCGAAGTGACGAGCGTGTCGCGTCTCGGTTTTTCTGGGTCGAGGCTGGCCCATGGCAACTGTAGGCTGGCAAACATGATCGCCCGCCGAAAGCAAACGCGACACTTTGATCAGGGCCGGCTGGAAGCAGCGGAAGTGGCGCGTGCATTAAGCTCTTCCGCGAAGCAAAGGGGATTTGGTGGGGGGAGGGGTGCGGCGAGGGGGTCGCGTGTGTCCGCGGGTCACCCGGTATCTGGCTGGTTATAATGTATGGCCTAGTCAGGTTCGGCACGGTCCAGTAGGGGGGTTCGGTTGACAAATCATTAACTATGCATCGAACCGGCCTGCAAATACTCGTTACTAGTGCTTCTCCGTACTAGCCCACCCTCGGCCTCGTTCCTCCACCTCCACCACCTCCTCCTCCACCCCCCTGGTCCCCTCTATGTCGCCCTCTCGCCCCGTGCGACCCTATCTCTCTATGCTTGGGACCCCTCCAACCCCCGACACTCCTTGCCACCCTCCCCGCGAACCGACAAACGCGGCACCATCAACGTACCTTCTGTCAATAGGCCAACCTAGCCATACCTAAATACATCGGTAATCATTATGCAGCATTATAACATCGACTGCGCTCGAACCCGTTCCCGCGACTCTTTCAATTTTTCGGGATGACCACGCGCGGGCCACCGGCTATGGAATCTCCGTCGCTGTGGCAATCTCGGAGCCAGGCTTTTTCAAGTCTCAAGTGCGTCGATGGAATAACATACGGTTCGCCGGGCAGGTCGCCTGAATTCTACATGCAGGAATGAGTCGAAAAGAAACAACGAAAAGCGAGTTCAAAGATCCGTCGGGCTCGCGTGCTTCGGTACACGCAAGAAGCGCGGTGAATTGGAATTCCTCGTTTCATACATTTTTCGAAGTCTAAATTTCTTAAAGGTCTCGCAGACCGCGCGTCTGCGATCACGGGCGAAGCCTCTCCGAGATCAACATTGTTTCCCAGAGAAGTCGAGCGAGTCCCGGGTCAGAAGTTGCGCACAACAACCTCTCCTAGGTCAGTTTCGTCTTCCACGCCGAAAATCCGAGAGCGTGGTGATTAAAAGGACCCACGTGCGGTGGGCTTCGCGAAGGCAAAGCTTATCGAGCTCGGGCGACAGTAAGCATGGCGACGTAAGAAAGAATAGGAGGAAGGGAGAGAGAGGTAGAGAGAATGAGGTAGACGAAACCTAGTGGGTTGCATGTAAAGGGAAAAGCGGTCCGTGTCGGGGAGGCAGAGAGAAGGAAAGAGAGAAGGAGATAGAGTACATGCCGCAGGATGGTTGGTATACAGTAGCGCGTATAGTCCGCTGGTCGATGGTGCGGCCCGTAACGCCCAGCTACTGCGCAACCAATGCGCGAGTCCACCATGTTTAATGCTGCGAATTCGCTCACCCTCCGAGGTTGTTCGCCCTCGTCCCTTCAGCCCTCCTCGCCCAGCATGCTGGTACCGACCCTAACCTCCGTCTGCTCGTCCTCCTATCCCCTCCGTCCTGCCCTTTCTGCCCTTCCTTCGTTCCTTCGTTCGCCGACTATGCAACGGATCGCCTCTCTCCTCTTTCTCTCTCTCTTCCTCTCCTCTCTTCAGGTTCCGTCGCTGTCGAACCAGTGGCCCCGCATTGCTGCTGCGAGCCTTCTCTCCTCAGCGATCCACTCGCGCGCCACATAACGGACAACAAATTCCCATGTACAAGCGGCTGGAAACCGCATCCAGCCATCCACCGCCCCTATTCTCTCTCTTCATCCCCCCAGGTTTCTCTACCCTCTTCTTTCCCGTTGTCCCTCGCTCCATCCCCCGACCCTCCCCCTTTCAACAGGATCAACTCGTCCCTTTTTCTCTCTCCCGCGCGCGTTTTGTCTCTTCTATCTCGTCCTTTTCGTTCACCGCTTTCTCTCAACAAACCTTCTCGCTTCTGCTCGCCCTCCAACTCTTCCTCGCCCCTTTCGTTCGCCACCCCCGTTTTCCCAGCCGACTCTCTATCCGTTCTCCAGCTCTGTTTGTACGATCCTCTGCCTCGAGTCGATCGCGAACCGGCGAACGGGGGCTGTTTTTAACGTGTTTTTCACGAGGTTCAATTATGCTGCTCTCCCCCGACCAGGCGGAATTGTAGCCAATCATTAGCGAGATGAAAGGTCCTCGGGGGTGAGCGCCCCCTCCCCCCGGAACTCGCGGACGCCGATTAATCGCCGAAGAGGGGGATGATGTTGTTGGTAGGGCGGACGTGTGTCTCTTTCGAGGTTCGGTAATTGGTAGACGGGATTTAATCGAAGGAGAATCGCCACGCGCACACAGGCATCCAGGTGTGACCGAGTCGGAGCTCTCTTTTCTAGGTTATGTTTAGTCACTCTTATGAATGCGATTCCTGTCGGTAAATCTTCTCTAAAGTGTTTAATATTCGATTTCGAAATTTCTGGGCATTTCGATCGGGGACTCGAAGCGGAATCTAAAAACTCCAGTAAGATTCCGCCGGCGGAGGGAAATCGCTCGTGGGATTCAAAGAAGGTTGGTGCTCGTCCAGATGTGGGGGCGCGGGGGCGAGTGCGGTCTGTTAGAAGGGAGGATGCGCGAGTATAATAAAGGGTAAACAGAACGTCTCTCCCACCCGGCCGTCGGATCTCCTCCGTCGGGCAGGCCCAGCGGGCACGAAAGGTCCTTTACGATTTTGTGAGATTTTCAGTTAATTTTCTGGTTCCTCTTATGGAGCACTCCATCAACCATCCCCCTTCTCCAGCTTCCTGGGAGGCTATCTCTCGTCCACCATTCGGATTCTCGGCCCGGAGCCCTTCCCTTTTCGTAAGAGTTTTCAACCCTTCCAACGAGGCAGCCTGGTATAATATTCAATTACATAGCTGCAAGTAAAGTCAAACAAACCCACGGGGCTGCAAATCTCTCTGTCCTCCTCCCTCGCTCTCTTTCGCTCCGTCCCTCTCGTCTTCCGCCTCGATCTTTCTCCCTCCTCCTCTCCCTCTCTCTTTACTCTCTCATCTCTTTCTCTTCCTCTGGCCTCTTCCAGGGTTGGTCGAGACTCTCCTGGAGCCGGGTGGGTGTATACACCCACCCCCGTGTATACATATAACGTTGCGTTACTCCACGTTACTTTACCGTAGCGTTCGTGCAGTTTGCAGAGACGCCTAGCCATGGTAACGAAGAGAGTGCAAATTCCTGTTTGGAAAAGACGAGACTATAGCCCCCGTTATTCACCCAGGGCGGCCGAGCGTGCTCCAAAAGAAACACGATGCCCTCTCCCGCGTGTACACGTTTTATGAATTTAACCTGACCTTAACTGCACCTGGAATGCGGCACGCCACCCGCGGTACGACCCACCAAACATCCGCCGATTTAGCAAAGGATCTCTTTGTACCCCCAACCGTACTCTTTGCCCTCAAGTATATTAATCACTCAGACCCCGACACACTCCTGTCCTACGGAACTTTAATCTCTTCGAAGTTAAATAGGATTCATTAGGGGATTCACCGATGGTCCTCCTCATAGCGTTCTTACTATTCGTGTATTGTTTGACCCTTTCTAGTTGGGTGCTGCTGATGACTCCACAGCAGTTGTGTTGAAATCTTCATCAACTTTTGTGTACGAGTTTTGGCGCCCACTCAGTTAACTCTTCGAAGATAAATAGGATTCATTAAATTAGGGGATTGACTGATGGTCTTCCTCATTTTTAGAATTTGTGTACTGTTTGATCCTTTCTAGTTGGGTGCTGCTGATGACTCCATAGCAGTTGTGCTGAAATTTGCATCAATTTTCGAGAATGCATTTTGGGGCCCACTTATTTAACTGTTCCAAGTCATTAGGGGATTCACTGGTGGTCCTTCTCATAGTGTTCTTACTATTCCTGTACTGTTTGGCCCTTTCTAGTTGGGTGCTGCTGATGACTCGACAGCAGTTGTGCTGAAACCTGCGTTTTTTATTATGTATTTTTGTGACCACTTATTTAGTTCTTTGAAAGAATTACGACATTAATTACTGGGTTGACTGATGGTCCTTCTCATGGCATTCTTACTATTTGTGTACTGTTTGACCCTCGCAAGTTGGATGCCGGAACATTCGTAAGTTTGAGTCGAAAGGGACCCCCAAGTCTTGCCACCCGAAAAATAAAACATTTGTTTGCGAAGGAAACTATCGAGTACTAGATTTCGATTGAATAATTATTTTATCACTATTATTTTCAGAGGCGTTGGTGTCCTACGACGAACTGTTCAGCTGAAACCGTATTTGAAAAGGATGAAAGGTAAGTAAATTAACATAATTTCGCAGAGAGGGTCATTCACCCCCGGAGCCTATATACTTCTATAATTAGAGGGGTTGACTCTGCGAGGTGTGAGAGCCAGTCGACCGACTGGAACTTTTTAGACGAACGACTGGTTCGATTTTCTAGTAGGTCTTCGAAATTGTGCATCTTGTATTGATCATGCTATCAGCCTGTATCCGCGAAGTGATTTCGCTGGCGCCATCTGTAGAGATTGTCCGGAGTGAGGGAAATCTCAAGGGTTCTAATAATCGGTTCACTTTGGGATATTCGCTTCCGACGAGGGATATGCCGTCGAATTTCCGAACAAACATCGAGAACGGCAAATTGTTTAACTTGATCTGCAACGGCAAGATCTGTGTATCTGGCTGAAAAAATAGGACACCATCCTACGCGGAAGAGCAAATATCACTGAAGGTACAAAGAGGTCCACCATGTTCCATGGAGTTCTTCCTAGTACACGGTTGATTCGAAACCATGGCCAAACCTTTGTCAATAACAAACATTGTCAAATATCAAAATCATGTTTTCAGGAAATCGTGTTGTGGGGATCGACTCCAACCATAAATCATTCAGCCACCTCTTTCGGGAGGCCGGTTAGGCGATTAGACGATGTCAGAATAACGGCAATAAAGGCTCCCGATGGGATTATGACTTCGCGTGTCGAGCTCATTAAAATGTCAGGACGGTAGGACAACGTTACGGTGTAGAAGGACGGCACGACGCGCAGTTTAGGAGAATTATCGACGATGATGAGCAGACAATGAGACCAACTCGGCCGGAAACGCTGGCATAATGGGCCACGCTTGTCCTGCTCGGCTGAACCCCTTACGATTCACGCTCGCAACTACCCCCTTTGACGTACAACTGACGAGTCGAGGCGAATTAAATATGAATATGCGGAGCGCCGTGCGACCAACCGATTCTCATAGCTCGCCCACTTTTACCGGACAAATTACATTGCACTTGCGGGCGCAACGGGTTCACTGGGGGCTGCACCGGCGTTAGCTGCTAGCTGAACCTTCATGATGATCAACTGGCCCAATCGAAAATTAGATCTACGCAAAAGCAACAGTCTTCTTCTCTTTGTTCTGGTATGTGCGGTCCTGGAGGACCACACTCAACAATGACCTTTATTCTAGAAGTTAAGCTACGCGGTCGCGCACACAACAATACTATTTTATTATCAGCTGATCCTAACCTAATATCAGCTGATCCTAAGCTAAAATCAGCTGATCCTAACATAAAATCAGCTGATCCCAACCTAAAATCTCAAAGTGGTTGACCCTAAAAATTAGAAATTCCACATCCATCTAGACTGAAGATGATCCGAGCATTTGCGAATCAAAAGAAGCAGGCTCCAGGCGTTAATGGCAGGAGGAATTTCTACGAAAGCGATCAATCAGCTAGCTCGGGATTACAGGCGAGAGCAACCGGAAGAAAAGTTGCTCCGGCTGGGGAGAGGGTGCTTTCTTCGTCCGGTTCCTTCGTTTCTCCGGAGAACTCTTGGTTCTCGGGGAACACGGACCGGCCACGCTTAATTCCAGCTAATTAATAAACTTTTACCATCTCCTTGTTTGTACCCTGCCGACGCACCCCCGGAACCCTCCTCCACGAAACTTTCGAATTCATCTCCTAACCAGTTCGTCTCAAAGGGTGGCTTTACTGTTCGTTCACTTGCGGCCCTTTTCCACCCTCGCCCTCTCTACGCCGCGGACTCGCGTCCTCCCTCCCTCTCTTTCTCTCTCTCTCTCTCTCTCTCCTTCCTCTTTTAACGTCACCCTTTCGAGACCGGGTTTAACCGGCTTCAAAGACACCGTACAATCATCCGCCTTCCGCTAGACGAAGTTCAAAGACCGGATCTTCCGTCTCCCGCTTACCTCGAACCGGTTTTTTCCTCCTCGAATGGAAAACCGTTTCCGCGTCGCAGAGTTTCCCGCCGGGTTTCTGGAACTCCTGTTTCCCGGATTACTTCGGGGACAGACATTACCGAGATGACGCTCGGTCGCGATTAAATCCTCCTCATTATTACCAGCAGATCTTCGTGCAAAATAAAAGTCTCATACATCAGTTGCGAGACGTTGGAACTATGGAATAGAAATTTTTCTTGGAATATTTTATATTAAAATTTCGTAGAAGACATTTTCTACAGGTGTCGCGGCGTTATTGCAAAGCCACCATTCTCCTCGCAAACGAAATTCAAGTTGGACCTTCATTTTCGGAGCTCAAGGTCATCTGAAGGTCACGTCACAGTAAGTACATATACGAATGTATTTTCGTATAAGCTACGCAATGCGACAGGAAAATGTATGCAGTTACTAAAAAGAATACATTAATGACCCTGAAAAATACGAGAAAAATAAAGTTTTAAAAAAACAACCCCTGCTGGATAATGACCACTTGATATCATTCAAGTTAGATATATCAGTTTTTTCACGTTGTCGGAATTAAATATTCTGGGATCAGGCTTAAGTGAAACACCCTGTACTTCTTTTTGAAAGTTGCTATTTTCAGCCCCCGGCCTTCCCAGCGGAAACTCGAATTTCCGGTCCACGCGTTGCAAAGTTTAATACGCGGATACGGGAGGAGATGTAGGCGGAAGCAATCTAAATTCTAATAAGCGTGGGCCCACTAGTTATCCGGGATCCAGCGTTTTCAGCGTTTGGGGAAAATGATCGCGACGGCAGATTTCCGAGTAAGGCGCGTGCGTCGCCGTTTCACTTGCGGCTTTTAATAAATGGTATAAAAACGGGATCAAATATTTAACCGGGGAAATATTTGAGCGAGTGCCTATTATTACAGGGTAGTCGCGCGGCATAGATATCCCCGGCCATGCCGCAACCCTATGGTACTCTGCGCCATCCCGTTTATGTCTGGCAAATATACCTAGTTGCTCGTTAGATATATGTAGAGAGGTGTACGTGTGTCGATTTAAAGCGACACCGACGGTCAAACGAGCGACCGCCTCCCTCTCTCACTCTCTCCCTCTTCCTCTCTCAAACTTTTCGCTCCCCGTTTTTAGTTTAAACATTTTTAACCGATCGCTCGCGCTCCACAACCGAAATGCTAATTACCGGTAGACCCGTCGGCGCTAGTTTGAATAATACATCCATCCGGTCGATCTAAACTTTTCCAACGTTCCTTGCCTAGAACTTACCCCTAATGAACACGCGTCATGTCGTCGAAAAGTGTTCCTTCAGAAGTTGCACGAATTTATTATTACTACCTTAGAACCATTTATTGGGTGTCTGTGACTTCGAATGACCTTCAGCAATCACAATCATTGAATTCCTAACGAAGGGAACTATCGTCGTAGGTGTATAAAAAGGGGTGGTCTTATTTAAAACAAATATAGATGATCTTGAATGACCTTGAGCAATCAATAATCGAATTCTTAACGAAAGGAACTATCGTCGTGGGTGTTTAAAAAGGGGTGGTCCTGTTTAAAAACATATAGATGATCTTGAATTACCTTGAACAATCATAATCATTGAATTCCTAAAGAAAGGGACTATCGTCGTAGGTGTTTAAAAAGGGATGGTCCTGTTTAAAAACATATAGATTATCTTGAATTACCTTGAACAATCATAATCATTGAATTCCTAAAGAAAGGGAATATCGTCGTAGGTGTTTAAAAAGAGGTGGTCCTGTTTAAAAAAAACAATAGACCATCTTGAATGGCCTTGAGCAATCATGATCATTGAATTCTTAACGAAATGGACTATCGTCGTAGGTGTTCAAAAGGGGTGGTCCTGTTTAACAAATTTTCTTACAATTTTGGATTTGATTTATTCAATTTTACTATAAATGCATGAAGATTAATTTTCTCTGCTCGAAGATACGAACACGTTCAGCGTCGATTTCAGTACGGGTCAAACTAGACCCGGTCTCCGGGGCTTGAATTCGTGCGATGGGATTTTTTCGTAAAATTTTGAAAAAATTCTCAGCAAAAATGCGATCTTACCTAGGCCCGAGGTTCATCAATTATTCGGGCATGATCGTTGCACGCGCTCGGACGTTCTCGATGTCCACAGCGACGTTTCCGGTCACGTGACCACACGCCGGACATCGAGAGGGTCAAACGGTAGGGCTGTCCTCGTTTATCAGAAGGAAGCCGCGTGCCGGCGACGCGTAATTACACGTCCGCCTTACATTACACACTATTTGCATCGAATTTTCCCCGAACAAGCAAACACGTCCCTGGACATTAATTAGAGGCCCGGCAGCGCGGCCAATTTATTCGGTGGCTCGTGGCTCGCGCGATGGAATCTCTCGACTTTCCCACGACACAGAGAGGATACACCTCGCTGTCCCATTTGCCGAATCCAAATATTAGACCGTCGCATAAGGGACGTGGTGACGAGACGTTATTTTTATACGTTTTCGCTTGGATCTCGTCTCCTGGAACAATTTTTCCTGAGCCATCTTCTTCTGGCCACCATCATTATTACATTGTTGGCCAGGTAAAATATAAAATTTCAAAAGGTATATGAATATCTAAGAACATTGCAATGTTGTTTTCAATATCATGAAACCATTAGGGAATGAAATTAATTTTTATTTAAATCTTGCGGCCCATAATAGAGATAAAGGTCAAGTGAAGGTCAGTGAAGATCCGCAATCTATTTATGTCAATTACCAAAATTTTCTACAATATTCGATGATGTCGCATATTGATTGTTTCAATTACTAACCTAACCTAAAAAATCGGCAATAATTTTCCCATTTTTTTGTCGACGAAAATATTTCAATAAAGATATTTCAAAAGATTTCAATCTCACGCTTTAAATATAAATTAATCTCTGGTCATGTAAAATCTGTAATAATTTTCCTGTTTGTCAAAAAAGAATATTTCAAATTCCGGGGGAGCCTGGTTGCTGACACCAGGGTTAAGTTTGTAAGACGTTTGCAGGTTCGTATTAATTGGTGCATAAGTTATCAATAGACTGCGGATCTTTATGCATTTATGGTTTGTGGAAATTTTCAAAAAATGCCAGAACATAAAATTCGATACAATTCAGTACTATTTCTATTTGTTTTGGATCTACAAAGAGTGTTCGCATTAAAAATATAATTTCATTTCATTGCACTTTCTTCAAATTCGTGTATAAAAATTGGAAATTGCATAAACATCCGCAGTCTAGTTATAACGAATCATTAAAAGTACACAATCTTGCGGTCCTCACGAGAGGTGTACCCGGCGGTGGTGGGGATGAATTCGTCGCAAATATCGTGAACATCTCTTGAGCAAGTATCGAGGCATTACCGTAATTGCAATTGCTAGTCAAATACCTCGATTGCGACTGCCGATCTCATTAATTCCCATTAAATATAGGGCGAGTGTAATTAACGAGGCAAGAGTTGGCCCGGTGTATTATCCGGTTGAACGGCCCCGTAAAACCTTTATTAGGACATAATTTCGGCCGGCACACAAAGCGACAGTTATTATAGGGAGGATGCGAGTATTTCGGCCCGAGGATCCCGAACCCGGTGTCTCCGTTCCCTTCTTTCCTCGTCGTCGTCTATTGCCGAGCAAACATCGCCGGTCGCCTCGTCGCTAATAAACCCGACTTCAGAGACGTGATTTACACACTCGCTCGGTATAAATAACGCGGCCATGCTTCTACGCGCCGCCCTCTATCGTTCGGTCCCACGGAATCATACTGGACGCGATGTTTAGGGAGGTTTTCAAGGGTGTCGATCGATCGTGACTGCGCGTGGTGGTTCATAGGGGTCGAAAATATTTTTTGAAATTTTTTGGTCAAAGTAAATGTTGATTTATTTAACTAATTTTATGATACCAGTCTTTTAAAGTGTTTCTTAGGGGTCGAAAATATTTTTTGAAATTGTTTGGTCCAATTAAATGTTGATTTATTTAACTAATTTTATGATGTCTTTCTTTTACAGTGCTTCCTAGGGGTCGAAAATATTTTTTGACATTTTTTGGTCGAATTAAATGTTGATTTATTTAACTAATTTTACGATATCTGTTTTTTAAAGTGGTTCCTAGGGGTAGAAAATATTTTTTGAAATTTTTTGGTCAAAGTAAATGTTGATTTATTTAACTAATTTTACGATACCTGTAATGTAAATATTTTCATTCAACCCTCCAAATTGTGACAATAGCATAAATAGATTCATAAAATAGTCGATGAAAATGGAAAACTGAATGCAACTTTAAAAACGAAAAGAAAAATTTTCAATTGCGTCATCAATTTTGGTAAATTATTTTCGGAAATGGTTTCGAATTAAAGTAAATGTGGAAATGGAGGCAGGGGTGTGCAATCCAATAAATCGGAATTATAGCGATTTTCCGAGTTGCAACAAATTCCACGAAATCAATGACGTCGATCGAGTGGTACCTATTGCTCTTTTTACCTTGATAATAAATCCTGGTCCGATTAATAAATCGTCGTTGCAACGTTTACACGGTTAATACAGCATCGCGGACGCTTTGCTTTCTTATGAGTCTAATATTGACTCGCGATCGATTTTACGATTTTTCCGGACCTAACCCCCGTCGGACGTAATGCACACTCTTTTTTTTCACAAGATTGCATTACTCTCCCATTACCCGTGTTGACTCAATTTCGTTCCTACGTCTGTCCTGTCAATATTATCCTTCGACTGCCGGTCCAATAAAATTTTGTCCAACTTCTGCAAATCTACTTTTATACGACGCTCTACAAACACATTAAGTAGCGTGATCGTCTTTTCGCTTGGCGCGAACACCGTGTGACGAATGGAAATTTTTTTTCCAAAATCGCAATTCATTCTCGATGTACGAAGATTCTAATAATATTATTATAGAGAAATTTGGAGGCAATGTGATTGGATGGTGGCAACCAACTAAAAATGTTCATAAAAATAGGACAGAATATTTTCCATATTTAAAAACCTGTGGTAACCATGCAACAATTGCAAATGCCACGGATGAGTCCAATATTTTTTAAATATTTTACTAAGACACTTATAACCATATTGTTTAATAATTATAAAATAAGTCTATCTTATTAAAAGTAACAGACATTGTGCTAGAAGCGTGTTAAAATGCATAAAACCCGCAGGCTCTACAATATCTGAACAAAAATATGGCGTTGCATTAAAAAAACACAAGTGACCTTGAAATGACCTTGGAAAAAGATTCAAGATAAAAATTATTTATTGTTACAGCGACATTCTTCGTAGAAAAAGGTGCTTAAACTCCCCGTACATCTTTGTCCTACCACGTACCGTTCAGGAATTATGACACCCAGTATACATATAGTCAACGTGGCTAATCAGGATGTTAACTGTTCCGAATGTTAACGACCTAATCAAAAAATGATCCAAAGCAGATTGGCGACAGACCGGCCAAAGGACCCCAGCGAAACCACAATAAAATTTTAATGGCCGATGGAGTCGGACTGCCGGGTAGAAAGTCTACAAAATTCACCGTCAAATCCCGGCCGAACGATGTCGGAATTCCGCTCAGCCGCGAAACAATCACCGGGAGAGCCTTACAGAGAGCACGGGAATAAAAAGGGAGACCAAACAGTCAAGAACACACAGCTCTGGAGCGGAGCATCCATTCCGGAAAAGTGTAATCGACCGGGTAGTCTCGCCGGCATCCAGAGGAATCGAGCGACACCGATACGAGAAAGGACCATCGGCAACGATGCCTGGCTCTGTCGTGGCCGATTCAAAACAGGCTGGCAGACGAGCCTCCCCTCTCTACAAAAAAAGTAGGGAAAAAGACGAAACAGAGGAAAAAAACAAAAGAGACCGGTTGGAAACCGAAAGCTGTACAAAGCACGCGAATTCGACTCCGCTGATAGGTACACCAGAGAGGCAAAATAGTATTTGAAATAGAAAATGGTAAATAGCTTCTTTTATTTTTACAGCGTACCTATAGTCGTGCAAATAAATTATTTTATTTCTAAGAAAAAGTTGTACTATTTAGAAATATTATTTGAGAAACATTGAACATTTTTTGAACCACATCGAAGTACAGTGTTCCCGCGATTGATGTGACTTTCGGGTATGCGGATGATGTGACTTTTTTGTCCCCAGTACTAGGGGTTTCGCTCCTGTATACTATTTAAAATAATATGCAATACCATTTCGTTTCCTGGGGCTCGATACCCCCGAGTTCTCACAACAATCGCGGGAACACTGTACACTATGTAAAATAGTATTTTAAATATTTTTTCTCGAAATTTTGCCCAGGTCTGGCAAGGTGCACTAGAGAGAGAGAGGGGGGGACAGGTGCATGCCCACCAAATACGAAAGAGTCAGAAAGATTGAGCGGGGGAGGAAGAGCGAAGGGGTGGAAGTGAGTGAGAGGACGCGATTTCGTTCTCGTTCACCCCTTTCTTTTTCTGCTGCAAAGCGGTAGCAACCCGGAGCGATTCCTCGATAAGTGATCTCGCCGTATTACCTAGATTACCATCGACGCTGAACCGCCGGCATCCAGCGGGCTCAATGGTCAGGCTCGGTCAATATATTCGCGGTGGATGGAGGAAAGGGTGCGAGGGGGTGGCACTCGCAAGGGGTTGCAGGTTCGCGGGGGAGGCAGGAAACGGAGCTAACGGAGGAGAAGCAGAGAGAGAGGGAGAGGGGGTGAGTGAGACGAGGCTGCACGATCGAGGGGGAGTGGCGCAAACATTTGCCTGCCGCCCGGTAAATTAAAAGCACACAGAGAGGAGAGAATAGAAACGAGAGGAGAGTGAGTAAGTGAATGAACGAACGAGTGAGGGATCGTAGGTGGCCATCGCTTTCTCCTCCACCTTTCTCTCCTTGTCCCCGCACCCTCCATCCCGCGTCCTTTCCCCAACCCGAATCTCGGCCCGACCACTTCGACAGAGACATACATACTCCTCTCTGTGTATTCCGCGCCGCAACAAACTCGATGTTCGATGGAAAAATTGTTCGATTAGGCGGACCTGGTCAGCCACGGGCTATAGTCCCGCATCTACAGTCTCGGCAGAAAGATGGCACTGCACGCTTTTGTGGCGGGAATGACGAGGTGGCAGACATGACTAGTGGGGACATTGGAGGACTTTGACTTGTTAGAAGAAAATCTACATTTTAATTTCAATTTCAACCACCAGGTGTCTGCGTCGCAGACCCGCACTTATGCTGTGCCTATACGACGCTATAGACCCGTACCTAACAGCTCAACGTGCTACTACGAGAAAGCATTCTGCGAATATCTAGCTAATTTGTCATTTTTGCCAGAAACGAAAGCTGTCGAATCGAAGAGAATGACGTATGGCAGGTAACATAATCTCTGGGGGGGGGGCGAGGGCATTGTAAAGTTTAGGCTCCTCCGGGGACTAATGATAGCGCTGTGCCGTCACGTTATCTAGGGGTGTCGAGGTTTGACAAGAACAGGAGTGGACAGAGACCGAGAAGCAAGACGGTCAAGAAAAATACGGATAGTGGGGCCTTGAACTAATCCCTTGACTGGTCTTAAGGTCATAGCAGGGAGAGGCAAGAGCTGAAGAAATCCTACAAGGGAAAGACCCCAAGTGTCCAACTTCGATTTTGATAATTTTTTGCAAGACGATGGTATATGGATCCCTAATGATGTCTGCAAAATATTAGGCGTAGTTACTCAACAGTTCTAAAGATATAAACAATTGAACTTTCACGCAACCTGCTTATACGGCTAATCATGGTACATCAACAAGGTATGAAAGTTTAATTGTTCATATCTTTGAAACTATTTAGTAACTACACCTAATATTTTGCAGACATCATTAGGGATCGATGTACCATCGTCTCACAAAATATTATCAAAATCGAAGTCGGACACTTGGGGACCTACGGTTTTTTTAGTGGCTATTTTTAGTGGCTATTGGGGACACCGCCCACTAAAAGGGGTGTCGAGGTTTGGCCCTGGAAGAGTCGACAGATGAGCGGAGCAGTTACCCCCTGCCAGTACCGTGTTAGTCACGTGAGCGGGCCGCAGCGGAAACAGGGGGACTAGCATCGTAGAGGGTGGACAGTAGTGTTGGGACACAAGCCTCAGTCTGGTGGGGGATGCTAGTGAAAAAATGGGGATGCTAGAGTTGAGAGACACAAGAGTTAACCTGTCCACTCTGGTACCTAGGTGACTTTTCTATGTTCATCGCCAATTTCGTGTGACGATTGTCGGTCACGTGGTCTTTTTTCTCGATACCGTGTCCATCCGCACCCAGCCCGAGTTTTCCCATTATACTTCATTAAAATTGCACAGGTACACGGCCGCCGCTGCAGGAAACATTGCCGCGAGCTGACCCAGCCGGCCACGCTGAGCTTTTTCATTTGCCGCCTCGTTACAACGCCCGGAACGACAAACAACATTGTTTTTCGACGCTTGTTGAAAGTAATTTGCAACGGCCCGCGGTGTAACGGAGAACCGCAACGGCGACCTATCATGTATTACCGCAACCCGTGGTTTGATTTATTTCGTTACTCTTCTACTTATTGCGAAGTGTACAAAAATTTAACCCGACCGCACCAAAAGAAAAAAGAAAATACAACGTTCCCAGTCCGATGTAAAAAGTGGGAGGTGGAAATGTAGAAGTGTAATAATTGAATTTTAAACTTTTCGAGGAATTCTCAAGTTTAAATTAATCTTAAAAGAATTTTTCTGAAAATCTAATCTAAAGCAATTTTTATAATAATTTCATCTTAAATTCAATTTTAGAGAGATTTTCAATTAACTATAGAAAATTTCTAATAAAAATCTAATCTTTGAAGCAATTCTCATAATTTTCAATTTTAGAGACGTTGTCAAATCTAAATTAATCTAGACGAGTTCCCATACCAATTTAATTCTAAACTTAATTTTAGAATAATTCTTTTATATAAACCTAACTGATTATTTATTTAACAAATAGGATCAGATATAAGTCCGTGTCCCTCGCAATCTACGGTGAGCTACCAACGGCAAAAAGTAATATAGAATGAGGAATAAATAAACATCTTAATTGATCATTGAATGCTAGTTGGCAAATGTTACGAACTTTTGTTAGAATATTTTCTAGAAACGGTCCAGTGTGCGGTGTCTTTAGTAGCCGCGTGAAAATGGGGAAAAGGAGTCACCGTTAGCGGACGGGGTGGTTGGGTGAATAGGGGATGGGGGTGCTTGGTGTCGGAGGACGCGAGCGCGCGGAGACGATGGTAGTGGCGGTTGACGGTGGTCGACGGTGGTTGACGGTGGTGGTGTATGCCGCGACAAATATTTACCTGTCAACACAGAGAGAGGCTCGCACTACCAACCCGCTCCATCCCTTCGCCGCAAACGACATGCATATCCAAGCGAACGTTTGATGGCCGAACGAGAGAAAGAGAGGGACGGAGAGCGGTGCGGGGGGAGAGGAGGGAGAAAGAGAGGCCGTACGTCGCGAAGGGAGCCAAACGAATCATAAAAGCAACCGATTGAGAGACAAAGCGGGACGAGGAAGCCAATGACACGCGATAAGAACCGAGAACTTGATTTTCGCGCGATCATCCCGCGTGCACTGTCAACGCGACCGCTCGTCGGGGGTTGATCGAACGACTTGTACACTGTTCCTCGCGACACACACGTCTATTCAATCAGTTCTATTTCCTCGGAGGGACCGCTCCGACACGTTCCGGGTCACGTGCAACGACTCACAGAAACGAAACAAATTTATTTCGGTCTTCTCGAGACACCCTGTAGATGGAATAAATAGTTGAAGAAAGTTTAAGTTGACCTTGTCTCGTTGGATCCCACAGTATTTGAAATTTTGCAAATGCAAATGTTATAAAAATTACTAGAAAAATCGTTAGATTGCACCAATATTTATATTGGATTGTTTCCAATGAAAAAAGAATTAGCAGTAACGAACAATAAGAATTTAACTGAAACAGAACACTTCTGTTTCGAGATTATCCGCTTACACCCGAAGAAGCCCCAGTTCCATGTCTCCAATAGGAATAAATAGATGAAGAAGGTTTAAGTTGATTTGCACGCGCGATAAACAGATTTGACCTTGAAGGAAACGTTCAAGATCAAAGAGGTGAAATATCCCGCTGTGGTAGTCGCGACATATTTGTGCGAAGAAAATGCGGAAGGATTGACTTTTACTTGGAGGTTCGAAGCCGAAAACAGCCCCTCAAGAATGGCAGCCCGAAGGACCACGGTGACCCGTGTCTTCCCGGTGGAAAAACATGTCGCCGAAAGCGCAGCGGCCGCCGTGTCCCCCGGACTCCTCGACGGGGTACTCGAAGGGTTAATTAAGAAGTTCCCCGGTCGGAGATCAGTCAACAGACATCATACTTGGAGCCGCAGACGCGGAGCGAAACGAACGCGGAACAGAACGGCACACCGGAACACCCGAGGAAAGAGGAATCAGGAGGGAGTGAAATGGAACGCAATCGAGTCTTTGTTGCGCTTTTACTTGGGAGCCCGACTAGGCCCGCCACTGTCTGCCCGTGTTTGTCCCGCGCAAACTTTGTTTTTACAAATAGAACCACATGTTCCTCCGTTCACCCTCTAACCCGCCATTCTCTTTCACCTTCCCCCCCCCCCCCTCCCCCACCGCACACATACACCTTTCCGCATGCCTAACCCCCTCTCCCTCGGTTTTGCTCTTCCCCTTCTCCCTCCATCATTCTCTCTATCTCTATTTTCCAGCGAAGCCCGTCTTTGTTCCACTCTCATCTTCGCGCCTCCTCTTTCGCTCCTCTTCCTAGACCCACACCAACCACCCACTCACCCCTGCGCACACACGCGACAGGTGGTAAAGTATAACAAAAAGGCAACTTCATTCAAACGGTTTGCGTTGGATTCGCTTTGCACCTCTCGGAATTTCTTTGGAAAGCCCATACGCCCCCCCAACGACCGACCCCTCCTCCTCTATCCTCTCTTTTCCCCTTCTACCCGTCAAATATTAGTTCGCGACAGGCTTTTGTGGCCGGTGGATCTATACCAGAGACCGGAGTGGGGGTAGCACTTCGATTCTTCTTTTCTTCCCTTTTCCGATCGTAATTGGAACACCCCGCTCACCTGAATCCTGTTGCTGCCTACGAGACACACTGCTGACATACTTTTTATCATGCATCGCGGGACTTTTATGCAAAATAAAGATTGTTTGCGTTGTTTGAGTCTTACAGGAGCTACAGAGACATTTAATAATCATTTTGAAAATAATGATTAGACTTGGGACCATTTTCACCCGAAGTCACAGACTTTGCTTGTTCCACCTACATTCTAATTTTCTAGTATAGCTGATTTAAATGTTTCTAAAATTAATTTAAACTCGAAAATTCCTAAAAAAGAATTAATTATTTGTATTAACTCGGTAAGAAAATCAACGTTAATCTTGAGGAAATACGTTCAGGGGTATGTAAAAAGATATTAAATGCGTAAAGGCACGGTTGGGGTCCCTCGAAAGCTTGCTTCCCCCACCAACCTCTGTTGGGGGACCTCTGTTGGGGGTCCTCTGGTGGGGGGCCTCTGTTGGAGAACCTCAGTTTGGGGGAACGTCTCCGCCCATCTTAGCAGAATGAAGGAGTGGGGGAACGTAAAAAAGATCATTTCATACGTTTTCAAAATTACTCCTAACGTTTGAAATGCATCTGATAAAGTTCCCATATGTGATTAAAGAAAAGTTCATTAGATTTTTAATATCTTCATATTAAATTTTGTATAAAATTAATTATTTCAATAATAATTCAATATTACTCCTAATTTTATATAAAATTTAATATTATTGAGGGGAGTAATATTGAATTATTATTGAAATACTTAATTTTACAGAAAATTGTAATATCTTTCAGCGTTTATTTTGAAGCGCAGATGAACAGCAAAAATATTTCACATTTATTGCAATAATTCTGTTACCTGTCGAGCTGCGAGGAATAACTGGAGAATCTTTTTCTATTATTTACAGTTCTATATTGCATCACTGCTAGATTGTGTTTTCTGAAGAAACTGGAGAATCCATCGAGTTTTGGTTAAAACATTCACAGAAATCCAGGCTTTTGACCACACGCGCGTTCAGCTACTAGGATGCTGTTAATTAATATTTATGAGTGACGTGCGCTCGCTCGCTCGCTCGCGCGCGCATTTCTGCGCACAACTTGTTCATCGAGTGCCAATTGTCAGCGGCGCACACTTAAATTGCTCATCGAATATTCATGCGTTAAGCAGTCACCGGAATGCAGTTCTACACTATACCTAAATACAAATGGAAAAACTCTGAGGAATATTCGAACTATGTATTTGCGTATCGACGATTCGCCATTAGGACATTTATATGTTACAAACACACATGTATCAAAGTTGAAATTAGTTGCCGTCTATTCACGTTGATGAGACACTATAAATAAACAATCCGAATAACAATAAAGTAGATAAATAGGTAGAATAACATAAAAATTAACAATTAAGAAATGGGCTGACTTTCCCATGAGATTTTTCCTGAAACGTGTAACCAATTTAAACAATTGTATGAACAATTCGTTGTGTAAAATTAGACTAATTTTCAAAGTGTGTCTAAGGAAATTATATGTCGCGTCGAAATTGACGAAAATTAATTTCAAGGTCGAAAGGCTAACAATTTTATTTGTCGCTATCATAAGGATAAAATTTTGCAAAAGAGACCATGGGTCGGAACTGATTCGTTCTCTTATAAAATTATGATTGTCGCTCAAGGTCGAAGTTAGAAATTATTGAAGGATCTACTAAAAAATCCCCAGCCATGTATTAGACTTGCAATCGTTAAGAAATATGCATTAAGGAGATGTAAGACTTAAATTTATTAAATGAGATGATGATTTTACTTAATTTTTGTTTCTCACGTTTTCATTTTGCATAAAGATCCATGGTTCATCACTATGGCGAAAGACTATCGTTCTTTGATTCTCGATTCGAGTTTTAGGTGGTCGTCAGCAGTCCTTTTCTTTTTTTTCCATTCGAAACAGAGGACGGACTGTGAAATTCGGATGGTCCCGTACAACGTTGAGAGAAGGTAGAAGATGTATACTAATTGAAGGGCCGGTTAGGAGCAAGACAGTAGCAAGTCTCCTGATTAACACCTCCGCCGGACCACACACAGCCTTTCGGGTTCTGAAGAATTTCCATGCCTATTTTTGTTTATCGAAAGAGGCGAATCTCTGGTCCCCACTGTGTACACGCGTATAATTATGATACGACCTTTTTCAACAGGATCATTGTTCTCCATTGTTCTTGCGACGAGGCGCGATTATTCGAACGCAGGAAGACCTAACGTGAGCCCTTTCTGTTCTATGCCCTAAAGTATAGGGTCCTCCATTGAGAAGTGTTATTTTAAATCATTAAATTTTGCGATTCACAATTTTTTAGTTTTTCTAACCACACGTGGAAGATTGACAGCTCTAAACTTCTCAAATAAAAAAAGGTTAGTTAACATTCTCATCCACTAAGCTCTTCAATTTTGAAAGAGTTTTAAATAAATAATAAAGAATGATTTGCAGAGAATTAATAAACATTGATTTATAAAGATTTAACAAAAAATCATTAAAGAATAATTTACAAAGCGTTAACGAAGAATAATTTAAAAAGATTTGTCAAAGAGTTCATAAAGAATAATTTAGAAAGAAGTCCCAAAGAGTTAATAAAGGATAATTTAGAAAGAATTGCCCAAAAATTAATAAAGAATAATTTATAAACAATTGCCAAAAAATTAATAAAGAATAATTTATGAAGATTTAATAAAGAATTGCCAGAAAATGAATACAGAATAAATTAGAAAGAGTTGCCAAAGAATTAATAAAGAATAATTTAGAAAGAATTGCCAAGGAATCAATAAAGAATAATTTTCATAAAGATTGAACAAAGGATAATTTATATAGATTACATCGAGAATTAATAAAGAATAATTAATAAACAATTTATGAGGAATCGATAAAGTACAATCTATGAAGAATTTATAATGGAACAACACCTATGCAAGGAAAGAAAGCCAGAGTACTAATACGTATAAAAGAAGAAATTAGCAGCGTTTCGACAAGTAAAAGAAACACGTTCCAGGAAATGTACGGACTGGGACGACGTTAAATCGCTCGGAACCCGGGAAATATGTTCCGAGCAGGATGCAAAAGCGCGGAGGCGCTTTGCGAAAACATCAACAGCAGAAGGAGGAGGTTGCCAGTAAAGGGGAGGAGAGGGACTACTTTCGGAAGTTCATGAAAGTTCGTTTACACAACTCTTTCCCGTACTGTGATGCATTATGCTCTCGAGACGGACTGACCTGAAATCTTCGGCCTCTACTGCACTTCACGACGGAAGAGCATTGCGACTCGTCATTCCGGTGCGCTTTCTACGAATTCGGTCGATATACTATGTGTCCCGGAAGTACTGAATAGAAGCCCTCCGGATGATGGACGAACTTTAATACTTTCTGGAAACGTTGCTAAATAAAACTACCAACCCCCATTCAGACCCAATGTTACAGTAATACAACATTATTGATTTAAAAAAAGGAAACATTATTGATGTTCACCTACTATTATTATTTTTCCATTATTATTTCTCGTCTTGTTGGATTTTCAATTTTGCAAATGCAAATGTTACAAAAATTAAAGTAATCAACTCTCGACATATTTCTTTAGGGACTGGACCTGAAATATAATTTGATTTTCTATCCGTAATATTTTGCTGAAGAATAGAAATTTAACTAATGGGTCGGAAAAAGGTAAACTTTCACCAGATTCTATCTACCCCTTCTTGGAAGATTGGTGGGTTGAAAATTGGACTAAACCGGTACAGGCAGAGAGGAGGTAACTTCTCCCCTTAATTAAAACATTAAAAACATTAGGAAAATGTAAAAATATGCACATGTTATTTCCAAATAATTACAGTTACTTCCAATATAAAAATTAGCTCTAATAGATAATAAGAATTTAACTAAAAAAAAAACACTTTCTATATTGTGGTATAGTGTAGCAGTTATTCTGCTATATTCCGGAATGTTCTAGTGCATTGTGGTCAGAGTTGCGCTAATTCAATTACATTCTAATTCAATTGCACAATTGAATACATACTAATTTAATTACACAATTGAATTACATTGTATTTCAATTATATAGTAATTCAATTACGTTTTAACTGAATTACATAATTCAAATCTTTCAATTAATTCAATTACTAAGCATTTTAATTATTATTTATTTATTTATTAATTTTAATCAATGATTATAATTGTGCTCCAATTGCAATTACGAATTACATTGTAATTTATTTGAATGAAGATCTGAATTATGAATTACAATATAACTGACAATGTAATTCAATTACTTTGTAATTATAATTCCTGGAGTAATTCAATTGTAATTCTGCACAATTCTGATTGTGGTATATTCTGGCAAATTCTAGTATATATTGGTATATGCTGGTACATTCTTGTATATTCATATTCAGCTATATTGCGTTAAAAAATTTTTTTTTAAAAACCTATATTGCGTTACATTTTTATATACATTCTAGTATATTCTGGTATTTCCGATTATATTCTGGTACATTCTAGTACATAAAACAAGAAGGCCCAGTTCCATATCCGAATGGTCCGAAAAGAAATTCTAAAATATCGCTTGTTTTCACTGTGGTTGCACGAGAAGGCCCCCTAGAGATGAAGCTGAAGAGTCACGTACCGCAAAGGCTCGCCAGCTCGAGGAACAGCAACGGTAGCTGGTGGCATATTATTCGATAGAAAAACGGCCTGTGTCATATTCTACCCGGTATGCTGTCCGAGCGAGACTACTCCGGCCGATGGAGTACTCGGGGGCCAAGGGTACTCGAGGCAAAGTCGAGGAGAGACCTCTCTACATGGGTGGTCCATTCCCTCCTTACGCATGCATTATATGTATAAGTTCAGGAAAGTTCACACTAAGGATACATCGGCACCGGGAGCTGTCCTGAAGCCTGCCAACGGAATTCGATAATTATATCCTAAACCGTTCTCTCACGCCCTCGCAGTCTTATCTACGCGTCAGGTCTGCTCGAAAGTTTCGACTTTCGACGTCCCCATTTCTCCTTTCAAGGTTTTTGTTATTTTTCCTGTTACTTGCAGGGCAAGCGATTGAAAAAAGTCCCGTTAAAATCTGAGGACTCTAATCGACAATGATGATAGTTTTCTTGTTCTTCATTATTGCTTCGTGAAACGTTTACCAACACAGTTGTGACGTTTTTCTTGTTAAAACGAGTATCCACACGACGCAGTTTCGACCGCGTCCACTTGTGTAAAATCGCAATTATTCAGTTTTTTAAAAACATTAGGTTCGCGAAGCACTAGAGGGAAATTCATGAAAATAACGGGAATTTGTCTATCGAAATTTTTATAATTAGACTGCGGATTTTAAACATTTACAATTAATAATAATGTTTTTTTTTTTAATTTATTTTACGTCGCTTTTTTAACTGCTTGTGGTCATTTCCGATGGGACCCACAGTTTTTATAATGTGAGTTTCGGACCACCTTGGGCACCACAGTTTAAAATAATAATAATACTTTTTTGCATAAGCGTCCTCTATCACTCTATCCAGGATCGTTCATTGTCATGGAATACATAGGTTAGAATAACGGGGCCGAAGAACTTGGAGTGTCCCACATAATTCAAATTTTGGACATGTATAAAGCCGGATCCTAGGGAAGCTCTCTCGCCCTATTCGTGGGGGTAGGCGAAGGGCAATATGGTCGATTCATCATTCCATGTCCTGGATAGCTCGCGATATAACCCGTGAGATGTGGAATACGGCGAAGCAGAGAAACCGTGGCCTGTATTCCGCAGATAAGAACGGACCCTACGTCCCTGCTATTCTAGACTCCACCCTTCCGCCGCGATCAAGATTCCTTCCGGTCCCAATTACGTTTTAGACACTTGCGTGGTCACGGGAGGATTATCATCCCTCCGACGACAATGATGCGAGAAGGACGCGCGTACAATATCGCGCGGAGAACGTTCCGATTCGATTTTAACGAGAAATTCGGATGAATTATGAAATTCTGCGTAAAAAAAGTATTATACAATGTGGGAACCAAAATTAATTTTCAAAATTGTATTGACGTTAATCTTCTCTCTTTATACTGCTATTAATGTTAACCCTTCGCACTCGAACAGTGGCTCTGAAAAATTGCCACACCGTTATTCAAAACAGTTTTGACATTATTAAATTCGTCTGTATTCTATAAATTGTAAAAAGCTCAACTTTTATACGAGATAACAAAACTGGTTTCTCAAATTGCATATTATTTTGCAGGAGACTTTCCATATATTTCTTTTTCGAAAGTCTTGAAAATGTTTGGTTTCCACTTTCATTTTTACTGAGGCGCCAGTGAAAATTGCCATATATACCATTACTTAAAACAGCTTTAATTTGTCTGTATTCTATAAATTGTAAAATGCTCAACCGTCGTATGAGAAAACAGGTTCAATTTCACGTGCACGATGTAATAAAGATTACACAGGATAAAAAGAATCTCACTTGAAAGAAATGAGCTGATTTTCAAATTAAAATTGCTTCGAGTCCAAACGGTTGATCCTTTTCTGAGTAAAATGAAAGGAAAGATTTGTCTAGGTGCCTCTTTGCGATCGCGCTTTTCGATGATTTACGGATAAATTGAAACTTTAAACCGGACCACGCTGTTTGACCAGTCGAACCCGAGTCGCACAGAGTGTGAATCTAGTTCTCGAATGCACCCTTCTGTAAGCGTAGAGGACGCTAAAATCAGTGGGATTTTCAGGTGACGGTACTACAGATTCCTATGGACGGTAGAAAATGACAGTAAAATGATAAGGAATTCCGTTTCGAGTCGCCAAAAATCCGTTTGGTAGACATGTTTTTAATGCAAAGCTCAATCACCGACAAGGTACTATTAAAGACTGCCAGACTCTGTCACCGACGAGGTAAGGTGGACGTGGGGATAACGTGGAACTAACAGTGATCTGAAATACCAACAAAACGATGAAAGTTCCGCCACCGACGAGATGTCGATGGTTCAAGTTAGCGACGACCCAGATGAGAGCTTACTCTGTAGGTGGCAGCACCATACAAGAATTAGTCTTGTTCTGTCATTTGCTGAGACCATGCCTGAGGAAATTGCAAAACCGAAGTTAACTCGATTGATCCATTCTAAACGGCGAGAAACGACGGCAAAACGAAACGATGAAACGGAACCCCTCTAGTTCTAACGGTGTCTCTCCTTCGACGGTGACTACGTCCGATTTCGTCGGTAACGCGGCACGACGTTACATAAACGTCAAACGACGCCGCTTATGTAATTCGAGGTTTAAGGCACCGGGAGAGGTGCGCATAACACGCAACGTACGAACCATTCGTCGTAAGCGAAATATTTACACGCTCATGTAACCAAGCTCTTATGCGCGCGAATGGCAGTACTGACCCTCTCCTATATAACGCGACGCTACAAGGTAAGCAGACCCGTTTCGTAATGTGCCATGAACGTTTCAAAGTCAGCGATTCCGCGAGCCTCTCGAACCAAACTGAGATCGTCCACAGACTCGCCGAAAATATCGATGTTTTTACGAGTACTTTCCAGCCATGATGAAATCCTCGGTTTAACCGGAAGTCATCTGGATGTACCGGGAACTCCATCTTTCGTTTACATAACGTTTACTCGAGTGGCTAATTTTGACTGAATTTTTCTTGTTAGGTTAGGTTTATCCAATTTTTTCCGGAATGACGGAATTTCCGAGGCTCTCTTGTCTCGCTAGATTCATTGAGACACTTCGGCCACTCGTTACGACGGAATAATTCGAATGTGCTTCGGGTGGGCAGATATTGCATGCTTGCAGGAAAATAATTGTTACGTATTGTTTTGATACGTAGTGCCAAGCTGTTTACCAGTGACTCATAATAATTATCAGCCGTCGCATTAATAGAATGAATGTGTAATATTACTTTGTCATTCAATCGGAGAAACGGAAAGTGGAATGGTAATGGGATATGTTGAATTGGAGACTGCTTTCGCGATTGGCAATGATATTTCAGATTGAGATTGTAGCACACACACACACATCGTCTGTTTAAATTCTATAAATTATTTTCTGATAATTTATATATAATAATATGTAAAATTTTAATGTTGCATTTTAAGTATAAATAGGAACTTTCGAGTGACTCTAGTGGTTATTAATATTGTTTGCGTTTTTGAAAGCCATTGGGAAATAAATGAATTCTGTTAGCCACGGCCGCCACAAAAACTTTTATGAAACGTAACTTCATTGTAGCTTACTTTCCCTGCCTAGACTCTCCGGAGTGTATTGCATAATTTGATTTCAATGATGTAATTGACAATTCATAATCGCAGCCGGGACACGTAGGCTCCAATAGGAGACTACGTCTCATTTTAAATTAATTATGCTACTGAATAGACAGTACGTCGAACCAATGCGCAGTAGAGTGATGCAAACAGTAGTAACCTACAGATTACGTTTATGATTCATCAATTTATGAATTTTCAAAGTTAGCGAGTTATTTTGAATTAGTTTTATAAAAGATATAGAATTTTCGATGAGAGGACTACTTTGCCATTAGATTATATTGAATAGTTTGCAAAATATATAGACGTCGATATTAAGACGACATTTCAAGTAAAATTTATGTTCGATGATTAAGAGAGAATTTTCCCGCGCATTTTCGGTCCTGCGAAGCTACGACGCCAATGGCTGCGCTCGAAAAGCCCGCGAAATTCAAACACCATCCTCTCAATAATGCATAAAATGCTGGAAAAATAGTAAAACAGGCCCCAATCTTTAAAACCGTGAAAGAATAAAATTAATTAAAAATCTTAGCGAGGAATAAAGAGTTAGAACTACTGAACGTGGAGACGTTAATTGGGAAATTGAATACTGCAGCTTGTCTGAAAAAATTGTAGACGTACACGAAACACTAATAATTGTGTTTTTTTTTAATTTTGCGAGTAATTATGCAACAATAAATAATTATCAGAGGAATTGTGCAACAGTCAGCTGGTACCATGACCAGAGAGTGTCTCTTCTTTATTTTCTTCACGTAACCCAGATGAACTGTATCGACAAGTACCCTGAATATCGACAATTTGTAACACTTTTCTCCCTTCGCCTTGTAATCCGGTTTACGTAATAGCGGTAATATAACCAAATGTATGTAACGCTTGCATAAGGCAGATCCCTACCCGGCCTACACGCCGAGCCGACGACGGCGGCGCACAGCATAATCTATTGTTTGGCAATAGTTCTAGTTCGTTGTGTAACGGACTAGTTAATGGAGACGATCGATAGATACAGAGCCGCGGCGCTGCGAACTGCGATTATCCCAAGAAAGGAGCACTGACAACCCGATGAAAGCAGGAAAGGAGCCAACGGAGAATGAGAGAACGTCTGCCATAGTACGGTTCGCGCGGTCTATGAATCATCCGAGCATCGCTGACGTCACAATACCCTCCGTCATCTTTGCAATATATACCCAACAAGAAGTAATGAAAACGGCGGAAATATTAAAAAAATTATACGAAAAAATACTGTTCCTCTCGACTCGCAAAAAATCCTTGATCGTGGAAAACCGGTGGTGAAGTACCTCTTTGCCTGCATACCATATGTGAGTGATGGCTGGGTCTGCTGTGACCCACGTCTCGAGAGTTTCAACTACCTTTTCGACTCTGATTGTACACCATACAGCAGTGGTTCTTAAACTTATGTAGTCCGGGGTCCCCCTCTTGAACAACATTTTATGCGGCGAACCCCATCCCAATCTTAGGCATTTTACGTAATTCTTGAGACCTAATTTGAAACATGAAAATGATTTCCTTTTTAGTAAAAATATCCGTTAATGTCAAAATGTCAGAGGATCAGAGTTTAAGAAGCAAAGAACCACTGATATACAGTGTATAATCGCCAGAATGGGTCACAAATTTTATTTGAATAAAAATTTCGAATAAAGTGGGTCTGTTCGTAAAATTATTGGAAGACTTCGAGGACCACTAGACCACTAAAACCACTAGACAAAGTCCAAATTCTATCGAGTTTAGTGTCATTTTAATTGGAAGAATGCTGCGAACCAGGTGGCGCTACTTCCATTATGAAAAATAAACACGTTTTGCAATTGAATTACATTACACCGACATACCTGACTGGGCGGGGGGTTGCCCGGCGGTGTTTATTGCACCCCTTTGCCACAGCTACCGACGCGACACCTTCGTCGGTCAGGCAGAAAATCATTCAAAGGATTTATTCGACTTTCCAGGAATAATTTTACGAATAAACCCACATTATTCTAAATTTTTATGTATTAAAATTTTTGTCTATCTCTGCTATACAGTATACTGTGCATAATCGCTGGTATGGGTCACGCGCGACCCGCCTAGCGACGGCTGGGTTTGCGGTGACCCATAACGCGCGCATGTGAATCTCGAGTGTCCCGATTACACCTTTCTGTCTCTGCCTACCCGTCGTGCGATTGATAAGAAAAAAAAGGTGCAAGTTTAAAAATGTCTAATTTTCGTTTGTATAAGAATGCATGGAACGGCGAACAGGAGAGTTGCTTGAACTTTGGAAATAGCGTGAAGCGAGGTAAAGATAATTTGTTCTTTTAATTGTCGGTGTATCGTGTGCTGCTGTGCGGTCGCGTGTATCGCGGAGATTAATCAACTCCTACGAGCTGCAAGCTTCCAGCCGCGGTAAACGTAATCATTGTCGCGGTATGATGGCTCAATCGTGTCTGTAATAACACGGTAAACCGCGGATGTTAATGTTATTCGAACTCCAGTCTAGACGGATACCAGAGTTATTCCGAATCAAATGAAAAATCGATATTGTAGTACAATTATAGAACATGTAGTACACTTGTCACACGAATACGTTGCTAAAAGTTCCGAAACAAAATCATTGCAAACGTAGAAGTTTGTTAACCCTTTGCACTCAGAGCTATTCTAATTCGAAAACCGAATTTTTCTTCCGCCTTGAAATATTTTCATTTTATATGATTTTCTTTATTCGATCGATATAAAACTGATACAATCCGGGACCAAAACTGTTATAAGCAAAAAGAAAAGTCATAGAATAGCAAGTATTTCATCAACTTGACCACTAATAACTGTTATTTGTAATCAAAAATTATAAAAATCGATATTTTTTAATCATTTTGTTCTTCGAATTTTTTTCATTATATTTTGTGTACATTACCTTAAATTTCAATAATAATCAACTTTTTATTAACGATTTTTATTGTAGAAAATTTTATAATTATTGTTATTTTTGGTCCTCGGATATAATACCTTGTACAATACTTTCAGTAGTTTCTTGAAATATTCAATACGTTTAGTAATTTACTGAATACCATAGTGCTACAAATATTTTGAATAATGGTATAGATAAGAATTATTAGCGGCGCCTCTGACAATGAGTCGCCCACTCGAGTGTAACGGATTAACATTTGTGAAAACGTTAAAATATTGTCATACCCTCGACTTGTCAGAATTGTTGCAAGAAGAAATATACATTTCCAACTAACTTCCATTTAACTTAGCACTCTTCTATTTTGCATAAACATCCGCGGTCTAATTATATGAAAGATTTTCTCCGGGTAAAAGTAGTTATGTGATCCGCAGGAGAATGTGTCGCACATGATCAGACGTAACATGCAAAAACGATTGCGACATGTGGATCGAGTAGAATAATAACAGTAATGTAACAACTTTATCGTCTTCTTGTTAAATGTGTTGTTAAATAGTTTGAAATTTTATGTAACGCGACTATTCACGGAGAAACAATTATGGAATCTAATGAAACATCGTGAAAACAAAATATAATAGTAAATTGTAAAACGAAAACAGCGTTTTTATACAATAATACTTCTTAGTGGAAAACCCTGTATTTCAATTCTACTCATTTGCAATTAACATAAACGCATAAAATTGAATAGAAAAAACGCCATTAAAGGTCGCTCGGCATTTTATAAATGGATTGCAAATATTTGTTACAATCTGAAACAGGGTTCGACACCGATTAAATAACTGTTACAGTATACTGGTTTAGGGAACCGGTAATTGCTGGTTCGCGTTAACTAATTTTCTAATGTAAATACTGACCGCAATGTTGCTCGCATACATACAAGCGCGAAACACGCGTGTACACGCGAGGCAGTGTTCAGAATCGTAGAAACAGTTTGCTCGAGATATTCACCAGCGTAGAATTGTTGTTACATAAAGTGACCATTAAAAACAGTGACTGTCATTCGTACGGAAAATACTGTAGATTGTAACTAAGTATTACTTAGTGACTGGATTCGCGTCGAGTCACTTATCTAGTGAGTAAACTTTGTAACATTATAAACCTACAAACGCGACGGTGTCGTAATGTTTTCAAATAAACTGTAACTTGTTGTTTCAACAATTTTTTGTGGGGCTGAATTTTTGCTACACTGCAGTTGGCTTTGCCGTACATAATGCATATAATGATCGATAACTCGGCCAAAAAAATCGTATATCAACTTTTGAGATCCCGTTGCAGAGAGAAGAGTTCAATCTTCAAATCTGTGGTGGTTTTATTTTCGAAACAAATTTTTTAATGTTTTTACAGAGGTTTGAAATTGTACCATTTTTGGGTACAAAAATTTTTTGTACCAGAAATGGGTCCCCAGTTTTTCATCTGCTACATCGTGTAAAATGATCTCGGAGGAAAATTAATGATGCTATGCGAAAGTTGAGGCTTCAAGCTTTAAAATGGAACCAAGTTTATTGCTGTACGATTATTTTCTCCGATATTACAACCGGTTGAATATAGGCAATTTTAAGTACTTTTTGCAATGGTGAAATGAGCAGTGTGTATTTGTAATAGCGGGGATTACTCGACTGCTATAATGCGTCGTGTGTATTAGGCGACTCGATCGCGCTAGGAAAATTTATGTACGGCGATATTCGCGGGACGTGCATTAATCACAATTTTTCGCGAGCGCGCTGTACGATTATGCAAGGAGTAGATTTTTATAATGTAGCCTTTGAAAAGGGCATCGATAAATAACTTTCTGTTAATGATTCAACTGATTGCTGACAAAAATCACTTAACATTCGCCACTTAACGATAATTAACGTCCGTTAATTTCTAAGGCTTCAGGAAAATTTATATAATTTGTTTTAAAAAAATTTTTTTTTATTTCAATTTTTAAAAGTTTTTTGAAAGTGAATTTGATTTGTAACATATTGCGAGGTATGTGTTACTGACACTCGCAAATATTACTGCAACTTTCAATACAAGATTACAGCGAACGTGTCGGTGGATTGTAAAAATGTGTGATCGAGTAATGCATATTTATAATTGGAATACGTAACTCTATGCAAATTGTGCAACTGTAGAACTAGAACTGAAAAGTATGAAAAAGTCGAAGTCGTAAAAATTTCTGAAATTATCAAAGCGAGAAAAAAACATCTAAGTGACTCCTGTTTGCTGCAAATTTTATTTTACATAATGCAAAAAATGGTTAAAATTAGAACATGTTTTCGTTATCATCGCATTTACGTCACAATGTTTTTGTCGTCAGTCACAGAATTTGCTTTGCTCAATAATTTGATGTTTAGGAATAGTTCCTGCGGTTGATATGCAGCCGATGACTCAGTTCTAGTACGGGATCGGATTTCTCATTTATGTTAACGCCTACCAATCGCAATTGCAATCGCGCGTCATTGCACGCACTTAAAGTGCTGTACACCCACTCGTCTTACGTAAGCAACAAGTCAAACCTGGGTGTACTTTCACGTGTAGATTTTTGCTGTCCATTGTGTTATAGTAAGCTGTAACCGTATTACAATGTTTAACCGCGACCAATTGTGAGAACGCATTCGTTGCATGCTTGAGCGTGACGCCACACTCCGGCCAAGTCATTATGTTCGCTGCAGAAAATTAACCTACGGTTGTGTACACTTCATTTCACCGTGAATTAAAATTTTAATAGAAGTATTAATCAGACTAATTAGTCCATTCATCAATTGGTATTTATATTTCTCGAATAAATAGATCTTAATACAGAATAACAATTGTCCGAGAGAAAGAGAAATTATTTTATATCATATATTTATTCCTGAGGTTATTTCAAGTAACTTTTTCCTTTGCGAAAATGTTCTCCGAGGCTTCGTTACGGAGTTATCAACAAAAAACACTGGCCAATCAGGGCGTGGCAAAGGCGGACGAACTCCGCCTCAGCGACGGGCCCCGCTGAGCGCGGCGTTGGCATTGGCCGGTGCGGGGGCCGTCCGCTTTAGCTGCGCGCTGATTGGTCCGTGTTTTTCGTTAATAACTCCGTAACGAAAGCTCGGAGAACATTTTTGTAAAGGAAAAAGTTGTTTGAAATGATCTTGAGAATCACCCTATTCAAGTAATATTTTTAACTTCCATACAAATTACAATAATTTAACATTGCCTCACGTAATTAACATTCAACACCAGAGAAATCAGGTAAACAATTACGACAGGCTCCGCTTGTCTGCTGTTGGCACATTTCGTCGACGGTATTATTACAATGTAAATGACAGTTTTAGCATGTTGTTGGGTCAACATGTTTACGTGTAGAGACGCCTACGCATAAGCAGGGGCTGGTTTTTCATCGCGTCGAACGCGATCTGGTTCATGAATAAAAGACGTCGCTCGTAAAACAGCGAGTTAAACAGAGTTAATATCTATGGCAATGAGCGGCACGTTAATCTCTTCGCTTTATTGTCACGCCGAGAGATCCAGAGTGATTCAGATCTGTCCATTGTGAATAATTTTCTATACACTTGTCAGCTGGTGCGACGTTTGTGGACCATTGTGATAGGATGATATCGTGGCTTGTGCTAAAATCATGTATTGTCGTCGTTATTATGTCATTTTATATTTCTGTTGTTTGGAGATCCAGAGAGTATTACGAGTTACATAATTACTTTGGTTGATAAAATGTCACTGGAATGAGACAAATATTGTTACAATACTTTAGCTACTTTCATTTTTAATTTTATTGACACGATTGTGTACTGTTTTTAAGCAGACATGGAAAAACTTGACGTTCCGTAATTAATGTAAATCTTTATGCAATATAAAAACTTAATAATTTATATATGTATATTAAAATATAAAATATTGTGAGAAAGTAAGTAGATTTTAGTTAAATTTAGATTGTATTAGTTAATTTTTACAGAGTTTCTGAACTGTCTCATTGATGTCTCAAGTGACAGCTTGCAGAATCGATTCGCATAATCGCACGTTGAACTTCCGCGGAGGTGCATAACTCGCGTAGGCGAATTATATTGCGATAATCGGGAGAGCTCGAGTTTCCATGTCTAATTCGATCTGAAAATGTTTTTCGTCGCGTATCTACACCGTTACGTAAACCTTCTATCAATATACGGTGTTGTGCTTGTTGGTTGAACGACGCTCGCCATGGAACACGTAGCCAGCATTTATGCTCCTGATCGTAAAATTATTTACGAGGCTGCGCTACCGACGATATTCCATACTGTCGTCGAATTGACAGCGTCTTTTTAGCGGCGGCACGAAGGATCTCCTCGTTTTTCTCACGACGGGAGTAAGTTACGTTGGCAATTAGAATCATTAATGATCAGGTACGTGTCGCGTTACACATACGCCAGCCGAACGATTATGTAAATACTGCTTATGAATTCCGAGATTCATGAATGAGCTGGACAAATGCTACGAGGAAAACGATCACTCGTGTGGAATCTACGCGATTAATTAAATCATTATTTGCCGCGGGAGATAAGGGAAAAAACGGATGCAATGTGAGCTAGAGACTAAATATTAATGTAACCAAATGTTGTTGCAAAATGTTAGATAGGAAACCTGAAGCAACAGTAAAATAAAAATATATATAAAACTTACACTTATATTGAACTACAGAAGCATAATTGTTCCATCCCAGATTTATACGACACCCTATATATGTCTGTATTTTCTTCGATATTCTTGTAGACCGTGTAAAGACGAGTCCAACGAGTATAATGACCATACCATTCCGATCATTCAGTCCCGAAATATTCTGAAAGGTGAGGTACCTAATCGAGGCCTAACCTAAATCTGACCTTTCAGACACGGATATCTCAAGACTGAATGATCGGAATGGTGTGGTCATTATACTCGATGGACTCGTCTTCTCACACTCTACAGGAATATCGAAAGAAATATATAGGGTGCCGCACAAAAAAAGTACCGATTAAATTTTCTTCTTTCTTGAAATTTTGAATAGGTTGAAAATAATATAATAGTGTTGCTAAACTCCTCAAATGGCTGTATCATTTTTAATTACAGCTACTCACCTCTGTCATATGTAGATAAAAACCCGATGTCTGATTATAGGTAAACCAGAATATTAAACTGAGATTTACGCTCAGGTTTTCCAGCGCGATCCTAATCGGCGGTTGCGACGTTCAAGCTCAAAACCACCCAATATACTACAACGTAAGAGTCGTTAAATGCATTAATGACTGTTGCGCAATAACCTATATCTATGTGATCTTACGCAATGCGGTGGCAAATAATTTCGTAGCGGCGAAGCCGGTGACAGGTTTCGAAAATCATCGTTCAAACACGTTCCACGAAAACCTTTGTTATGTCACGCGACATTTTTAAGATGTCTCGCTTTGAATGGAAGCATTAAGTGGCTGCTCAATACCGAGAAACGTAAAAAATAAGAAACGATCCCAGACACATTTCATTGCACGGAAATCCAAAAACGATGCGTGGGTGTAAAAAAACGTGAACATTGTAAATGTATTATCAGACCGCGGATGCTTATGTAAAATAAAAATGGTCGGGCCCTTTAGAAAGTGCCAGAATATGTTTACTAAATAATCGTAATGAATTGAAAGAATGTTTCACAATTTTTCTGATTTTTGTCATAAAATTATTATCATATTTTTTGTAGATTTCTGTAGATTTTTCTACCGAAATTGCAACAGAATGGAGTAAAATAAAAATTTATTTTCCTTCTTAACACGTTTAACAGGTTGCAAATAATATAACAGAATTTTCCAATTCTTCTAATGATTTTACTGTTTCGTTACTTTCAGACTGGGCGACAAGTCGTAACTGGCAACACTGTTTCGAAGTGCATAAAATTCGTGTAAACTTTCATAACCGAACATGTACACATATCCTGTTTCGATTCTATTTCGAGAAAATGCATCAATGTTGCAAATTTCTCCGCTAGGATAATAAACTGCCTATAAATATAAATGCGCATGAAATGTCAACGCAGTCCATTCACATAATCGTGTCGAGTTCACATGGCGCATCGTATTAAAACGGCGTCGTATTAATTACCCCAGGCACAATAGACGCGCCGTAAATCGAAAGGAAAGAGTGTCACGAGGAGATATTAATCCCGTCCCCAACCCTTCTCAATATACAGGGTGGTCCGTTTAAGTAAGAACACCTAAAAATCTCTTCAGGTTATTGCGATGCAAAAAAATATTTGTTACGTAGTGTGCATATCATCAATGGACGAAATATTTGGCACGAATATTTTTTTCCGAAGGTCATTTTTTCGGAGTTATCAAGATCATCGATATTTTTTGATACATAACTACATTTTGTTTTTATTGCATCGGGTAACTGATTGAAACATACATTCAGATTAAAATTCGTTTACAAAAATGGAAAATTCCGGATTTTATGCAAAATAAAAAATTTTAAATAAATAAAAATAAATAGAAAAGAAATTTCTACCTGACTTGCAACAAACTGGAGCGATGTAAAAATGTATTTTCGTTCTTAATGTAATATAATAGCTGGAAAATAATGAGACAGTACTATTACATTCTTCTAATTTTTTGTACTGTTTTAAATGACACTCACTCATTTTTGTTATAAATGCATAAAATCCGCTTTCTGGTAATTATCGTCGTCCCCCAGGAGTTATGGTCGCCGATGGAGTAGGAGGGGATCGTTCCCCGCCGTAAATCGTCGGTCCTTCCTAGAATTTTGAGGCGATCGGTGGAAAATCAAACGCGATTATGGTCGCCGGGCCACCGCCGATATTCTCGTCACGTCATTTCGTTTCACGCTTGATCCAACGAATTCGTAACGAGGGACGCTGTAACGCCTTGTTACAGAACTACCGCTCACGTAACAATCAGCACGTTGAGTAACTCGTTCCTTCGAGTTAGATGTTACGAGGTGAGCTTTACATTGGTGCCCACGGGCATAAGAGCAACACGTAACCTGCTTTACGACCGTTATCGTCTTAAAAAATAACAAACGATAGAGGGACAGAGAATTTCGACGACAAGGCCCGGAAACATTAGAGCCATTTTGTCGGCGCCATAATTCTCCGAAGTTACGCAATCTTGGAATAGTAATTCGGTAATAACCGACTCTCCGAAATTCAGTGATTCTATTGTAAGACGTCTCGCTGAATGGGTCATCTTACTTTATATCATTCAAACGACACAGATCAGATTTTTATACGACACCCTATATAATTTCTTCGATATTCATGTAGAACACTGAAAGACGAGTCCAACGAGTATAATGACGATACCATTGCAATCATCCAGTCTTCAAATATCCATGTCTGAAAGCTAGTATTTCGATTAGATCTCGATTAGGTATTCCATCTTTCAGAATTTCTCAAGACTGGATGATCAAAACGGTATGGTCATTGTACTCGTTGGACTCGTCTTTTCAGGCTCTAGAAAAATATTCAAGAAAATATATAGGGTGTCGTACAAAAACGTACCGACCAACCGGGGAATTAAATACTATAAATTCATCTTAAATTAATTTCGTATCGAAATCAAATTTTGTTAGTTTGTTATTAGTATTGCAAGCGTTAGAATAAATGCAGATATACATATTTTGTCTCTAATAGGAAATTGTTATAGCATGGTAATCGGTTAATGAGGACGCGCGAATTTTTAATCGGCATGGGCGTTGCGTTATGTGGGAAAATGCATATCATAAAGGTCGAGGGTAAATAGGGAACTGTGAAGATCGAACGCGATTAATAGAGAACGATTAATCGCTGCCATTTGATAGCGTTGTCAAGGATAAAACGTCGGGAGCAATGTCCTGGAAGATTGGGTTGCGTAACGAGGCTTCGACACGGTTGCAAAGTTCGCCCGAATCATTCGCTATACTTCGTGGACCTCATTCCTTCGTTGAATCCCTCCTCTTCTGAATCACCAGTCCAGTGACTCCAAAAAATTAAATACTGAATTCAATGAATTACACGATGATATAACGATTCCATGAAAATGAAAATTTTTTCGTAAAAATGTAAATGAACTTTTTAGTAAGAAATAAAAATAGAAATTTTTTAGTAAGCAAAATCTTTTTCATTCCCGAGTGATAGCGTGCGCGAGATCAAGTGATTCGTGGCATGTATTTGGCAATGGGAGAGGAGGGGGGAATGGGGTGAAACTGAAATAGGCCATTTTACGTAATAACCCGGCTGCCGTTACTCATACCTTGTTCTTAAAATGTGTGGGCGTTCACGTATTTTCATCGAGCTGGAACAATGGATAACGGACATTTGGAAGAACAATAGAAATCGGGTTCATTATTCACGCACGGGTGGAACGAAATCCGGGGAAGATGGGAGCAGCAAAAATCTTGAAACCCGTGGATGCGCGATTATACCCTAACCAGGAAATCAATCCAACCCGTCCCATTAAAAGAAGAGAAGCGTGGTAATGCCTCAAAATTCCTGATTCAAGACTTCCATCTTATACAGACTTTATTTTTCAATCTCTTACCACTGGTAAAACATAAACAATAATAACACTTTTGAAACCTTTACTAAACAATGAAACCTTTACTAACATATCCGCTATATTTTTGCGATCAAAACAATACCCCACATGATACAGTTCGAATCGTATTTATTCGTTTAATGCACAATAAACTGGAACCTCGATTAACCGAACCGATGTCCTCTGAAGCAAATGTGCTCCGAATAATGTCGTGTTTGGACTCGTTTTAAGTAGAAGAACGTCACAAATATGCCAGTATACTGTGCACGATAAAAAAACAAAGTGTATATAGAATTACTTTAACAATCTTCAATATTCTTCAAATATTTAACTCTTGATGCGTGCAAGAGGGATATCTATGTTTTTGAACTTGTTACACTATTTAATTTCAAATACCAGGAACTCTTCTCTGGCACCTCAGCGATCAGAGTTGAAGGTCGCTTCAGGTCACCATGTAAACGACGATCGAGTTTACGGGTCACGTCCCTACACCTCCGTAATGATGTTCTCGATTCTTTGTTACTCGCATGTCCGTTGCATAATGCCTTTGAGATTTCTGATAGCCAGCCAGTTTGTGTATCGCGATGTCTCCCGTACTCCTGTGTACCATTATATAACATTTCTGCCCGAACGAGCACGTGGCATTACCATATTACGAGGCTTCTTCTTTTTTCATTTCGACGTGTCGTCCCATCTTACTTTTTCCCATTTTCTTCTCGCCTTTCGTCTTCCTTCCTCCTCTTGAATAACCTTTGCTAGAACAGACGTGTCTCGAAGAAACTGCCTCTCTTTCTCGATAACATTTTACAATTATTTTTAATTACAGAGAATTAATTAGAACAAGTCATTCAGACTAGTTCACATTAGCTCAAACCAATTCAAAGGTGCACAAAATGTACAAAAATGGTCATTTATCTCATTAATAATGCTCGTTTATGTGGGTCCTAACAATTCTAACCAGTTCAGGCTAGTTCAAATCAGGCCGAGACCAGACTAGTTCAAACCAGTTCAGAATAGTTCAGACTAATTCAAACCAGCTTCAGATTCACGCTAGTTCAAGATAGTTCAGACTACTTCAGACCAATTCAATCCAGTGCATGTCCAGACTAGTTCAAAGCAGTACAGAATAGTTCAGACCAATTCAAACCAGTTCAGATTCAGGCTAGTTCAAGATAGTTCAGTCTACTTCAGACTAATTCAATCCAGTTCAGGTCCAGAATAGTTCAGACTAATTCAAACCAGTTCAGATTCAGGCTAGTTCAAGACAGTTCAGTCTACTTCAGACTAATTCAATCCAGTTCAGGTCCAGAATAGTTCAAAGCAGTTCAGAATAGTTCAGACTAATTCAAACCAGTTCAGATTGAGGCTAGTTCAAGACAGTTCAGTCTACTTCAGACTAATTCAATCCAGTTCAGGTCCAGACTAGTTCAAAGTAGTTCAGAATAGTTCGGACTAGTTCGAACCAGTTCAAACTACTTCAAACATTCACAAACTTTTGAAAAACGATCATCTTCATTTATTTCATTCATGCTCGAAGCATGTCCTGAATCAAATGAATTTCAACAATGTCGATTAATATTCGTCCTAAACTCGCATAAGCCAAGACGCGCATAAAAATTGCAGGCTAACCTATACATAGCCTGGTCGAAGACGCCTAATGACTGACGCACGTGCAGCAGAGTTAGTCAATCACGACGGGCCAGAAAAATAAACGGTCGGATATAAAGGTGCCTTTGTGAGCCTGGAATCTGGAACCATAACACAATTAGCCGATAGAGACAAACATCTGACGGAAATTGATCGTCCGCCAGCTCGAAGCGTACCCATTCTCGATTAATCAAGAAGTGGTGGTGGCACTTCCAGCGTGCTTTCATTATGGTGGAGGTTACGCGATCATTCGATGCTCCGACTGAAAAGTTGCGTGGCATGGATTCTGCAACGGGTAAGCCACGTGTGTGTATGCGTGCAAGTATATGAACCGCAAGCTCCCCGTATTATTATTACAGTGTCTATACTTAGCGCCAATTAATCAGCTGTCGGGCGTATCCGCTCCAGCGGAGTTCATTTTTAACGAGACCTCGCGAGGAATGTCGCCTCCTCCCTCCATCATCGCATTCTGGAGGCTCAAGGCTCCCCAGGATTCTAATCTACCTTTTACCAACACTTTAGCTACGCTTTAGCTACGCTTTAGCAACCCGTTTAGCGGCTCGCAATGTCAACACGATCGCTGACGCCGTGCAACGTGCACTACCTCGCTGATTACACAAAGATATTAACATTAATTTTATGCACTTCTTGGTGCAAAAATTGCAGTTCACAGTATACTAATTTTTTGCTGACGTTTCCACCTTTAAAATGAATCCAAACACGACATCATTCCAATCGAAATTGCCTGTTTAATGCACGATTTAATGGGACCTCCGTTATCCGAACCGATGATACACTGTCGATAATAAGTGTGATCTAAATTGATCCATATATAATACCGTCACGTAACTTCGTGGGTAGGTAGCTCTACTATTATCAAAATTATCCACGTTCCACTGAGTCGTTCGGATAGCAGAGGTTTCAGTTTATCTTGAATTAAACGATTAAATGTGAGCCGAATCGTGTCATGTTTGGTATCGTTTTAATCCGAAAAATGTCACGAATATGTTGACGATTCTGGGAGAACATAAGAAATAATAATCTTCCGTTTTAGCAATCATTTGTTCGCAGTTTTAAGAGTCACTTTACTGTTGACAAAGCGTGTCATTTGAGCGGGAAGAGGCTCGTTAAAATTTTGCGTACTTTCACAAATTCGAGGATCAGTTGTTCGGCTTACGAAACCGAAGATAATCGTGCGAGATAAAAGTTAGCGTAAGTGAGATCGCGTGACATTTGTCGCGGAGGGAAATGCAGTCGAAACGCATTCGGAATCGCCGAGGTTTATCAGCAGGAGCACTAATTACACTCGCGACGACGACGACGGTTGCTTTCTTTCGATAAATGGGAGTTCCGCCGATGAACTTTAATCGTGAACCGCGATTATGAGAGCGCGCGCGTGGTCCTTACATAAGCGCGAGCGTCTTGATTAAATATTAATATTACTTTAATTGGCTGCGATTATGCTTGGATTAAGATCTCTTTCCGAAGATGCATATCATCCTGTCGGCTATTATATGCGCATTATCCACACGATTTTGGAGTTACTTTGTTGCACCGTCTCTAACTGTCTTCGGTTACGTCATCGCCGTTAAGTGTCAGTGAATCACTTTCCTGATCAACGGATGACCTCATTTGGTTAACTACTTTATGAGTCAAACTGTTGAGGTTACCATAAGCAGAGTCGCCAGATCGAGACTCGTGTACCCACTCTACCTTCCCCCTCTCCGACGCTGCTCCCCACGCTATGGCCAGGTCACGTGATGCGTTCCGTATCTGTCGCGCACGAGTCACAACGTCACGTGACTAATCCGGTGCTGGCGGGGAGGGGGTAACATTTCCTCATCAATTAAAACAATAAAAACATGTTAAAATGATTACACAACAAATGAAATTGGTCCGGTCACGTGACGCGTTCCGTATCTGTCGCGCACGTGTCACTCTTTCCCCTCAATTCGTACTCCCTCCCCTCATCCGGCTCTGATCATAAGGTTAAAATTATTCATAACTGCAAATATTGGCGTAGTGATTTTTTAAATATTTTTTTAAAAATCGTGTACAAGGTTTCGCAAATTGATTCTATCGGTGCAATAAGTCGTGTAAATCCTGTTAGACCAGACAGATACAGTACTGGTTAGGCCACTCTGACCTAAATGGTCGCCTTTGTTGTCGCGCACCGATCTGTTGCGGGTGCTGCAACTTTCTATCTCACTTGCGAGTACGTCTTAATATGGTCTACTTTCATGCATATACATATTTATTACTGGTCTGTGGGTCTCTATGCAAATCTCCATTTTTGCAGACGAACTTCCAGAAAGTCGAGTCGCACTACTTCCTACAGCTGATATAGAAAAGTCTGGCTAGATGGTCAAACTTGGGAGAATGACAAATAATGATGCAAGACAAACATATACAATGATAAAATTTTCCAATCAATTCTGTAGTGAAACCTTCACTAACATATCCGTGGTAATTTTACGATTAAAACGATACCCAACATGACACAGATCGAATCGCATTTGTCCGTTTAATCCACGATAAACTGGAACCTCGATTAACCGAACCGATGTCGTTTTTAGCAAATGTGCTCCGAACGATGTCGTGTTTGGGCTCATTTCAATCAGCAGAACGTCGCGAGTGTGTCAGTATACTGTGCACTGTTAAATAATAAAGTGTACAATATTTATTTAACAATCTTCAAGTGAAAATCAACTTTTTGGAGCTATTAATATGCACAATTCTTTCGAAGGACACACGTGGGGCACTCAAAATCTTTTTTCTTCCGCGATCGAAGAGACTCGAGGATCGCGTTGGGTTTCATAGATCGCCGCATTCTGACTCGGCGATCACCCAGATCACGAGTACGTTACGAAATGTCTTATGCACATATTCGCTCTGGCCCGATGGAACAGGAGGAACGCTGCGATCCCGACTTTCACGGGAGCGCATCCTGCTGCATTTCGCAATCGCGCCGATCGCGAGGTTCGTCCGCGGGGTCGCGTCGCGTCGGTTAGGTTCGCGGCACCTACTCGCGGTTAATCACAGGTGAGCCGGCATAATGCACGCCGATATTTCGTCACCGTCTTCCAGCCTGAAACGGTCGACAATAGAAACTCGTACGGAAAGGTTACGAGCGCGTTAGATACTGGAACCATCGGGGACCGCGTTATGAAATACAATGCGGGGTACGGTGCAACGCTTGCAGCACGGCTGCAACCATCAGCCTACTCACGACCGTTCTTTTCTGTCGGGAAATATCGAAACGATCGTCGTCTATTGTTTCGTGCCTGAACTCTTCTCCAGTGGAAAGTAGTTTCGAATTAAATTATTATAACTTCGTGAAAAAATATTGCACAACAATCGTTTTTAGCACATTTTAAAGCCTGAAATTTCTATTTTCCACAGCCTCTTTTGGTTTTTCTAAAAACGTGTTTCTACATCCTGTATAATTTTTGGAAAAGCGACGATACCTTCTCGAGAATACGTCACTAAAAATTGAATAAAACGGTGAGAAAAAATCGTATATCCAATTTTCAGAGATTGTTGTAAAGGGGAGACTCTAATCTTCAAATCAATAATGATTTTCATTGTCGAAAAAATTATTTAGTCGTTTGAAGTCGGAGAATATGTTCGAGACAATATTTTTTATTCTTTGTTTTATTGTTTTTTGTTTTTGAGAATTGTTTTTGTCTTCAGAATGTTTGCTGTATGATCTTTTGTTACGAAGTTATAACAATTTAAATTTGTATTACTTCTCAGAAAAATTGTTCGATATTACTATAGTATTGTTTTATCCTAATGTTATTTAATTTACTGTGTATTTACTGTGAAAGCAATACATCATATGTAATGAGCACGGTTGAAAATTCTACATCTTTTATCTCTGCTTTCTTATGACACTTTTTGTGCCACGTTTATAAAAGTATTGTATAATGCACCTCGAGATATACATAGCACATACCCCTATCTATGGATAAGGGAACAGTAGTTCCGTGCTGTAACAGTGGTACTATTTTTAACCAATGACTGTGTTACGTGTTGTCATATTATCATTGCATATTAGATAAATCATGCCGGCGTCCCAACGAGCCACGTCGGTGCTGTGGACGCAATGTTAAATTGTATATATCCAGATGTTTACAATCTTTATCATTAGACAGTGGATTTTATGCATTTATGATAAGAATGGGTGTGTGTAATTTAAAACAGTAAAAAGATTAGAAGAATTTAAAAGTACTTCTATATTATCAGAAAGAAAATAAATTTCCATTTCATTCGAGTTTCTTGTAAACCAGATACAAGATGTCAATTTTACATAAAGATCCGCTGTCTATTTATCATAATTAATATTCAACGACCCGCGGTGAAATAGAAATTTGTTTCTTCTCTTAACATGCTGAATAGGTTATTAATAATATAACAGAATATTTAAATTCTTCGTGTAATCATAATGTACGCCCAGAGAAAAAAAATAAGATGTACTCAATAATCATGAATTAAAAAATGTATTACACCTGTAAAGTATTTTAGCTTGTAAAAAATATAATGCATACTAATAGACGTATATGCAAAAAATCAGTTAAAAATAGTCATCCAATTAGTTTAAAAAAACTCTAGAAGAAGACCTAAAATTTCACGCCTCCCACTACCAGTGCCCCGGTTGCCACGCCCCTGGCGTGTGGTGGGGAGGTCCCAGGAGAGGGGAGACCAGGAAAAATTAGAAACGTTAGAAAGTGACTAGAGACAAATATTAAAAATTTTAAAAAGAACTTGAACTGAAAGAATATGGGCTGACCAATTAATTAGTGACTTTAGCAGTGCATCGGTTGCCACGCCCCTGATGTGTGGTGGGGAGGACTCAATAGTGGGGAGACCAGAAAAAATTAAAAACGTTAGAAAGAGTGACTGGAGAAAATTTTTAAAAAGCACTCGAATTGAAAGAATGTAGGCTGACCAATTAATCAGTGACTTTATTGTTCAGTATACTTTATCGTACTATGCTGAGGGGTGTCCGAACCCCCGAAAAATTTTAAGTATAAAATAGAATTAGAATTAATTAATTTCTGTAGATTTTTGTCTAACAATAGCAGCGACCGATCGAATTTCACGGTTGACTGGGTCGAATAATTACTATAGTTAAATCTATTTGTAGGCGAGAGCCCCCTCTTCCTTTTGATGTCGCGTCGCCGTGGGCTTCAGGCACGTCGAAGAACGGCCATAAAACGTTACTTATTGTTCTGTCTCACGCAACGGGCCGATACGCGTTGTGAATACACGCCGAAGGGGACGCGCGCGCGAGGGGCTGGGGGGTTGTCTAATTTTACCGATACCCCCCCGACCTGGATTACATAAATTACACGCCCCTCGTAAATCACACTTTTTACGATCCACGTTCTAAAAAGTGATCATGGTTGCCCCATAACAGGCTCCATCTTGTGTCCATACATTTCTTTTCCAGGGCCACGAAGATTTGTTTGGGAGGAACGATTTGGAACGTGGTTGATGGCTCTTTTTAACCCTCTCAGCATGATTATTTATTGACGACGTCAGGCGTGTGCATTCATTTAAAAAATTGCTAATTAATTTTATTAATTAATTGCACAAAATTAGAACAATTTATTTAACGATGCGAGAAAAAGATTAGAATTATTTAAGGGCACACATATATTATCCTAATCATTTTTTTCATGTTTCATGACGACAGGCTTATGTACTAATATTAAAAATTGCTCATTAATGAGCTCGCAATGCGCATAAATGTTGCACAAACTTAAAACAATTTATTTAATCCGTCGCTAATAACCACAGCAGTTGAGATGCGACATAAAACAATTTTTAAAAGAAGAAAATTTATCTAACGACGTGAGAGAAAAATTAAAATTACTTAAGAGCACAGATATACATAGTATTCTAATTGTTTTTTCATATTTCATATTGGAATATATGGAAATTATGAATGGAAGATTTTTGCTGGAAAAATTAGGGCAATTCTCAGACATTCTTATTGTTATTTTATGACATTCTACATTGTTATTTAATAATATTTTAAACTGTTAGTTAACGATATTTTAAATTGTTATTTAATATTTTTAATTGTTATCTGACACGATTCTTGAATAGTGGAAACTGGCAAAAGGGAACTGTAATTTACCCTGTTCTGCACCGTTCCGTTTTGCACGCCATTGCGAAGTTGTTTACTCACTGTACATATTCGTTTCGCAGAAAGCACATAACTCCGTAATCTTCCGAGATATCTCCAGATCGATATCCCCTATTGCGGGCAATGAGTTAGTAATTTTTAACTGGAACGTTCTTGCCAAACATTCTGCAGACGTTGCTTCTGTTAAGGATTCTGCAATGCGGGTACGCTAACGCAACATAACGTCCCTGGTCAAATGCCACTGTGCTACTTTGTAGAATGGTTCACATACATAATAGGGACAGACTTTGGCATACACGATTATTTACTATTCAGATGTATGTATATTGAATATCGAGATGAACATTAATAGCGATGGCATGAATGGATGAATGGTAAATAGAAAAATAATACAGTGATACAGCAGAGTCACCAGATGAGGGGGAGGAGTTACCCCCTTTCTGAGCAGGAGACGATAGTGGGGGATGGGACTTGATCTGGCGCCACTGTGATACAATTGAATATTAACACTAAACCTACCACGAGGGGTTAAACGGGGTCAAACCCATTTTAGATTTATTGTTTGACGATTATTAAAATTGTAAAGGTGTTTTCATGTGGGAATTTATTGAACATATGTTTTGACAGCAGTATATACTACAGTAAATATCGCACAAAATGTAAATAAACTTAATCTTGTTATTTTTATAATACTATACACATCAGTCATTTTTGAATACTTTTGATGGTCGGTAGGTTTAGTGTTAAATATAAATATAACATAGTGATATAGATGAATATTAAATACTATAAATATAGTATATGGCCATAGAAATGCATATAAAATAAAATTAAAAATTTTATATATATTCATATAATTTATATTTTATATATTATATTATATATTTCATATATTATATAATATTATATATTTATAAATTTATAATAGTAGAAAGCACATTCTGAAGGGTTAAATAATTGATGACGAAATCCCCAGCTACGAATAGTAGATTTTCAAAAATATTTTGAAACTTATGAATGGGTGAGTGCAATTTTTAAATCGATTTACAAAAATTGAACGACATCAATGTATCATCAGTTCGAGCAGATTAAAATGATTAAACTATTAATAGAAAAAATATTATTTTGTCCGTTAAAGATGGTTGACCGACGTGTTGAGGGGAACGCAGAAAGAAAAAGAAAACAGTATTGATCAGGAGGGTGTTAAATTATGCAATCGGGCTGACTCGGTCGAACAAAGGCGTCTGGTCTCGGATAACATTCGTCGCGAAAGTTTTCACGCGAAACGTTTCTATCGAGCGTTCTGCAATGCGGTCGATTCAAATGTCGGCGGCGAAAGGCGGGTTTTCGAGTGTGTCTGGCCGTGACCCGCTTCGAATTACATAAGCGGAGCCGACAGAGCCGGCTCTTGGTGGCCCCAAAGTCGACGTTGGCCAAGCAAACAGCCCGAGCGAACGAACCAACCGACCAAACGAATCAACGAATCAACCAGCTACGCAGCGCGGGGTGAACACCCAGACAAGGTCAGAGCCGCTGTCGAACCAGGCTGCAACGCAAGTGCAAGATGCGCGCCTCCTCTGCATCCTTTTTTCGCATTCTATTCGCAAACCTGTCCCTGAGAGACGATCCGACAGCGCCGAGAACCGGCGCGGCGCTCCAAAAGAAATCAATTTAGTGGATTTTCTACGAAATCCCACCCCACATTTTTTCAAAAATTACTAATTCATCGAAAAATTGCAGAATTATTTCTGATAATAGGAGATTCACTTAGAAAATTGAGGCGTATCAAAATTTATGGTGTTTAACAAATTATCTTACTGTTGAATTTTGAATATTTTAAATGTTGAATATAATTCTATTTTATTTAAATTTAAAAGATTTTTTTTCATTTTATTTCTTTTTTTATAAATTGTCAGTGAATTCTGACGAAGTTCATTTAACTGTTGTATATTATTATCAGTGAATTTTAATGAAATTAATTTGTATAGCAATTGAATTTAATGAGGAATATTTTATGAATTTAATTTTCCGGATAAATTTAAAAATTTAAGGAATAATATTATTTTCCTAAGTCCTAAAAACACGAATTAATCAGGGCGGGGCTAATGTGGGCGGGGCCAATGCCGGGGTGGTCCCGCTGAGCGTAGCGCGCACTGATTGGCTGGTGTTTTTCGTTGATAACTCGTTAACGGAGTCGCGTAGAAAATTTTCGCAAAGGGAAAAGTTATTCGAAATAACCTTAGGAATCACCCGTTTCGAGGAAGTACATTTTTGGGACAGCCTGTATTGAGAACTTAGGATCGTTCCTCAACGTCAACGATCGCGGTAAACGTTCGCGTTTTTCCCCCGCGTGTCGAGATTACTTCATCATATTCTTGCCAGTACCGGCTCATGGTTTTCTTGTTGCATTACGTAGCCTGTGCTGGATACTGCGCCAGTCTCCCAAATGTAACGTGTCGTAACTAACTCTTAGCGTGGGGAATTAATTTCTTAAGAGGCTCCGAGTTTTCCGTTTCTCGGACTGCCGCCACTGCTAGACGAATTATTCGACGGACGGATTTCGGACGGTTACGTAAGGACAGATATTTTCAGATTATAGTACTCGAACACCGATATCAATCGGAGAACATTTCGTCGGTTCTATAAATACAGGCTCCAGAATTTTCGCGTATTTTTGTAGCGGCACTGTGATCTGGACGCTGGAACCGTGATCTACAGATGCTTGCTCGAATCGTCCAACAGCCTATTCGATCAGGGTAATTCAAAACATTAAATTGAACCGTCAAACAAATTTACAAATATATGAAGGGTCTTCCATTAAGATGTGACATTTTCGCGCTGTTTCTCACTCGTGAAGATTAGCTTTTCATTATTGGAAATAACACGTCTTACAAGACTCTGTACTTGCTGATATTAGGATTATTTATTTTTAAATATGCTTCCTTGAAAGGTCCTTCCATTTCAAGTAACTTTTTCCTTTGCAAAAATTTTCCCCGCAGCTTCGTTAAGCAAATATTAAAGAAAATCACGGACCAATCAGAGCGCGCCTACTATAAACGGATTCTGGCTTAGCCAACGCTAGCGTCTCACTCAGTTGCATCCGCGCTGTGATTGGCCCATGTTTTTCGATAATAACTCCTCAACGGAGTCACGGAGAACATTTTCGCAAAGGAAAAAGTTACTTCAAATGATCTGACGAATCTAAATTCGCTGACAAGGAACATCAATAAATAGTCGTGGCTAATGGCCAGGAGGATATAAAAAAAGAAGATCGGAAAAAACGATTTTTCTAATTGCAGATTGCAGAAAAAGGTGGTATCCATCCTGGTAAAAAAGAACTGCAAATGAACCGAGTAAACGGTGATCTGTCCAATCAATTAGACTCGATTAATTTTTTCCTGGTCGACATTTACTGTTGAAATACGTAATTGAACCTCGCGAAGTTGACGCAAGGATTTACCCTGTGATTCTTTAATCGCGTAAGCTTACGTAACACGATCCAATTTAGCGCGAGTTCATTCGTTTCGTTTGTTCGGTCGTTGGTTGGTTCGTTCGCGGGCTGTGCACGTCGAGCAATTTTCCATTCGTACAATTACCGAAGCAAACCAGTCAAGGAATCCGCAAACTCGGAACAACAAGCGAGAAAGCGCGTTGATTGCCAATAGAAATTCAATTCGAAGCTCATTGCGTCAGAGGCAGCGCCGATACAAAACGTTTTCACGTTTTGCCGATCGTCTGTTAAGAAATTATAGTATTAGTAATGGTCGAACATTCTTACCAGTTTTTATAGTGATGATCACTAGGCTGCAGATCTTCGACTTTAGGTTTACCGTCAAAATGATTTCTAATTATTAAACAAATTTATTTGTTTGAATACGCATTAAAAAAAATTAAACATTATGATAGACACATTTTTGTTGCAGTATTTTCATAATGCAAAATAAAATAATATATTAATAAAATAAATATGATGTATAATATAATATATATAAATGTATTTTTATATATTTTATATTATAATGAAAAAAAGCTAAATTTAATTATATTCTAATTTTATTTTATATTAAAAGTATTATAGATATAAGATTATGTTCTGTTTCCAAAATCGTGGAAATTGTCTGACAGTGGTGCTAAATTGAAACAGCAGAACATTTTTAGTTTAATAAAACTGAATATTATAAAGTCATAAAAATTAGTTTGATATATGGGAACAGCTAGTCGTTACTTTTTTCTGGGTGACTGACTCGGCTAACAATTACGAGAGACATTGTAAGTGAAATGATTATTTTCCACTTTTCTCTCGAACATTAATCTATCAGTTAGAGCGAACGTTTTCCGACCGATTGACGCACGTATACATTTATCTCTGAGCAATATCTGCCCGTTACATAAATTGAGCTCTTTCCCACAATGGGTTCTACCTTTTCGAAAGCAATTCTACGGTTGCAACACGGATTATGGCGCAAAGCTTCTATACAGACACACAAAACAGTTTTAAGCGACTCGGTTTCATTTGAAAAAATTCATTTATGTACTCGAAACACCCGCACACGCGTGTGTCTAATCCTAAACTTCAACAGTTCTTCTGAAAAAAGTGGTTAAACATTGCTCGAAACCAGAAGACCTCCCACAAAAATATTCATAACTCATTCAATTTTGATTTCTCGCACATAAAAAAAATCAAGTGTATGCCTCAAATATCGACGAATCAGGCTACAAAATCTCATTGCAAGAAGTTTGATAATTTTCGAGAAAAAAATTGCTGAAGTTGATAAGAAGATGGCACTCAAAACCAGAACACCCCTGAATTAAAACGTCGTCTTCCACGTATCTGTCCCATTGTTCGTGGCGCAGCCAGCTCGGTCGGTGGACATTGTATTTTATTAGACCGTGATGTCTCGTTTCCGGTAAGACGAGTGCTGCTCATTCCTTTTCATCGCAAACGTGTTCTACATGCGTACGGTACCGGCGGCGATATCTGTTCCCGTCCGGTCTCGTTTCCTTTCTCCGTAAATCTACTTTTAGATCGACCTCCCTGTGCATACGCTGGATCGCTGAATTTGTCACCTCAACGAAACTGAATGAATCACTATGCAATACACGGTGTTTCGGAAATCGTTCTGACACTTGTCGAACATCGATTCTACACTGTGAGTATTTTCGACTCACTGGAACGCTACTGAACCAAGGACTCTGTACATTCGTAACATGAATCACTCATCCAGCTATATAGGATGTCCCAAAAATGTATTCCCTTCAAAAGGGAGATACCTAGAGTCATGTCAAACAACTTTTTCCTTTACGAAAATTTTCTCCGCCGATTCGTTCAGGAGTTATTAACGAAAAACAACCACCAAACAGGGCGGCGCTACTGTGGACTGGCTCCTCCTCGGGGAGGTCCTGCTGAGCGTAGTGCGCTCTGATTGGCCCGTGTTTTTCGTTAATAACTCTTCAACGGAACCGCAGAGAATATTTTCGAAAAGGAAAAAGTTGTTTGAAATGACCTTAGGGACCACCCTGTTCCAGAAAATACATTTTTGGGACACCCTGTATAGCTCAGGACCATTCATAGCTTCAATTAAAAAATTGTAAAAACACATTTTTGAAGGAAACAATGCAACAGTATTTTAAAATTTTTAAGTTTTATACAGCTACGCAGATTTGTCAGAACTGCATAAAATCCTACTTATTAATTTTAATGTTAATAATAACTGGTCAACAAGTATACGAACGAATAAAGTTTACTGGATCGTAACCTTTCAAAGCAAAGAAATCATAATTTCGTGGCTGATAATGATACGTGTCCGACGATGGTACATGTCCCGGTAATTTACACATAGTTTAAGTAACACCGTTTCACAACTGCCACCATAACGTGTTGTTCCCCCGGTGATTTTTTAATATAATATAATGTAATCGTCATTTCATAATCGTTAGGGATACAGTTTACCGTTTATATAATCGGGATGGACGACGAGCAATCAAATATCTTGCGTAAGTCATCGCAACCATTTGGACATTTACACGGAGTCGTCCGGATATTTGATCGCACACACTCTTCGGCCGCGTCGCAATAAAAATGAACAACATTTAAGAGAGACGTTAAAAAATTCTTAAATATCAATATTATATTTTCCAGTTTATTGAAATTATTGATAGAAAAAAAATTTGCAGAAAAATTCACAGTCCAATAATAACATTATAATCAAATTGAAAACAAATGCAACACGTGTACAGATTGCATAAAACAATCAATAGAATTCCGTGAGAAAATTATTCACGTAATTAACAAATACCTTCTTGTGTCCTCTTAATTAAAAAAAAATGCAATTATGGTAGTAAATTATTTCTTCTGTGATTTCGTATTCAAAAGTGTATCTGATAATGGTAAAAATGATTTGTTGTGTATTTACGTGAGATTCTATGGATGTGCACGTCCGCTAGATTTAATTACAGTGCAACTATGTGCATCGTGCAACTGGTTGAAACATTAAACGATTACCTAACGAACAGTTTCATCGGTTGTATAATTAAAGCGAGGGAAATTCAAGTGACGGTCCCGCGACTAGTTTTTCGAACAAATGCAACCAAGTTGCACAAGCTTGCGCATTTTCTCGGTCGTTCGATCATGCAGTTGCACGTAATGCTACATGTTACCCATTCGGAAGATCGAGGTACTCTGAATCGCTAATAGTGATCCGCGATGTATGACATTCGGCGAGTCTGTTCGCTTTGATCAGTCTTCCTATTGCAACTACTTACGTAAGTCGCGTTTCTTAACAAATATTTACATAATCGAATTGCTTAAATGGTAGATTCTACCCACGAATGTTTAATACATTTACACATTTTTGATATAGTTTTAATTATTTTGCGGTGCACCCAAATACACTCCGCATGGTTGGTGAAGCACTGTTATATGTGTTGGGGGAATATTGTGCATAAAATAATAATATATTTATTTTTAAAAATTAGATATTAACAATTAATGGCATTCTAATCAATTTTTCAATGGCCGTAGCCATAGCCATTATCATCGTCTTTATCGAAGGGGGCTGAAAACACCCCTAAGTTAGGGGTAGGAAACACATTTCTGGAGACATCTCGAAAACTAGAGGGAATAGAACACTCAATTCTTGTTTTTTTTATTATGCCTTTTCGAATGTAGAGTTATTTAGCACTTTAGTAAAATGCTTTAAAATTTGTAAAGTACAACGGTGGATTGTCTCGAATGTATTTTGTTATAAATTGCTAAATCGTGTTGGAGATTTCAATGATCACATTGTGTAACACCCAGTATATCGGCTCAATACGATCCATTACACGAGTGCAATTACCTGGGATCTATTCACCGCTAGGATAAAACGTCTTTGTCATGTCAATGGTGTATCGCAGTGTATCGTGTGCCTATCATACTAGCGGATAGGTCAGTATCGTTCCACTGTAATCTAAGTCGCAATCTGTTCGACGACGGCGTTCACCACATTCACGGAATTCTTCTATTATCTTCAATTACTATAAATTACTCATTTTTTCGAACCTCACGATTCTAATTTTGTGTTAGAATTTGTTTATTTTTAATAATTGTGTGCAATGAAAGTTTTATTCTAACCTCCCTCACATTTTCCTGTTTAAAATGATACCTCACATGATACAGTTCCGATCTTATTTGCTCGTTTAATCTTCGATATAGTGGGACCTCGATTATCCGAACGTATCGACGAAACGCGAGATTGAGAAAACTTTTTTTACGATTTTCAAAATTAATTTAAATTTAAAAAAAAATTGAAGTTTTGAGTCACGATAGTTTCAACGATTTTTAATTGCAATAAAATTACCAAAATATTGCAATAAAAGTCACATTGGATGTTATGAAACGTTTTCCCGCGATATTTATAAAGAATTCAGAATGAGTTACGATGCATCTAATTAAAGAAAGAGATTTACTATCAGGTGCGAAGATTGTTAGTGAAATATCCGACATGGTAATTGAGGTAATGATCGGCGGCACGTCGATCATGATAAAGCCATTGGCGCAACAACTATCTATTTACCGGAATCAAAAAAAAAATATATATATACGCGTAATTACAGGTTCGACAGTAGGACTTGTTCTGTTATAATGTCGTCGATTATTTCCATCGAACTGTATTGGTTACTTGGGTGGTGCTCGGTAATGCTGACATTAGAACACTGTTGCAATTTTCATTACATCACGGTGGAAACCTATATCGATGGATGAAATCAATATTAAACGCACCGCTTGATTCGCAATGACCATGGTTATGGCTGCGTTACAAAACTAGCGGGACTGAATCATATCTGGAGTAGATTCAATCAATTCTAAAATAAAAATAAATCATCAAAATAAAAATTAATTTTCAAAATGTAGATCAATTTTCAAGGTAAAAAACAATTCTCAAAATGATAAAACAATATTCAAAATAAAAGTAATTTCTCGACTTTTTAAAATTATTGAAGCAGAAGATTTCTATTTGGTTCCCTTGTCTTATAATTAATTAAATTGCTAGCATCAATTATAAAAAATAGCAACCACACAAAACATTCTTCTAAATTGAAGACAATACATTGACACTCCTAGATGTTTTTAATTTTTTCTATTTCTACTGTTATCTTAAATCGCATAAAAATTCTACGCTTAAAATAATTTTTGTCATAAAAATGCACAAAATCTGCAGTTCACTTATGACACTATTGCACATTTAAGATAATATATACACGCTTGCATAAAGCTTCAGCAATTAGAAATTAGCGAGATAAGCAGTCGATTTCGCTTAAAATAATTGCAAGATAGTGAAACCGTAACTGAGTAATTAAATCCTGTAATGGCTGCATTGTAGAGAGACTAAAAAAAGGTTTGCAATTTTATGAAACGTAGAATCAGTTGCAGCCACCGTTGCTTCAGAAGACATAACTGCACCATTTTCGTAACAGCATTATTACGAAGATAGGTATAGACACCTACTAGTTGTGCAAGTGCCCACGAGGATATTCGTTACGTCGCAGAACCGAAGCAAATATGTAATCGTTCTACGTGTGGTATAAGCTATAAGTCACTCATGCTTCTAGTAACTATGTATAGTCTACGTTGAATTCCCTAATCATATGCAAATTCAACTGTGTTTACCCACCGAGGCCATTGAAAGCTCGCAAATCGGTTCAATCATCGTGCATAATTAATGAAAAATTCAAAACGCTATTTTCAAAGATAATTCAATCCAGTGATTAAACATTCAATAATCAGAGTTCAATAACAGACCGATGTAGCGGTTTTTGCTCGTAGAATGTACATAAAGTTGCGATGCATGCCGGTACAACTTCTTCCCCCACTACTTAAGCCATGCCACGCCCACCATGAAAGGACCGCCCATCATGTAAAATAGTGGGGGAACGCCACCTCCCACCTTAGCGGAATGAAAAAATTGACGATATTCAACCCGCTGTAATTTCCTAAAAAATAATCGCATTTCTATAAACTTGGTCTCATTTTAAAGCGTGAAGCCTCTACTTTCGCACAACATTATTAATTTTTCTCTTAAATAATTTTACAAGATGTAGCAAATGAAAAACTGAGGACTCTTTTTCACCAAAAAAAATTACAAATTCCAACGTCTGCAGTGACTATAAAAAATTTGTTTCGGGAATGTATCTGCCACAGATTTGAAGATTGAAACCTCCTCTTTCCAACGAGTCCTTGCAAATTGATGTACGATTTTTTTCACCGTTTTATGCAACAAAAACGAAGACCTTCTTCGATGATGTAAATTGTGCTTGTACACCTCTCACTTAAACCTTAATAAAAAGGCTAATAAAAATCGTACATTAAGTTTCTTTATACCATTGTAAAGAGGAAGCTTCAATCTTTAAATCTACGGTAGATTCGTTGACGAGAAAAATTTTTGAAAGTTTCTGGCGATGTTTGAATCTGTACATGTTTAAGGAAAAATGAGTCTTCACTTTCTCGCTTGTTATATGGTGAAAAAAATTTTTGTGGAAAATTAATAATTGTATGCGAAAGTAGAGACTTCAAGCTTCAAAATGACTCCAAGTTTGTAGTCGTAAGATCATTTTTTAGGAAGTTATGGCAGCTTAAATATAATTCTACTGTATACAGGGTGTCCCAGAAATGTACTTCCTTCAAATGAGTTCAATCTTTATTTTGGGTCACCCTATATATAATATTTAAAAAATGTACGTATAATATCAAAAGCGGTATTTTAAACAAAAGCTGAAATCGGAACATATTTGAACGACTTGGAACGATCAACGACTCGAGCTAGCAACCATAAGTTACCCAATAGCACGCTCGCTTACAGCAACCGTTTGCCGCGCGAAAGAAGCGAGCATAACTGCCGACAAACGCGATCATTCCCCGAACCTGCGAAAGCAACGAAAGAAGATCAAAGCGTGCGAGCGTCATCTCGATGAAATCGCGTCGATCTAAGTTTGTTTCTTCACTTTTGGAAAACAGGCTTACATAACCGGGTACAATTACGTAACACGTACGATCTATGGTATTACATAAATAATCTGTTTAACATACGGAGCACCAACGCGCAACGTGCCGCGAGAAATTCGCGAGTCGTTTCGGATTCAATTTGCAGTCGAGATCTATAGAGCGACACTGCACGCGTAGTCTTGGCACAGAAAACGGCAAGACAGTTGCCGGCATTGTTCCGAGATCAGAAATCGAAAGAGCCTGGTCGCATTGTTCCCGGAGACCCGTGACATAATAATCTATTGCACTGGCTCCGATGACCGTGATGATGCCAGCGAAGAAGATACTGAGGAATCTGCTGCGAATTTTCTCAATTTTTCTCATTGATTTCGAAAAGAAGCTGCAGAATACAGGAAAATTAAAGGACGTATGCTGAACTTGTTCTTTCCTGGGGTGAATTTTACTTTACCGAACTCAAAATTGGTGCCTTTCTCCTATAAATTTCTCCTAGAAGTTTCTATCCTGTAGGATCAATGGTTCAGGAGTTATGCTCGCTTAATGTTGAGCAATCTGCAGTGTTTTTGACAAGTAAGGGCGCCGCCATATTGGTTTGTAGTGACGCTCGCGCGCCGCTTACCGAGCAAAATAATTAACGAGTTGTCTGGTGATTATGTCGGGGCTCACGGTCGTCACTACAAACCAATATGGCGGCACAATTACCTGTCAAAAACACTGCAGATAGCTGAACTTTAAGCAAGCATAACTCCTGAACCATTGATCCTACAGCATAGGATCAGAAACGTCGATCTGCTAAGGGTAAATTGTTCTTCTAATTTTCAATTTACTACAACTGCAAAAACTGGCGACGGTGCCAATATAATTAATTAATGAACCTGTAGTTTTCAAGAAAATAAAGAGAAATAGGATTTGAAGAGAAGGATTTGAAAATATTTCTAAGAATGCGAGAGATAGATACAACAAGATTAGCTCGAGAGATGCAGTAGAATGTAAGCAAAACATACACACACACACACACACACACAGAGAAGAGACACAATGTCGAGTAGATAGCGCGTGTCACCGCGAGGCATTCGAGCTATTGATAAATACCGGCGCGATAACTATAGTCAATGTTTAAGTATTGAAATCAATGTTTACAACACGATTATAATTAATGTAATCTCTATCGCCATGAAATACTTCGCGACGTCTTTTCATGTACATATTCCTAGATAAACGTGTATGTGTATCGTTCGTCAGGTGCCGCATACGAAATTTATTAGTCCTTAATTCCCCACGGCGTAATAATAGTTAAACCGTTGCGTAACGTGCTTCTACAGAAAAAAACTGGTTCATCGAACAAAATCAGAAACAATTCCACGGATTCCACACACGTTCGCAAAAAGATTACGTAAGGAGAAGATCGGGTCAACAAAATTGGAAACGACCGGACCAACACGCCGTCAGCCGAAATGACTTTTATTCCGTTATGTCTCGTTCACAGGACACTGTTTTTTTCTTCTCTCGGCGTTAATCAACGCGCGATAAATTCTGCGCTAAAATAAACATCTATCTCCCCGCTATCGTAATCGAAAAACACCGAACGACAAGAAACGGTCACATAATGGTCGCGAAGTCTGGCGATATGTAACTGTACAGTTACGTCAGTTTCCGGCGGAGAAGCACCGTTCCGTTGACAAAATTCGCCAAACGATTACAGGTTAACACATTTTCAAATAGAAACAATAAACGAAATGTTTTTTATTCTCAATCGCTTTTTATGTACAACCTTCACTGGTATATCCGTGGCATTTTTCCGATCAGAATGAGTAGAAACATATCATTCGATGGATAATTGATCTCGCGCATGCGCGAGAAAACAGTAACGTACCTATATTAGGATGATGAGGTAGTAGAGCCCTGAGACAGTTATATTGGCAGGAATGTACCGAAGCAATCAGTTCCGGACAAGAAGACTCCAGGACGTGTCATACGAGTTACAAAATATGTATACAGAAACACACTTGTCATACATTCGTTTTTCATTATCAAATCATATTAATTTCTTAATATTCTGCGGGGCACTCAAGGTACCCCATTTTATGAAAAAGCTTACGTTACTCAAGTTGAAATCGCCCCATCGCGCGAGAAAAGTTAGTCTAAATAACAGCACTGACTACAGTTCGACGACAGTTCTATTAGCCGAACAATGAAGCTCTGTGGACCAGTTCGGATAATCGAGGCGCTACTGGTATCGTGGATTAAACAGGCATTCACTGTCCGAACGTTGTCGTGTTTGGGCTCGTTTCAATCGGAAAACTGTGAGGAACATGCTGACGGAAGTTGATTACAAAAATCATTGCTGCCAAAACAGTTATACCGCGAAATAACTATGAACAGTCCGAGTTAGCAGGTGAATGAAGTCCGATTTCGAAAATTCGGAAGGCTCGGCGTCGACCACGGTGGGAACGTAGACGAAGAAAGAGGATTCGGTCGAACACAATCTCCGGTTACATAAACGGTGCTCCGGTTCCCGAGCACGAAGTATACCGGCGAACGGGCGACTTCTAGCTTGGCGTGCGTGCACCTACACAATGTCTAGAGATACAGGTACGCGTGTGTTGTGCGGAGCATTGCATACATGCGATACGTGGCTTACTCACGTGCGTGCGGCGCACGCGTGCGGCCTATAGCAGATGTTATGTAAAGTTCAGGCGAGTAGAGAAGCACGTGGTCAGCCAGGAAAACGACGATCGGCGTGTGACGCTAGCACGTGTTTAACCCTGGCTGAAGGAAGCGCGAATTTTCTAACATTTATCGCCGAGGAATCCGAGGTATCCGTTTGGCGGTTCACTGCCAAACGATGTCAGCCTCGCTACCTCGAATGCCGGGCCGCGAGATATGTATGGTGATCGAAATGTGTTTCTCAGCACCTGCGATTTTTTTTTTGTTGAGAATCTACGGTCGAACGAAATATGTATTTTCGGTAAATTAACTATAATACACGAGTCGACAGCGGATTTTATGCATTTATGACAAAAATGAGTAGGTGTAATTCGACACGGTGAAAAAATTAAAAGAATTCAGAGACACTATTATATTATTTTCGACCTATTAAAAAAATTGAAGTTCTAGTTCACCCCAGTTAACTGCAAATCAAGTAGAAAATTTTTATTTTGCATGAAGATCCGCTGTCTATACACGAGGCTAAATGGAGTATTCTGAGTAGATTTACACTTGACCTACCCGGAAGCCTTTTTTTAATTTTATTAAAATTTTTTATTTTACGTCGCTTCTTCAACTGCTATGGTTATTAAGCGACGGGACCTATTAACAGGATTTTCAATAATTGTGCTGTAACAAATGAAAGCATAGAAATTTTCTTTTGCATTGCATTCTTATGTGAAACAATTAGATGACGTTATTGAGGGTAACTTGTTAGTTCACAGTGGAAATTGCTGTTGCTAGTGAAGGTTCCATTAAAAAGTGTTTAGCCATGTACTGCGCATTTCTCAAAATTATGTAAAAACCACCAGTCGGTAATGTGTTTAAATACGTGGAGCTAAATAGAGTAATTTGAGTAGATTGCAATACATGCAATTAAATAGAGTGGTTTGAGTAGATTAGAGCCCAAAATATATGCAATCAAATAGAGTATTTTGATAGTATATTAGAGCAAGTAATTTTTTTCATGAAAATTGAATATAGCAATTGAATACATACATAGTACGTGGCTACGTGGCTCGTCCGGCCTGTCTGTCTATTACTCACCATTTCTACTTACTAGCAGCGTCAGAAATGATTAAACGCCAGTACCAGTGATCGAGTCCGACTGTCAGATATCGATATGGTATCGACGACGTTTTTATCAAGGATCTCCTCACATAAAGGAGAATCGATTTTTACTTTCTACATGTTTATCTCTGCACAAGAAATCAACCGATGCTCGATGGAGTCATCGTTGAACCGTGCCTTCGGTAAATACACGAAATCATACATATATGTATTGCGTTGGCAAGAAAGTAATTTCGATATTTGAAAATGAAGTAAAACCGAATTTTTTTGTTCAAGCAATGAACTTTAATCGATAAAATATTTCCATATTTATTCTGTTTGGCAAAAGATCATCGCATAAAATGGAAAATTAATTATTCATTAACATACCGAAATTACTTTCTTGCCAACCCAATACATATGTATAGAGTCAGCAGAATAAAAATTGTAAAATGGGTAACAGTAATTGTAAAAAATTGTAAAATTGGTAAAAAGATTGTAAACAATTGTAGAATGGGTAGAAAATTTTTGAACAAAATTGTAGAATGAGTGAAAAAATTGTGAACAATTGTAAAACCGGTAGAAAATTATGAAATGAATAAAAAAAATTGCGAACAATTGTAAAATGGATGGAAAATTATGAAATGAATAAAAAAAATTACGAACAATTGCAGAATTGTAATTTGCAAAAGGAAACATTGTTTTTTTTTATAATTTCAGCTAACACTTACTGTTGGTAATGGAGGACCCTGTATCATCGCAACCGAGTCACGCAAACAGAGAAAGCGAAACAAACAATTGCGTCTAAGTTTGCGATGCTTAAGCTGGCACAAACAGTAAACCACAATTATATAACGATGAATCAATTAACACAGATTACTGTGCTACTGTCGCCACATGGTGTTCACAAAGTGGTCATCTATATTCACTTATGACACACACATATTACTTGTAAAGCAGCGTAGATTCTGCACACATTTCGAGCGATCCGACGCAGGGTCGAGTCTTTTATATACAACTGTTTCCTTTATCTCAATCGATAATATCTTAATAAAATATATTGATGTTTTCAGCGCACTGGTTCGATCTGATGTTATTAACTAAGCAATTTTGTAAATAACATTTTCAAGAAAAGTTTTTATAATTGCGTCTGTAAAAAATGATTAGATCAATTATACTTACATATAAAAGATTATTCACGATTATTACATACAAAATACAAATTTTCTAGGCAAATACAATTTCTGTTTCTCTTTAAAAATTTGATAATGCTGACATTAATATATGCAAACGTCCTTAAATTGTTTTATTCTGTTGTAAATTGCACCGACACATTTTTTAATTATTACAAAGTTATTCGATACAGTGTCCGATAGATGTCACACGGTAGAATTGATTTGCCACTAGCGAGACGATTTAGTACGTTCAATGTAGCGTTAATTGGAATTGTCGAGACGTTCATGTTCCTACATAAATATCCGAGCGCGGGCTTATAATTAGACAAGTCGGCTGTTTCGTAAACAGGCGCCGCATCCTTGATAATTAATTGCTTGGCGGACGAAAGTTACACTCGATTTTGGCCTGAAATCGCGAGATCGGTCGATCTTTTCTCGAAATCGCGTCTCGATTTTCAGCTGAACGATAAAAGTTGCACGGTTTTGGAAATTTTTAACGAAGTGTCGTCGATTTTATAATAACCAGTAGAATTTTAAACTACGTAGTCAATTGAGTAGTACCAGTTTGGAACAGTGAAACGATTAAGAACTCGTAGAAAAAAATAATGTAAAATCGCGTTTTGACACCCTGAAATAAAAATAAAATTTGATAGAAATTTGAATAAAATCAAATATCAAAAGCATAATTAAATAGAGCGTAAAACAAGCTTCAAAATGAAGGTAGATATTTATTGGTATAAATTTGCAATTAAAAGAAAGGGCCAAAAATCCTGCACACATTTCTTTCTTTACAACCTAATTTTATGCATATGTATATTATATATTATTTAAAAATTATAAATTATATATCACATGCATTATATATTATATATTATACATGTATATATTATATTATATATTATGTATAATGACAATTTCAAAATAGCCAAAATCGTCGTTTATTTTTGCAACCACGAAAGCTTTTTGACAGAATAATACGAATGTTTATCAATGATCGAACCAACAAGAAACCTTCCCGAGACTGAACGTCGATCCACACGTAACCATCCTTACGTCACGTTCAATTTCATAGGAAACGTTGCTTAGAAGTAAACGATCACACGCGTGAGTGTCGTCACGTAGTCCTCGACTCCTTCAATCACGTTTACAATCATTTTTCACGTCTTCTAGTGAACCGGCCGGGTTAGAACGAAATTGAGAGTACAACTTTAATCGAGGTCAAGCGTATTTACATAACTAACTGTGCGCGATTGTCGAGTTGCCTATTGTAATCGTTTCAACATTTTGTATTTCACGTTTTCTACCTCTTTGCCGTCGATATTATTAAACTGAAGATACTTTATGCGAAATGAAGATTTTTGATATTGTTTATGAGGCAGTGGGTTCGAATCAAAAAATTATTTCTTCCTGCAATAATCTCGGTATTTCAGGGCGACATAGAGCCCAATTTTTTCGTCAAGTAATGAACTTTAATGCATAAGATATTTTTCATTTCGTTCGATGATCTTTTGCCGAGAAGAATAAATAAGAAAATATTTTATCGATTAAAGTTTATCGTTTGGATAAAAAAATTCGGTTTACTTCACCTCAAAATACCGAAATTACTTTCCTTGAGATGAAGGTTTTGTGCAAACGTTGCAATTTAAATAGTGGAAACATTAAATATATTGAAAATTACTTGATATATTGAAAAACGTTTAACAATATTGAGGAATATTGAAAAATATTGCAAAATACAACAAATGTCGAAACATATGGAAAAATATGGAAAAATACTAGAAATACTGGAAAATTTAATAATAATCGTTTAATAATATCGTGGAATATTGAAAATACTAGAAATATTGAAAAACGTTTAACGATATTGTGGAATATTGAAAAATACTAGAAATATTGCAAAATATTGCAAAATACAGTAAACATTGAAACATATGGAAAAATATTGAGAAATACTGAAAATATTGAAAAACGTTCAACAATATTGTGGAATATTGAAAAATACTATAGAAATACTGAAAAATATTGTAGCATCGAAAATTATAAAAATATGTAAAAATATTGGAAAATACCGGAAACATTTAATTTTAGTTATATTCCAGATCACACTGGCAAGCTAGAATGATCCCTCTGAGAAGTCGGATGGACCGGTTATGGTTGCGCGCCTATCTCGCGCGGTCTACAAAAATCTGAGAGCGTCCTAGGGCTTCGTCGAACCACCTAATTCAACACAGGCCATCGTCAGCCAATATCGCGGCCTCCTATCGGGCGCGACGCAATTATGTAAGGTGTAAATTCTATCTATCTATCATTACATAAGCTGCGCATGCTGATTCCACGAGCCGGTCGAGCGATCGGTGCTCCTAGCAAAACGAATTGTTTACCACGCCGAGAATAAAACTTCGTGGCGTCGACTCTCCGGCTCAATTATGCCTGAAAAAGTCGAGCGTTCGCTATCGTTGTTGCAGCTTGAAAGCCCCCCTGACGACGCGACGTCCCGAGGACTAGCTCCGTTTTAATTCGCGCTCATTCATTACATAAACCGCGGCCCTCTCCGGGTGTTTATCGAGCGGCCGTTTTTATTTTTAATCGCGAACCATCTGCGCAAGCCGATCCGCAAACCGCTCCGATGATTACGAGACTTTCATTGAGCGGTGCTGAAAATTATTCCACAAATACTTTCGTGTCGAGTGGTCCAGTTAATTAGAAAATACTCTAGCGTGGCAACAAGTGATTTTGTTAAACTTTCGATGAAGAGGATTTTAGTAAAAATTATTAGCAACAAATTTTATGCATTCATAATGTACAACATATTCACAACAGAAATCAATTTTTATGTAACTCCTTTTCCCGTGTAACCGATGCAGGCAATTCTTATTTTGCATAAAGTTATGACAAAATTAATGAGTTACAAAATCGTGGAGACATAAGGGCCGTTTAAGGACATTCTCTTATTATTTTTTATTTGTCACCCCTTTGCGGACGAATGTCCTCTCTGAGACATTGAATAAGTAATTGTTGTGTGGATTATTGAGAATAATTTTTATCCAAATTAATTACAAGATACAGGAGGCACCCAGACGTTCATATAATTTATTAATAATTTCAATGGGTTCGAAATAAGCATTTTTAAATTTATCAAATTGACCCGATTGAAGCTCGTTCCGGCTGCTGTTTACTTTACCGAATTAAAAATTTACCCCTCGTTCCCTCTCTACGTCGGTGCCGGTCACATGACTGATCCCAGAGAGGGGGTAACTCTTCCCTCTCAGTTCGTGTGAATTTCCCTAATTTGGCGACACTGGATGGCCGTTCATAGTTGATCTAATAAGGCCCTGTTGGTGATGGATCGGTTAGCGGGACGGGACCTCACGTAACACCTCCAAACATAGTTCTCTCGAACGCGAGGTGACTGCTAGCCGCCGCCGCCGCCGCATTTTTGCTAAAGTGTTGCAACCTCTTCTCCCGAAAGCCTTCGGCTTCGACCTGAACGGAGACAGCTCTCCCGACCCGGCATGCCCCAATGAAACATCGCGGAGACTAGTTCCTGGCTACATTATTCCATGAATCGCCATAATCCGATCTCGTGCGTGCGCAACATGTAAGCCGCAATTGCGAAATCTGATGGACCCGGCTTGTGTTTCGCGCGGTTATGTCATTTCGCCGGGAAACAACGAACACATCGACGATCCGTCGTCGGTGCTGTAACCGGGTCATTCGTGACCCTAAAATTAGGAGTTTTCGAATCATTTCCCACTTATTACACTGTCCTAACCCCTTAAGCAGTGGCGGTTCTAACGGTAAGCGGACTAAGCGGCCGCGTGGGCCCAGGAATACCATAGGGCCCCTTTTATATAAATTTATGAATTTTTAAATAAATTTATTTAATGTGTAACGGTATAAAATTTTTCATTACTTTTCTTTCTTGATAATAAGTTTATGAGACTTTTTTGCTACTTCTATTTCTAACTTGAGTTTGAGGGCCCCAAAAATTTTTACCGATTGGGGCCTCCACGTGACTTGAGCAGCCACTGAGCTTAAGAGAAGTCATTTTAAAATTCGCGCTCTTTTTTATTTGTGAAGACTGGAGACATCACTCTTTGACACGTAGTTAATAAAATTGGTAGAAAAACAGGTAGAAAAATTGAAAAAATTGTAAAAAATCCTAAACTGGGTAGGAAAAAATTGTAAAAGATTCTAAACTTGATAGGAAAAATTGTAAAAAATGTAAAACAGGTAGAGAAAAATTTGTTTTAATTGTAAACTGGTAGAAAAAAATTGTAAAAAATTCCAAACTTGGTAGGAAAAATTCTAAGAAATTGCAAAATGGGTCAAAAAATGTTAATTGTAAAAAGCAACGTTCTTTCATAATTTACAATAACGGAAGACCCTGTGTGAACTCCTCAATTATTTCAAAGAAGTTACCCAAAGTGCTAGAAACATTGATCGTCCACAATTTGTTCAGAGAACATGTTTACATATTGGAATTTTTGCATGCCTATCCGGACTGGTGTTTCGTCTCGCATAATAAAATTCGTCGTGCTCCTCGAATTGTCAGCGAAAGAACTCTGTCGCGAGTATATGTGCGCGGGTGTCTGCCGTGCGTAAACCATTTACGTAACGTCAAGATACGCCGTATTTCGATGATTAACAATTTGTTTTGCGATCAGCAAAGGTGACTCTTTGTACGGCACAAATACCTTACGTAAGCCGGCAGATAAACGAGTATGTGCAAGGCGGAGATTAAGTCTTCCGTTTTTAGAATTTCTGCGATGATACTCCCGAGAAAGCTGGACGCTATCACTCTAACTGCACACCTAATCGCGTGCAACACTACAAGAAATGTGGACTGTATTCTCGTTGGCGCGTTGACCGTGCTCGAAGTCGCAAACTCATTTCCTGAATTTGAGTCAAAATGAAACTTAATTTAATACGAAAAAAATTTAATTTGCAGTAATACACAATTTGATTTGAAAATAATTTTATTAAATAATTTTATCATTTATAAATAAATAATTTTATTAAATTAAAATAATTTTATTTGAAATAAAACAGAATTGAATTTGAGAATGATTTCTTTCTTTTAATTTATAGCTTGATTTGAATTAATACACAATTTGATTTTTTTTTATTTAATGCAATTCGAATCTCCAGATAGAGATTATTTTGCCGCCACAATTTGATTTGAAAATAATTTAATTTGCAGTGAAAAAGAATTTAATTTTAAAATAATTTGTTTTATTCATTTATAGAGTTTGATCTTGAATAAAAAAATAAAATAATTTGATTTTGAAAAACCAAATGGGAAATTGCTGGAGCACCATCGCTTTTTAATCATGCAGATCTGGATCAATCTGCGATTTCAGGGTGGTGGCGTAACTGCGACGCGAAGGAATGAAGTCAATTAGGGTCAGTGAGCAGCCATGACGAATTTCTGCTACAGAAAATTGAGGATTCTTCGCTGTGGCATTTATGAGCGGGTAATGTACGAGTCCTGGATTCATTAGACGGAATTACGCTTGTAAGTTACGACCAGAGGTTGGAGCCTTATTCACTCTGAATGATAATGGCGTTCATACTAAAATGCACCGTTTTAAATTCCATCACTCGAAAAATGAGAACCTTATCTTCCATAATAAACATTATTTAATGAATACATTTGAACATTGAAATATCTATAAGACTGTGATAAATCAATTTTCGTTTAAAAATTTAGTGTAAATAATTTTCTACAATCCCAAAAATCTACTTCCTTAATAATTTGCATGTGTAAAAGTCGTTTCATTTCATTGTTGGCAACCTAATGGGATAATAGTACGCCTATAATCGAGAATTTATACAAAGTTATATTTTGCGAGTAGGTATGTATCCATGTAGTATAGTACAGTACAATAATTACAAGTTGTTCCACCCACGCGAATTGTGAGCTGCATTCTTTGATGCAATCTCGTGTAATACACGGCCGATCGATGTTTTTCTTGTCGCCGTTGGAGGATACGTTGTCGCACGCCTACCTATTTGTCCGATGATTAATTTCTTTATTACTTTCTACATCCCGTTATTACAAGAGACACGCGTCGTCAGAAAATGCATTTTCGCAGTGCAACGCACGCGTAGGAAGCTTGTCCGGCTTGTTCTGCATTTTTCAATGCATATTGCCTAGCTTATGATTTTCATTCATTTAAAATTCCATCTGTTTTTCTTTCTTTATAACTTCACCTCGTCGCCATTTTGTAACTAATCAAAATTTTTTATTCATTTCGGTTAGCGCCGTAGCTGCTTCATACTGCTTAATAAACAACCTCGTTTTCTGTTTCGAATAGTTTCAGGACATACTTTACAAAAGAATTTATAATCCGTGCAATTTTTAATATATTTCGTTTAAAAAATTTACATACACACTTCAAGTACCAATAAACACTTATGCAAAATCCCAATGCGAAAGATTCAATGGTTCTCCTAAAAAAAATTCCTAAAAATTGGTAAAAATGGCATTTAAAACTGGAATATCCCCTTAGAGCTCAATAAAAAAATTACACAACTCTCGCAATTTCGATTATTTCTCCTGAAAAAAATGCCCGATATACTTCAAATACGAGTAAACATCTGTGCAAAATCCCAGTTCAAAAAGTTCAGCGGTCTCACTGGAAAAAATTCATGAAGATTTTAGCCAAAGTGGCCTTGAACACCAGATCTCCAAGAAGCCTTAAAAAAACATTACTAGAACATGACGAAAAATAAAAAATAAAATAATAGTTCTTAAAAATGGTTGTTCGAATTGATATCGTTCCAGGTTGGAGTGCCTCGGCGCACCGGTTGATTGCGGTGTCATTCACCACGAAATGTTCATTTATAGACAATACGCGTCGGCGTGCGGCGTCAACATTGTGCGTACGCGTCGGAGCGTTTGTTCGTCGAGTGCATCGACTGCATCATCATCACCATCAGCAGCAGCAGCACGCGAGTCGAACGTAGACGGCGTGCGAGTGCGTTTCTACCGCGTCTGCGTGATGCGCCGAAGCGCGACGTCGATGTATACACAGCGCGAGTATACAGGGTGAACCACAAATCGTGTCCAGTGTCGTCAGATGAGGTAGAAAGTGGCTTCATTTCCCCTCCTCCTTTTCCGCTTCCACTATCCCATTCCAGCACCATGCGCACACTCCAACGTCTCCCCACCCCCCCACTAAGACCGTAGACCATGGTGTCCGTGCCGTAGACTGGACTGGTCATCAGAGAAGGGGTACTTAATTCCCCTCAATTTTCTCAGTGTGGCGACACTAATCGTGACTATACTTGAGTCCAAATAAGAATGTACTTGTATTGCTCAAGTCATTGCGGGTCAGCCATAAAAATGATGGCATCAGCCAATGATCGCGTGGTCGGCGAAGTACGAGTAGGGGGATTAGCCAATGAACGAGTTCCGTTCATAGTGAGATGCGCAGTAGAGTCTTAAATTCGTCGGCTAGTAAGTATATTCTTATTTGGACTCAAGTATAGTACCGTGGGAAGAAGGTCCCTGGTAGGAATGCGGTGACGTCGGCAAGAATACGCGGCCGATTGATTAGTTTGGAAGGAGCGCGCCTTCTATTGGCCGAAGCAGTCACACACATACAACTACTACAGTGAAATCGCGTTTACTGTCGAACAGCCTGTGTTCTGTACGGACAATGATCGCATACCAACATTATTTTTTTATGACTGCGTCTACCGCGCCGACCACGCCCAGAGTGCAAAAGAAAGCCAAACGTAGAGAAGGACAGCATGACAGTGGAGTAGATAGGCACTGGACAGTGATCCGTATCCGATCGCGGACCGTAAACGCGACTTTACTGCACTATGCAGAACGATAGACCCCTCTTGCATCTGCGCCGTTCCTGGGCTCATCTTGTCATCTCACCACGGTAGAGATTACTCTGTTATTGGCAGTCGCATCGAAAATGTTTTTATCAGGTATAGCATGGTTTCAAAAAAAGCAATTTTTAAGTTGAAGGTAATCTTGAAAAATCATGAAAAAAAAGAGTTGACGAAAAATTTGCTATAATCACGTGAAAGCTCTCTTGAAACCATGCTGTATCTGATAAAAACAGAGCAATCTCTGCTGGTCACGATTCGTGGTTCAGCCTGTACAATGCGTGGCGGCTAGCCGGGAGCAGGGCAGGCTCTCACGCACGACATACACAGTGCGGACGTTCCACCGGGGAGCAAGCGCACGCAGAGGCGGGTAGCCGGGGCGAAAGAGAGTTGAGAGACACACGAGAGCGGCGCGGAGCCGTCGACGCTGCTGACGACGACGAGGACGACGATTCAAGCAAGCAAGCAAGCAAGCAAGCAAGCAAGCAACGTTACTGCTCATGCTCAGTAAGATTCCTAGAGCCCGGAGGAGCCGAGCCCTGTGGAATAATTGATCCAATCGAAACTCGACTCGCGCTCCCGCCACGTTTTGTGCACTGACGCGACACTCTTTATGTAAGCTGCCCGCGTTAAGGTCGCGCGCATCACTCTCTCCGTCTCTCGAAACAGAGGCCTCCATCCGTGGCTAAAGCCAACCAGTCTCTGTGTGTATGTGCGCGTGTGCGTGAGCGTGTGCGTGTAAGTGTCGTCGTCCGTCCACCGTGTTGTGATTCAGCCCCGAGGAAAACACAGTGGCCTGATCGAGATAACGAACAACAAGTGTCCTGGTTGACGTCCCCCGACTCTCAGCCCCACCTTGGACTTGGCACGCGCCCGCAACCTGTTTACCGTAATTTTCGGAAGAACCTTACTTCGTGCGGGACGCTGCTACACCCGGTGCGGTGGCGTTTTTATTTCAAGGCCGGCCCGACTCGGCCCGACCCGGCCCGAGGTGCTACCCGTGCCGCTCGATAACACCGACCACCGACGAAGCTGGTGCTGCGGAGCCTGTTGATACTCCGGGGGATGACAATTGACGCGCCAGAACGGCTGTCTGGGAGCTATAGACTGTCCAGTTACTATAAAACGGAATAGTAATCACCGACGAGCAGTGGCGGGGTCTGTTGATACTCCGGGGATGACAACTGTCGCGCGAGAGCGCTTCTCTGGAAGCTATAGGCTCCTCAATTACTATGAAAGGAATAGTGATCGCCAATGAGCAGTGGTGGGGTCTGTTCATACTTCGGGGGATGACAACTGACGCGCGAGAGTGACTTTCTGAGAGCTATAGGCTCCTCAATTACTATAGAAAGGAATAGTGACCGCCGATGAGCAATGGCGGGAGAGCGGTTCTCTGAGAGTTACAGGCTGCCCAGTTACTATAAGAAGGAATAGTGACCGCCAATGATCAGTGCCGGGATCTGTTGATACTCCGAGGATGACAATTGACACGCGAGAGCTGTTCTCTGGGAGCTATAGGCTGCTCAGGTACTGTAAAGAACAATGACCAGCAATGAGCGCTGGTAGGGTCTGTTGACACTCGAATAATGACAATTGACGCGCGAGAGGAGTATACTTGGGACTGTAAGCCGCTAGGTTGACGTGGGCAGGAATACAGGATGGGGACGTAGTTTGGGGGAAGCTGTTGATACTGAGGGATGATAATTGATTCACGAGATTAATGCACCTGGACGTGCCAAATAATCTTTAAGGCGGAGCAGTGTCCTCCAATGTGACGTGGTGATGGCTGTTCATCGTGAATGGGTTTTGGATTTACAATCTCCAATAACAATCCTCCAATTCTTGAAGGAAGCATCAGTGCCATACAGTCCCGTAGTGACTGCAAGACTGACGTAATGCTAGAGTGGAGTTCAAGAGGGGTGCGTTCGAAACGGATGTTTTTACGAAGTTGTGGGTCAACGCGACCCAAGCTAGACCTAGAATCGTAGCCAAGTTACTGTAAGAAGCAACAGCCTCATTTACATACTCATTCCAGCGTGAACAATAATTCTCCAAATTGCGGAATCGCCAAAGACCTACCCCTAACATTATTAATCTAGAACGGTTGAGAAAAATGGTGCTTTCACAATTGCAATAATTATTTACAACATACAGCATCGCGATACGGCGAATCCTGCAAAACCCCGAGGAATTGAAGCGACGCTACCCCCAGTACCGTCGACTTAGTATGCGTCAGAAGAAGTGTGTTGCGTGGGTGGTCAGAGATGGGGAATCGAGGCAGCAGCACAATGTCAGGATGACGCCTCGGTTAACGGTCCGTGGTGGGGGTGTGGTCGGACACCTACGCAGAGCGTAGAACCGTTGCCTCGCTATCACGGAATAGCTGTGGAGGTAGAATACTGGGAGCATAGTGTGGAAGGTGTATCAGCGGCCGTCGCGGCGCTGCCGTCGTCGGTGCGACGCCGTCGCCGTCGCCACCACCATCGGACGACCCGACCGCCACCCCTCTCGCTGCCAGATTCTGACAGTGGGCCGAGCGAGCGGTGACAACAGAGAGAGCCAGCAGTCGTCAGTGCGCCGTCGTGCTGTGCGTGGTGCCCGCGTACCGGTTCACTATAGCGCCTCGACCGCGTGGCCGGCAGCTGTCAAACGTGATAACCAGTTCGTTTATGCTACACCTAGATAGCTTCTGCTAGACGTAGGTAGCTTGTGCTGGCTCGTGATAGCTAACCAACCGAGTTCTCGCGAGTGTGCTGTTTGGAATTCGAAGGGATCCTCAAGATGCAGTGAAGTGTTTGAATGAAAAGGTGTAGTTAGAGGATAAGGGATTACTAATCCTGATGAATATGTGCGTCGACTTGACGGACCCGTCAAGGGTGCCCAGCTTTGTGAACCGTTGACGCCATCGACAGTTTAGGGGATAGGCCAGTTCCGACGATCCCCAGGTCGAGAAGAGATGACCGAGCTGGCGAAGGAAGCATTCGCTTCTCGAAATTACAGCCTGGCAGTCGAAATGTACGAGAGAAGTCTGAAGCAACAGAGCCCCAGCTTCGATATGCTGGTAGGCTACGGGGATTCGTTAGCCAAGTGCGGGAGGATCAAAGAGTCCATCAGCGTGTACTCCAGGTGTTTGGCTGTGGGATCCGTTCCTGCGGATAAGCTGAAGCACCTGGCCAACGCGCTTCTCGAAGAGCTGGCTGGTGTTGCTACCACCAGCTCCAGGAGGAAGACTGAGACGTCCTTTGCCTGTTCCTTCTGCGAAGGGACGCTGTGTCAACCGGTGACCAGCAATTGTGGACATACTTATTGCAAGGCTTGTGTGGAAACCGAAAAAAACTGTCGCGTGTGCGGACAGAAGATCACCAACGTGGGTGAGACCAATGTGCTTGTGCAGAGGCTTGTGGAAAAGTGGTGGCCCCGGGAGGCTGAGGCCAGCAGGGCTAGGCACGAAGGGGACATTTTCATGAAGGAGGGACACCTGGGCCAGGCCTTGGAGAGGTACAACCTGGCGATTCATCTTGGTGAGTTGCTGTTTTCGGATATTTCCTGGGATCAAACCTGATTCAGGATTTGGCAAACGGGCTCGGAGACGTGGTCGTCAGTTTTGGGATCTTTGGTGGGCAGTGATGAAACCTAATTGAGGATTTAGCAAAGGGGTTAGGTCGTCACATTTGGGGCTCTTCGTGGACCTAGCTAGGGGTGACTCTCAGTTGTGGATTTAGGCTGTTAGGGTTCTAATCTTTGAGGTCTATGATGTGGTAGCTATTTTCATAATAAAATCATTCATTCATTCATTCTGGATCGTTATGTTTACTGTTTATTTTTACTCGACAAGTTTGTTGACATTAACCCGTCAACAGTGACTGATACGTGTTGTTCTGTAAAATTGATAAGATTGTCTGTATTTAAACTCCGTATAATTTTTGCTGTACGAGCTCGACTAAGAAAATCATTTTAAGCATTTTCTATCTTTATCACTTGAAAAATTATCGAATGGCATGTTTGAGAGTATTCGTGTAATTGATTGTAGCTGAGATAAACAGCCAAAACAAACAAAATTAATCTGCGACAATACTGTGGTTACTATAAGTAAATAAATCAACATTCTAATCTAACAACTATGACTGTGACTGGGTTGCTATTTATACCTCCACTGCAGTCAACGAAAATGTTTGTTCTACTATGAACTATAGAAACATAATATTTACAATGTTGATATTTCTTTAAATATTCAAAATTCAACTCAACGTGGAAATGAAATATTTTCCCAGCTGGAAAGATCGTTTCAACAAAATTAATATTGTAATTATCGCGAAAGTAAAAAAATTGGAATTGTTTTTCGAACAAACGGTAGATAAAAATAAAAGCACGACTGGTTGAACAGAAAACTCTACTCCGAGCTACTAAAATTCTCGCCAGGAATTACAAAGTAGTTACATAAAGATCATTACGAAACAGCGAATCCGGATAACGTTACGAACCGCAGAAGATCGAATTAATTTGCATGTATCGATTCCGGAGGTAGAAAAATCGATCTGGGAATTGGAACAATTTAATCTTATCGGTAACGAGAAATAAAAATTAAAAAAAAACATCAAAACAATACTCCGTGAATTAACCGTGCGGTAGGCGCTCGTTCGGTACGTCTAAAAAAAGAGATGCAGGTATTCCATTCAAATGCACAGCGAGGAATATTCTAGTCGTAATGTCATTTACTTCGTGCAATGATTCGCGGTTTTATAAAATACGTGCCGATTAACATGCAGCTTGGTCGACGATACTTTGTACACATATTTTGCCTCGTTTATCTTCTCTCATAAAAGTTAAATTCGGAGATGATTATTAATGCTCGTTTGTTTATGCCGAAGAGTATTTAAAGAAGCATGGAAAGAATATGTAAATAAACGTTGCAACAAATGAAAATTCGGCGGACGTTTCAAGAATTAATTATAAATGTGCTTGGTTGTGCTACATATTTAAATAAATGTCCAAATATTTCTGATAAAAATTGTCTGTCTAAAAATTGTATTTCTTAATAATCGGAATCAATTGAAAATATAAATAATCATTATTCTGTGGATTTTGATGGAAAATAAAAATTGTTTGCATTAATTGCGAGACACAGAAAACGAATAAAAATATTTTTGTCTGTTCGTTAATTTCATAAAGTTGTAAATAAAGTATCAGTACTTCAAATTTTCTCAATCTGAAATTCTTTCTAATGATAATGGTATAATACATATACATAATAGAAAATCTGTGGAAATTATTTTTATAAATACAATAATTAAATTAGTGTAGTGTAGAAATATTGTAGGAATTATAAAATTGTCTGACAGCTTGAGTTCGCATAACAATGAGCAGAGGAAATTTTGGAAAAATACACGATTTTGTTCCCGAGATTGTAGTTGTAAATGCGTGACGAGGTCCAGGCATCCGATAATCACGGCAGAGCGTCACGGATTAAAAAAATAGAAACGGGTCCAGCAGACGTTTCGTCGTCTGGGAATCCGGACAAAGGAGACTGCAACGAACGAGGTCGACAACCAGACCCCAGCTCAAGCCGGAGTGATTAAAACCCATCTCTGATAGAGGAAAAAGAGAATTCGTTGTTCCGATACAAACAACTTGCGCGACCTCTCTGGCATCAAAATATTCATGAAAACACATTGCGTTGAATATGTTTCATATCTTCAATCCACTAATTAATAAAACAGAGAATTATCAAGTAGTATGTTGCGATTAAAAAATTGTTTGAAATGGGCAATTTTAATTAATTTTTACCCACAAAAATTTGCAGTCCCGTTCCATTTATTCTAAGTATACAAATGGAATACTCTGTGCAACAGGATCTCACAAAAAGACAATTTAAATTGATTCGAAACTACAAAAATCGTCGACCCGCTTCCATCTATTTTATGAAAACAGTGCACCATTCAACAGGGCCATACGCACTATACAAGCATCAGAAGAAGTTGGACAATACTACAGCAAGTATTAGCTCACAAAAATACAATTTTAATCAATTTCAACCCACAAAAATGTTCAGCCCACTTCCACCTGTTGTATAAAAACCGTGAATGATGCAACGAGGGGTAATATGGACTATACAAGCGTAGAGTATTGGCTCACAAGAATACAATTTTAATAAATTTCAACCAGAGTTGGGCAAAATTTGTATTTAGATAAATATTTAAATACAAATACAAGTTTCGCCCAACTCTGATTTAAACCTACACAAATTTACGACTCACTTCCATCTATTTTCTAAAAACAGTGAACCATTCAATGGGTCATACGCACTATACAAGCATCAGAAGAAGTTGGACAATACCGTAGCGAGTATTAGTTCACAAAAATACAATTTTAATCAATTTCAACCCACAAAAATTTTCAGCCCACTTCCATCTACTTTATAAAAACGTGAAAAAAGCATCATGCAAGAAGGGGTAATGGGCACTATACAAGCATCAAAAAAGTTCGACAACACTATAGCAAGTATTAGCCCACAAAAGTACAATTTTAATTGATTCCGACCCACAAAACGGTCGACCCACTTCCACCAGCATTACAAAAACAGTGCGCCAAGCAACGAGGTCGCATGCACTGTGCTCGGAAGACCCTGGGCAGCACTATAGCGAAAATCATGGAGTCCCAAGGAGACCCGGTCACCGGAGAAGAAGAAGATAAGCAGCTAGGTAGCCCGTGGCTGGGACAGGTTATTCCCTCGATTCTCTGGAAAGAATAACTGAATCGATCGCATTCCTTCTCCCTCCCGGTGCATGCAAAGTGCAAGGAAAGGGGAGAGAGAGGGGAGGGGGATGAGGCAGTGGCTGTGCGTTCGTACACGAAGAAGAAGAAGAAGAAGAAGAAGACAACGTCGACGTAGTCGTCGGTAAGTTCATGGCCAGTCTGAGGCGGTTCTTATATAATTCCTTTCGAGACAGAGAGAAAGAGAAGAGAGAGGAGAGTGTGGAGAGAGAGACCAGATTGTTCCCTGCCGACAGTCCATTGGACGAGCCGCGCGGCACACGTAGAACACAAAGACTTTCACAGTGTGCGGACACGCACCCGTCACGGGAAATCTAGCACAAATTGAAGCAAACGTGCGTACGGTCTCTCCTTTCCCGTGCACGTGAGACCTGTTGTTTTCGACCCGGGCTCTCTGCTAGAGCGTGCTACAGTTTATGCTGTGGCGATCTACTCGGACTGAATTTTCACAATTTTGTCATCATTTGCCGAGTTGTTAGTCATAGCAAAATAGTAATTGGTCAAAACTTTTTGATTAGTTAGTGATAACTAATTAATAATATTAATGTATGTTAATCGCACAATAGTGACTGATTACTAGTGAATTAGTAGTTGATGATCAGTCATCAATCTTTAGTAATCAGTCAGTATTGTACGATTAACATACATTAATTACGTACACTAATTACGTTGGTGGTGCAATTTTTGCACAACATAGTTTGTTCACATTATGAACACTCCATTTAGAATGTATCGATTTTTAATCGGGAGATACCTGCATGATATTTTTCGATTTTCATATATTTACGTGGTACAAAATTGAGAAAGTTTGATACATTTATGGAGGAAGATTTATGCGAATTAATTTCTGCAGACAATATTAAAGAAAGCAAGCCTGTCTCTTGTAGGAAATTGTCGTTTTGCACGAAGTCTGATTAATTATAGATAAGTAAACGTGTTTTGTTTTCGTTTGGCGTCGATCGGCCAATAAATCGTTCGAACAATTTCGCGGACAATCTCCACGGGCAATAACGTCAGAAATATGCCGTCGCTAATTTAGCGCAGTACTCGCCGGCATAAATCCCCTTGGGCCTCTCTGTGTGTTTCCTATTTCTGTTCCCGGGGCGCTGAAATCATGTTTCGCAGTGGCCGACCGCTGACAGACGCTCGTCTTTTCTCACGGTGGCATCGCTGTCTCGCTCGCTACGCATCGCCTCTCTATCAGATAGGCACTGTTGGTAAACGATTACCAAGAACAATGACGCGTAGCCGCCGCCGCTGCCGCGATAACACGTAAGCCGTGTGCTTCGTGACTAATCGTCCTTGCCGGGATCGTCCTCGTTATCTTCGTCATCGGAGATTACGTTTTACGATGAAGGTTCCCCGGCTGATTCGGCTCTGCCTCATTCGTTATCCGTTTGCTCTTTGTCTGCTTGCCTTCGCCGACCAAATGCTTCCAACGCGGTGCTATGATTCTATAATTCTTTTCAGATTTGTAGGAACACCAGAATTTCAGAATTGCCCCTAGATCAAGACTTGTCTCCCACTCTACCTATTCACGCACCCTTCCACCGCAGCACGGTCACGTGACGCCAGAATCGCTAGATCAAGCCTTGTGCCTTCACTTTTTTTTACGGAAGAGGTCAAAAAATTCGTTTATGCACATCCCTGAAGGGGGTAGTGTTGGGCTAAGGGGAACAGGTGGTCGGTAGACTTGTGCCTTCACTCTTCCCCTTCTACCTCGTGTCACGTGACGCTAGAGCGCTGTTCCCCAGTCCCAGCCAGTGTCGCCTGATCGAGAAAATCGAGGGGAATACAATTTATGGATGTTGAAGTATGCTCATGGTGCTGGAATGGGATAGTGGAAGGGGAAATGGAAGAGACGTGAAACCAACCAGTTTTGGTCACGTGACGCGTTTCGTCCCTGTCCCGCGTGTGTCGCCATGTCATGTGACTGATCCGGTATCGGCAGAGAGGGGGTAACCATATATGTACCCCTCAATTCCCCTGATCTGAAAAATCTGTCTGACCATAAAGGACACATGCCTCATCACAGTATCACTGTACGCAGTCGGAATATGAAAATTACGTAAGCCCCGGCAACGCAGGAACTAAATTTGAAGAAACAGAGCGAATCGTACAGCTCCGGGAACGAGCCATCTGCGAACACGTTGCCATGATCTTCCTTTTTTGCTCGGCTTTGCACCTGCGTCGTCCACCTGGTCTTCCAGCCAGTTAATTTGTTCGCTACGGCACAGCGGCAAGAAATACTTTCATTCGTTGCGTTTATTCCAGCTTGGACTCCGTGTACTAGGTTCAATGTTATTCTTCAATTTTCATTATTTTCCACTCTTAATTGTTTACTTCATTATGTAACGCGGTTTCGTGCTTTTTAATGCGTGGTTATATAAGGGAATGGGTAATAAGCTGGAGTGTACGGAGATAGGAGTGACATAATTGCACGCTGTTCAATAAATAAGTGCACTGGTGCAACTAACGATTGCAAATTAACTATTTAACTTTGAGAATCTTGTCGGGCGGGTGTTACATAGCTTTGAGTGGTTGAATGATCAGAGAAATTTGACCATTTTTTTTTATGTCACGTTATGGTTTTTTAAAAATCCAATATATACATTCTGTCGTGTAATGTTTAAACAGAATGTACCAAAAATTTGGGCTAAATATCAGAAACCAGGCGGATATGACAGCCACGTTCCCAAAACAATTTCTCCCAAACACGGTTAGAAATTCAATAATTTTTTTCACATATTAAATTATGATTTTTGAAAAATCCAAGATATACATTCTATCGAGTAATGTTTAAGCAATATGTGCTAAATATTTGAGCTAAATATCTCAAACCAGGCGGACATGGCAGCCACTTCTGTGCAACACTGTTTACGGTACATGACCTTCCATCAGGTAGAAGGTCATTTACCATAAATGGCGTTTCACAGTAATGGGTACCACGATAGCATCTATAGTGCTTTAATTCTACTACCTTTTAGTCGTATTGAACTTGTCAGAGGCATTTTGGAAAATTTTTTGGATATCTTATGACCTCAGACACTCGAAGACAATTAATTGTGATGAACTCTTGGAACGTTCGGGCACCTGTTGCCGGTTCGACGCGTCCGTAAGGGGATCCTAACGAGTATTATTTATTGCTTTGCTTGTTCGAAGTATCTCGAACTTCCCACGCGTCGAAATTACGTGATTTTGCGCGTTGGAAGTGTCCGATGGTTTTCCCAGCGCTCGACTTCTGTCATCGAACGTGCTGCGCCGCGTGCACGTGCTATATAAAGTGCAGCTTGCACTCGAATGGTAATTATAGACCACTTTGCAGAAACGGGATACCCGCGATTTGAAAATACTCAAAAGACAATGGTCACACTCGCGGTCTTGGGAACTGCGTCCTCCCGGTGCGAGGCATTCTTCAAGTTCCCAGACAATTGGATTCCATTGTTTTCTTTCTTTCGGCTCTGGCTGGCCGGCTAATCATCAATCTTATTTTGTCAGAGGATGATGGACGACCATAGCCTTCGAGTCTGAAACGTGGCCAAACTGTATCAAAATTTTCGTTCTTGTTTTAATCTTTTGTTTATAACAATACCGTTTTATCAAAATTTATGAAACCTCTACTAGCCTATTGGCTACATTTTTCCGATTAAAACGAGCCCCAACACGATACACTTTGGATCATGCGTGTGTGTGTAATTCACGATTTTGTGGAACCTCGATTATCCGAACTGATGTTCGGTTATGCAACCGAGTGGATTCTCCGTTATCCATATGCAACACGATTTGTTGTAGAAATCAGTTAAGATTTAATCTAGCACTGTAGCTAATTAACCTATTAACACACCCCTAATTAGTTCAGATAATGGAGGTTGTATCGTGGATTAAACGGGCAAATCTAATCCAAATTGCATCGTGTCTGGGATCATTTTAATCGGAAAAATATGCGAAATACGATGGCACGATTGTTTATGGGAAAAATTGACATAATTTTGATCGTTGATCAAGATATTGGAAGTGTTTATTTTTTAATGGGTTGTTCTTTAAATTAGTCTCTATGAACTGACACGATATACTATCATAGGTGTGCACGAATGGTCATGATTATTCACTTGTTGAAGTACATGGATGTGATTAGATAGTCCGTAAAGATTAGACAATGTCTTATACGATTCGATTAGCGATTACAAGTATATTAAGCGATAAAATGTATTAACAATGTATCACTATGATGAGTGGTTCTATATGTATACTATCGGACCAGTTTGACAAATATGATTTTCGCCGGTGTCAACAGTCGTCGTTGGGTTTCGTTCCAAATAAATTAAGTAATTGAAAATTTATAAAAAAATAAAAAATTTACAAAGTAAAAAATTGTGAAAGTAGTGTGTCATGAACTACAGTTTCAAAGACGCACGAACAAGTTTACAGATAATTTTTTAAATAATTTGTCATAATTTCTAAACAATGTAAAAAATTTTTGAACAGCTTCGAAAAATTTGATAATGTCTAAAAATTTGATAATTACTAAAAATTTAATAATTTCAAAATACATAATCATTTTTTAACGATGCCTAAAAACTTAATAATCTCTACTGCCAGCCTCATCAACATTCATGGAAGCCAACATTGGCTTCTTCCATCAAGTAATTTAGTATAAACAAAAAATGGAATCGTGAGTTTTTCATGATGGAGGTGGCTCATTGCAATTGAGGTTATGGTAGGTCCAGAAGGTATCCGAATTCGAGGTTATGTAACCACCATGTCGAACTCCTCCCGTCCCGTTTATCATCTGTTTGAGCTCTTTCTCATTCCCCTTTGTTTTCTTTCCACCTTATCTTGCACGATAAGCGCCAAAGGATTATTGCGCCGCTCCCGCTGACTTTGTTCTACGGAAAATAAACACAGGCGTGCGTTAACTAACATTGTTCGTGAAATGCACCCTGGGAAAAATTAACTATGAAAGTATTTTAATTTATAATTGAGCCAATCTGAAATTTAATCTCGTTAAAATATTCTCTAAAAATTTATTACTATCATTTTAACAAATATCGTTAATCCGTAATATTATATTTTTCCAATTTTTAAATTTGTCCAAAAAATTAAATCCAAAAACAATAAAATATTCCTCCTCTTTAATCAATAATAATATCGAAACACTAAATATAAAATTTTGTTATTATAGGTGCCACTTTCTGGTAGCAATTAATTGTGCACTATAAATTAGGATGGTTTGCACAGGAGAAAGCAACAAACCGTACACAATTGAAAAAAATGTTCGTATTTTTAATGGAAGCGTTTCTTTGATAATGACGTCGTAAAAACTGTTTTAAGGCGATAAATATTATGATCACGTCGTAACTATCAGTTTTTTGCGCCTGGCTACGAATTCTAAATGAGCTAATTGGCTTATATTATTAGAGTACGTCCTTGAAACTAAAAAAGAAAAAGAACCAAGTTATTTTATGCGTAAAGCGTTAACGTGCATCTGACGTGGGCAAGTTGAATATGTATATGTATAACTCTTGAAAGTATAAGATCTTATATCTGTCGAGAACGTGAGGATCGAGATGAAGATCAAGGTCATTCATTAAGGGGTCATGCTTCGACTTTTATATTCGGAATGTTGCATTTCATTTTTAACTATTATTTACAAAATTTTACCACGAGAAGACTACGTTCTTCAGGTAAAAATTTGATAAATCTTCGAACCATTAAAATATTTCAACCAGTCTTGATTTACAATATAATACTTTAATTGTGTTGCTGCGAGTTAAAAATATTATAGTGCTAGTTGTTTCTAATAAGTATTATAATTCTAAAACGTGTTTAACTAAATTTTTAATTTAAAAAAATTGAAATCAAACACAGGCATCTATAAATCAATAAATTTATTAATCTATAATAAATAAATCGATAAATAAATGTATAAATCAATAAATCAATTAGTGAATTATCCAGTTCCGTTGCGTCGGATTACGAACGAAGAAAACGATTGCAACATGTAATGCAGTGTAACTCGAAAACAAGGCAACGCAGAGAGTATATGATCCTTTTGCTTATTTTAGGATGCTGTATTCACCGTCAATGTACTTCCTGTATGCGACGTAACGCCCTGTATAGTATTATACACTCCCAGCCAAAAAGATAGCATACTCGTGCTATCTATAATTTCTCGGTAACACGTAACAAACAAGACGACATGATTCCGAGTAGAAAATAATACGCGAATCACTTGAACGAGGTCACGCTACCTCAAGGTTTGATATAAACCAAATAAAAACTATTATTACTTTACTATTTCTAATAATTTTCTACAAAACACTCCACCAACGTATTCGTGACATTATTCCGGTTAAAACGAGTCCCAACATGATGCAATTTCGATCGTGTTTATTTGTTTAATCCACGATATAGTGGAACCTCGATTATCCGAATTGATCAGTGGAAAATGTATGTATTTGGTTGACCATGCCATTGGATCAACCCTTTGGGAACGAATGTGAAAATATCAGAATTTCTGAAGTTCCAAACAAATAATTTTGTTTTTTTTTATTTATTTTTCGCGACGGGACCTACATATAATTTTATCAAATAAATAACAATATTCCCGCTAATATTGAAGACTTCGATACATGATCTAGCTCGCTGGCAAAAATATTCTTAATATGAGCTGCTTCGGCCTGGAGATTGCGACATCGTCGGTTCGGATAATCGAGGTTCTGCTAAATCGTGGATTAAACAGTCATAGAAGACGCGAACTGTATCGTGTTTGGTATCATTTTAACCGGAAAGATGTCGCGAATGTGCGTCTAACAGTGTCGCAAAGAAATGATTACAAACAAGAGAGCTACGTCAATAAATAGCATTTTCTCGAAAAAGTACACCTCGTAATTTCAGAGGTAAATTTTTCTAAATAGAGGAATTTAGAGCAGCGAAATTTACGCAAGGCTACCGAGAACGTGTTACTCACTGACGGTGTCTTCCAGAAACCATCGACTCACTTGTTCACGAGTAGCATGATCGGCAAGTCCCGCCGAAAATTTTCCGCGGCTTTTACATTCGTCCGCTTTCTCGGGTTCGTCGGACGTATATGGATCGCTGCCAAACTCGGCACACGCTCACTGCTATACTCCTTCTTACCTTTATCTCGGACGGAAAGCCGACCGGCAGCGGCGGGAGGACGTGACCGTGAATTCTAAAGAGCACCAGGGACCAAGGACGCATCCGTGGTGTTCAAGTGATTCGCAAAGAGAGCAACGGGAACGACACACGCCGTGTCAGGGCCACGATCAGCCCCGGAGGCCACCGATTGCGGACTGGGTACCGTGGTTTTCGCAAACATTTCCTCCACTGACAATAAACAATGGCTCTTCACTGGCCACCTATAAGATCCGTCGAAAATCGCCATCGTATTATGTATTTCACCGCTTGCAACAATGGGTCAGAGTCGGACTAAACGTAGACGTTATAAAATGGACACGTTCTTCACTTTTTTCCTTAAGGCAATCTTAATTCAACCACTGCTTCTTGATGTGGATCATTTTTATTCGTTATTGTATCCTCAGTCTACTAACAATGGCCACAATGAAAGAATAAATGCGAATTTTTAAAAAATGTTTGAAAATAATCTAATGACTTCTGAGCCATTGAAAATTGCTGGACCATTATTCAAAATATTGTTTACATTACTAAATACATCATTTTTATTCTTGATTACATCCTCAGTCCACCAACAATGGCCACTGTACCATTTAGACTTCGAATTTGTGTATGAAATAAATGCGAATTTCTAAAAAATGTTTGGAAATGTTTCAAAAATGTTTTAAAAATGTCACACTAGGTATTAACCCTTAGTACTGGAACAGTGACTCTGAGGCGCCATTGAAAATTGCTGGACCATTATTCAAAATATTCTTTACATAATTAACATTGGGTTTCGGAGCTGTAGAAATCACTGTTTCACATTATTTTATAAGCATAACAAGAATGTGTCCATTCAAATTTTTGACTATTTCTCCAATAATACAATAAAGTCTCGTTTACTGTCCAACAGCCTCTGTTCTGCACGGACAGTGCCGACCGCGCCGAGAGTTCAAAAGAAAGTCGAACGTAGAGAAGAACAGCATGACAATGGAGTGGGTAGGCACTGGACCGTGATCGCGGACAGTAAACGCGACTTTACTGTATATACCCAAAGAAATAAATTTGGTAAATAATTCCTCAGTGAAGCATCTTTGCAATCTTAATAATCGCAAATTAAGAATGCTAAAACGGGTCCCGTTTTTTAAAAAATGCCATCGGTGCAGGATCGAGGTCGTGACCCAGTTGCAACGATGGAATCTCAGCATTGCACCTCGGATACCTCGATCTATGTCCAAAATTTGTGAAGTTGTTTCTCATCGAATTGATTACAAATCGAATGTTGAACGTTGAATAGCATCGAAGAGCATCGAACGTCAAATATGTCACGTGATTTTCCGCCGACGGCAATTATAATTGAGCGCACGTGATATCGGCGAAATTGAGTAGGAGTCGACGATCAACCGGCTCGCCACGGTTTAGGTTAATGCATAACGATACACGAAGGCGTGATCCGCACGCTGAAATATCGCATGCGACGCGTTACGGGTTTACATAACGCTATTTCCAGCGACGTGACTTTATTGAGGAAACAAAATGAACGCGGTTGCATCGGCCAGCGAAACACCGGGTTGACATCGATTTTATTTAGGGGTTGTTTTCCCGATCGGTTTACAACTGTTCCATGGCAAAAGAGTTGTTTCTTCTTCATCGCGGTAAATGTCGCACCGGATTGCACCTGCACATACACCAAATTATAGGACTGTACAGGGTGTCCCAAAAATGTTTTAAGTGAAAGAGATGATTCCCAAGGTCATTTGAAGCAACTTCTGCCTTGGCGTGTTTTTCGTCGATAACTCCTCAACGAAGCCTCGGAGAACATTTTCGCAAAGGAAAAAGTTACTTCGAATAACCTCGGGATTCGGCCTGTTCAAGAAAATATAAGATTTCTCGGTCACTCTGTAGATACAGTCGCGTAAAGTTTCCAAAGAATGACGAAGTAGAAAGTTTCATTGACGGGCACAATCAGCACCGGTTAAAATTCCGCCGTATCTCCGATCTTCTCGGAATAGATCAGCACTGTCGGAATCGTTCTCTCCCACGAGGTGTTCCCACGTGAACGTGGCTGCCGCGGCGACCATAAGTCCCCGCGGCTTCGATAAGCTTCTGTCGCTCGGAACACTGCGGTATCATAAATCCGCGAGCGCGTTTCGATTACATAATTACACCGAACGAAATTAATCCGTCGTGGCACACACGATTCGTGTCAAGGCGAGAGTATAGCCGCCGCGATGCTTTCCCGCTGCTCCCGAGGTGCCGTGTCCGCGAAAGCGTCAAGAAAATTGACGCAACACGCTCCGTTAGGGCAATTAGCCGCGAAAGCATCGGCCTCGAGGATCCTCGAACGCTTCCAGCCATCTGCCAAAGCTATTCCGACGATCGCGAATCTCTAGCTTTAAGGCTGGACCACAGTGTTCGAAATCGTCCGCGAAACCGAAACTGATCGATTAAGCGGCTGTTCCAGTTTTCGGGGACATTTCTAAAATTTTCTTCTGGGAAACTATTAAGACTTTTGCACTGGGAAATTACACACACGTTTATTGGTGTTCGAAGTGTGTGCGCGATTTTTTTTCAACGAAGTACAATGAAAATTGCGTGAATTATGAATGTTTTTATGGAGCTTCAATTTTTAGGAATATTTTTCAGGAGAACTATTGCACTTCTTACATTAAGATTCTGCACACGTGTTTATTGGTACTTGAAGTATATCAGGTATTCTTTTTTCAAGTAATAAGAATCAAAATTTCTTGAGGTGTATACTTTTTTATGAAGCTTCAAGGAGATATTTCGTGAGAATCAGAAATGTTTAAATATTTTTAATAGTGTAGGAATATATGGTATTAAGGGGCTGTATCGTGGAATTCACAATAGAAGAATCGATATTGCGCTCTGAATTGCATCTGGTGGTCGAAGGTCTCTGTTTGACAAGGGATTCATTGTCATGCGTTGTATAGATTGCATAGGGGTGGTTTGTTCACGGATATCCGAGGGTGGATCATTTGTTAGCCGATGACCGCTTGAATTCTGCTTCGATTGTAACGTGCAACGAGGAATGTGCACGCATTCCGGTGCAATACGGGTTAACATTTCCTGTAAATACGGGAATTCGAGAATTAATTTGTATGCACAAATGGATTTTTATGCACAATTCAAACGTGGTATCTCGATTACGACAACTAGGAGTCCAGTACAAGTTATTTTCTAGTGTAATTATTAAAATATTAAAAGTGACTTATGAATAGTGAAATTAAATATGAAATATCCAAATTAAAGTTAAAGTCAAATTGAAATATTAATTATATCAATAATATTTACAAAATAATAGTAAACATTATTATTCAATATTGAAATATTAATATTATTAAAATTAAATTGATTTACAAATATTAAAATTAAATATGAAATATTAAAGTTCGAGCCGAAATTCTTCGAGCCGAAGTGGACAAGTCGAACCGGATTTGAACATGTCGGGCACGGTAGCCCGTGTCGCCCACTCGTCACCACAAAATCACATTACGTAAGTGGCCCGTCGAAGTTCTTGCTCACTCGTCGGGTCGCAAAATATGCTGGTTGATACGTGATTCATCGTTTAATCCGGTAAACTACTTGCGGTGACTAACGATTATTATTTTCAAACGAACACTACAAACCACTCCCCTAATTTTTGTCGTGGATGATTCTTCCACGAATTTAAAGATCGAAGCTTCCCCTTTACAATGGTACAAACAAACTTGATGTACAATTTTTTATAGCCGTTTTATTTGGGTTTAAATGAGAAGTGTACGGGCACAACTTTACAGTGACCTTACAATTTACATCACCAAACTAGGTCCTCGTTTTTGTAGCATTAAACGATGAAAAAAAATCGTACATCAATTTTCAAGGACTCGTTCGAAAGAGGAGGTTTCAGTCTTCAAATCTGTGCAAGATTCATTCACGACAAAAATTTTTTATAGTCACTGCAGACGTTGGAATTTGCAACTTTTTTGGTGAAAAAGAGTCCTCAGTTTTTCAGTTGCTACATCTTGTAAAATTATTTAAGAGAAAAATTAATAATGTTGTACAAAAGTAGAGGCTTCACGCATTGAAATGAGACCAAGTTTATAGAAATGCGATTATTTTTTACAAAATTACAGTGGCTTGAATATCGTTCATTTTTTCATTCCGCTGAAGTGGGAGGTGCCGTTCCCCCACTATTTCACACGGTGGGCGGTCGTTCATGGCGGGCGTGACATGGCCTAACTAGTGGGGGAAGAAGTTGTACCGGCATGCATCACCACTTAATGTACATTTACGAGCAAAAACCACTACATACATCGGTTTATTATTGAACTCTGATTATTGAATGTTTACTCACTGAATTGAATTATCTTTAAAATGAGACCAAGTATATTGAAATGCGATGATTTCTCACGTAATTACAGTGGATTGAATACCGTGAATTTCTGGCAAATATCCGGCGAAAGAACGAGGGAGGGGGGAGTAGATTATTTCAGAATTCCCAGAGGGCAATTAACCGCCTAAGTTCGATTAGCACCTGCGATTTCGAAAGACCAACGGGCTGACGCGACGGTCCGATCGATCCCCCAGGCGAGTAGCTATCCAAATAGAGCAACTGGTGCTGATCGCGATTTTCATTTGCGGATCGTGAACTGGGTCATCGTGGTCGCCGATCCGATCTTTTTTTCTTTCTCGTCTGCGTGCGACTGCGTTCGTTGCGCGCACGTCGCGTCGACGTTCCTCGAAAGGATCGCTAGAATTTTTGCCTTTTACGTAGAGTGGACACCAGTCCGAAGCAGCCTTAAAACGGTCTTGATGCACGTGACGAGCCCATCCAACCCAGTTCACGCGGTTTTTGGCGATGCGGTGATGCAACGTGTCGCAATCGAGGAATTGCGGCGCGATTCAAGAATTCGAATCGGACAGGTGGACTTTTCTGTACGGCCGACGACTTAAAGTGGCTCGAAAGACAAGTATTCCAGTATTTTTTTATACTAATAGTAGCGAAATACTATAACCTTGAACAGGGTGATTCCTAAGATCATTTGAAATAACTTTTTCCTTTACGAAAATGCTCTCCGCAGCTCCCTTCAAGAGTTATTCACGAAAAACAGCGGCCAATCAGAGCTCGCTACGCCCAACGGGACCTCCCGGAGGTGGAGCCAGTTTACAATAGCCCCGCCCTGTTTGATTCGCGTTTTTCGATAACAACTGTTTAACCAGGCAGCGGAAAAGATTTTCGTAAAGGAAAACGTTGTTCGAGATGACCTGGGGAATCATTTTGTTCAAATATAACATCTGTGTAAGATGTTTATGGAATTTGTGTGTTGTAAAAATGACAAGAATTTGGCTTTCCGAATTTTTTATTCGAAGATGAGAATGATTTGATAGTTCTGTGGATTTTTATGATTCCATATTTTCTATAGATTCTTATTTGAATAAATAGAATCTTATTTTCAATTTTTCTTTTGGTTAATAGAACGCGATATAGGTATCTGGGCTTCGAGTCAGTGTTGCACAGACCGATTATGTGCAATGAAAGTTGATGATTTTTTGCAGACCACGCGATTAGAGGAAGCGAGACTTTCTAATCTGCAGGGAATATTTAACATGCCGGTGGAATATCGTGTACAAATCGCGATTAGATGTGACGTTTCGTTGACACGGTTAGGCTGGAACTGGAGCACGAGTATTTTGTTTTTTTTTGGTTACGTAACCGGAACCCATTGGGTTCTTATGTCATGCTGTGGGTGTGCAGGGGTGTTCGAAAATTAAATAAAAATTGTGTCAACGCGGGCCACAAGTATTGGTGGAAGAAAGTGTTATGTAAACGTAGGTCAAACAATGCTTTATTGAGTCGTCTGACTTGACTGTACCGTTCGTGCTGGTACAGTGTCTGCGAATACATTGTAGAAAGCAGATAAAAATGAATTAATGATTAATGAATTGACAGCCATTTTAAATGAGATGAATTCTTTTCAATTATTATTTTTAATTAAAATAGTAATTTCATAGGAATATTGCACATCTTGAAATTGTCAAAAATTTTACCAAACCATTTAACTTTCCATTTAGTTATCAACGTGCCAGAATATTGTCTTTGAATAATTTATTTTAAGATGAAATGAATGTGGTCACTTTGACAAATTGAAAAATATAAATAGTGTAATATTTTCTAAAGCATCTTGTAAATCTTAAACTTGTCAGAAATTCGATCAATCCATTTAAACACTCGAAATTCTGCAGAAAATTTACCGTATATCCCAGAATGCAGACGTTATCGCTGTGGTTAATTACATCGAGATACGGCTCTCTCACTTGAAAAGTAGAGATCATGCGATGAAATGCTCCGATAATCCTTCGATAACTGCTATCTTTATTTTCTATCCTTACTTGAAATTGAGCCTACTATTAATATATTGCGTACAACACTCAACGTTCTTTGTTGCCACCTGGTGCAAAATACTTTTCGCATAGAAATTAGAAGAATGCCAAAAATGTTGTATTTTCTTGAACACATTGAGTCCCAAGGTCATTTCAAACAACTTTTTCTTTTTCGGAAATGTTCCCCACAGCTACCTTCAGGAGTTATTCACGAAAAACACCGGCCAATCACAGCGGGCTACGCTCAGTAGGACCGCCCCGAGGCGGAGCCAGTCCACAGTAGCCCGGCCCTGTTTGGTTCGTGTTTTTCGTTAATAACTCTTTAAAGAGGCAGTGGAGAACATTTTCGTAAAGGAAAAAGTTGCTTGAAATGACCTGGAGAATCAGCCTGTTCAAGGAAGTATATATTCGGGACGTATATTAGCAATAATTAAAAAAGTTAGTGGTGCGTTTGATAAAATATATTTCAAGAGACAGGGCATACGTAACGAGTTGAAGGCGGTGTCGGATTGAAATGGTCTGTTAGGCTGGCAAGAACTATCATCCGGATTTCCGTTCGCAGCCTACGTAACAGATTAGAAGTGCTCGCCCGTTATCATTTCGATGTCGTTCGGTCAACAAACGTGGGATGAAAGGGTTTCGCTCGATGTTACACACGATATACATTCATTCGCGCGACCTGAAGAACAGGAAAGCTGCCGTTGGCTTTACGTAATCGGTAATAAATACGACAGCAATCGATATCTCGGGCTGATACCCAACGCTGAACCGAATTGAGAGCTGTTAACAATCTTCGATGATTAATCATATGAGTCGGTGCACGCTGGGAAATAGATTTCGTTAATGGGGGGCCTCAATTTGAAAGTGTTATTTTGAATTATAAAAAAAGCTGTTTTGTTTTAGAATTAACAATTTTTTACAATGAGCATTTTTTACTCTAATCTTCACAAATAGGAAATCATAAGTGACACCTTAATGGAAGACTTTCTATACAGGGTGTCCCATTTGAATCAGTTCAGTCGACTATCTCCGGTAGTTAGTAAGAAATGTTCCAGACAAAAGTTTTTCAAAATGGCTATCGCTATTACCTACATAAAAGTACTAGATCACCTACGGTTGAAAATCATTAGTTTATTTTGTGTTTAATAGGTTGTGAAAATTAGTAAGAAATGTTTCATTTAACCAGAACGTTCGAAAAAGAACTGTATCGTGTTGCAATAATTGTTTAAAATACAGGAGAAACGTCGATGTGACACGAACGATTTTCAAACATAATCAGTGATCAATTATGAAACCCGGTGGGAAACGCCCATGCCGAAACACTCATTACGTAAATCCTCCGTTAGATGCTCGTGGAGTCTTCGACGTTTTACTAGGGAAATTTCGGTAAACTCAGCAAACTAAAAATGCAACCTCACACAGAAATACATTTAAGAAGTGCACAAACAAATTTAAAAACTACTGAAACGTTTACGTTTTAACTTATTGAAAATGTTCGATGTGGAATTGATTAGCAGGAAACACTTAATTTTGATAAACATGTCAAAGCAGTATTAAACAGTTAATAATGTTCTTCATTGTTGGAATTTTCTCATATTTGAAACGTGTGAAAATTAATAGAAAATTCACAGTGCAGGGAAAATGATGATTAAGTTAATGTAGAGCACTGTGGTCACGCATGATTGTACGATAGTTTATAAAAGCTTTGAAACAAAGAGTCAGCAACAGTATTGGGCACGGTCTGCGCAGACGCTTGGAATAATTAAATTATGTAAGGTGTTTTTGTTACGTCACAATGATTGTACAATTGCTTTTCTAATCTTTAAAACGACGTTGAAAGTAAAAATACACTCGGAGCTATGGTTGGACGATGATAATTGCCGAAGAGAACCTTATAATATTCACGTTATGTAATTACATGCTTCGTTGGCATAGCGTATCTTTTATTTGGTTACGATAATCGCGACACTTTGTCTGTACAATATTCAGAAAAATGTTCACTATGGAATATTCACTTAGTATCGTCCACAGTAATCCAGGAAAACGTAAAATATATATACGTATCTTTTCATGATAGAGCACTTGTCGTTAATGTGTCCATCATGTTGTCATGGGTGTCTTGTATTTTCTAGGATGGCAAAATTAGAGCAGTGGTATTTTAAATTATTAAAAATACGCTGTTTTTTACAATTTTTCAATTTCTCAATTTTCTACAATTTAAAAAAAAATTTACAATTGCTTACGATTTTTTAAAATTTTAAGATTGCGTTAAAATTTTACAATTTTTTTATAATTTTACCATTGCATACAATTTTTAAAAATGTTGAAATTACTCACGATTTTTTAAAATTTATAATTGTTTAAAATTTTACAATTGCTTACGATTTTACAGTTTTTTACAATTTTTCTAGCCACGTGTCGAGGCGGCAACTCTAATCCCGACAAATGGAAAAAAGCGAAAAAATTTAAAATGACACCTCTGAATGGAAGACTCGTTACAAGATTACAAGAAGCAATGAGCAATTGATAGCAATCATCATGAGATTCTTGAAGTATCTATATTTAAAGAACAACTTAATTAAAGATCTTTAATTTATACCATGGCCACGGATGTCTCCATAAAGAAGTAGAAAAACTTGTTCGAAATGCAAATGAGTAAATGTGGTGACAATAATCGAGAGACACCTGAGACATCTATATTTAAAGAAAGACTTGTAGTTAATTTATACTATGGTCACGATTGAATGTTCCACTTTTCAATGTTCAATTTTCTACTTGTTTACAAGTTGGTGGATTCATTTTTGGTGGAACCTTCAAATTAATAATCCTTAAAAATTGGAGAAAGGTTCAAAAACATTCCAAAGATTTTTTTTCGGCTTTTGAAATACTATAGCATCATTTCCAATGGATATAGCATAAAGAGCGTAGAATATAGAGCGTGAAGGCAAAGGAGGTTTTCGGTTGGAGGGTGAAAGAAGATTGGGCGGGAAACGCCCAGAACCATCTGGGATAGAATCGTGACCGGTCGATACGCGCGGGCCAGTTACGTAAAAGGGAATAATAAGAGCCGTACATGCCGGGGAGGCATATTTGCCGAGATAAGATAGAGGCCGGACGCGGTCACGTGCTCATCGTGGCTGTCAAACTTCTCTGTTATGTAAACTTCGCGCTTTCCTGGCAATTTGCCATTTATCCGCGGCCGTGGGTCCACGGCATCGGAGACTCCGATTTATTTTTGGCGGCGCGCCGCACGCCGCGCTCGCGAACACCGCTACTCTTCTCTTATCGTCGCGTCCAGCCCGAAGGAAATCAGTTTCCTGTTTCGGCACATGCCCGCTTATGCACATTACCCTGGAACTTTATACCAAATTCCATCGCCACTCTCCATTCCGAAATAATTCATTCTTATTCACATTGTATTGCATTGTATGGATAAAAAAATTATAAAATGGGTAAAAATATTGTAAAATCACATAATAATATATTTACAGAAACAATTTTCAGAAAATGAAATAACCATTTCCAAATAATTACTTTCAGGAGATTAAATAATCATTAGCTGTTAGGGAATAAGAAAAGATACAATAATTAACGGAGTAGGTCAGGGTAGGAATGAGTGAGACAAAGAAAGAGAGAGAGAGAGAGAAGGTGTGGACCCCGAAAGTGTGAACAAGATAGATCTGTAAAGTTAGGATACCTTGAACCAAGTCACATTTCTTAGCTCTAAGACGGAAATAAAGCAAAACTAATAATAAAATAACCATTCGCAAGTTATTTGAATAGAATCGAAGCTTACGCGTTTATTTACAGGACAGGTGACCCTATTTATTAATGGAGTCGTGGCTTCACAGGATTTGTCTATCGAATTCCCCGTTGGGGGAATGTATGTCGAACAATGTGGATATTTTCTCGTCCAGGCTTTACGTAACGGAGCCGCTCATGAAAACACTACGAAGAAGGAAATGAATGCTTTTTATCAGTGACAACGGGTGGATGATCCGCAACGTGGTTCCGGTTTCGCCAGGAAAGACCGCAGATATGTAAACGCGACCGCGATATTCTTTTCCGCCCGACGTCACGATAAAGGGAAACTGTTATTCACGTCGGATATTGCGGCTCGCCGATACACGCCCCCAAATACTGAATATTGCCAGAAAAAAACTCTTCTGTTTGTTTCGATGTCACCTGCACAACCGTGGCAGGAGCATCGACGCATCTGTCGATACGACTCAAACGATTAGGCCGCAAATATTTGCGCAGGAAATCGAACTTTTAATCTAAACTGGAATTACTAATTTTTATCAACGCTCAGGACTGGGATCGAAAACATTTTTCTCCCGAACGAATCTTTCGCGAACTTAAAGATTGAAGCCTCCCCTTTAAAACGAGACCTCAAAAATTGACGTGCGATTTTTTTTCACTGTTTTATGGAACAAACACGAGGAGCAATTTCGAAAGTTCTCTCTTATACACGATCTAAGAAGCAGCTCGGACACCTCTCGTTCAAAGCTCGATAAAACAGGTAGAAAAAATCGTACATCAATTTTCGAGACGTGGTTGGAAAGAGGAGACTCCAATCTCCAAATTTGTGGAAGACTCATTCCAGAAAAAAATTTTTTAATGATTTTAGAGACGTTTCAATATACCATAGTTTGAACGATCCTACTCAATTCGAGCAGTTTCACCTGTAATTTAAAACTGAATGGAAGAGCTGAGAGAAATCGTACGTCAATCTTTAGGGCGTCGTTCTAAAGGGAAGGCTTCGATCTTTAAATCCCTCAAAAATTCGTTCTCGAGAACAATTTTTTAACGTTTTCACAGAGGTTTGAATTGGTGGCATTTCTAAGGAGAGAGAAGTCTCCAGTTTCTGATCTGGCACATCGTGTAGAAATGTCTGAGAGGAGGTGAACTAACGGCATGCGAAAGTAGATGCTTTAACCTTTGAAATGAGACCGAGTTTGTTGCTCTGCGATTATTTCTTACGAAATTATAACGGCTTGAATATCGTTAATTTCTTGAGAATCGGGAAATGTCTCTTGTCACTCAGGTTGAGTGTTAAAGGGTTAAGGAATCAGAAACGTCGCATCGGTGTCAAGTAAGATTGAGAATCGTTGCGTCACAGTGGAAGAGAGTAGCACACATAAATTCTATCGAAGGAGATCTTGGGACGTGGCCAGGGGGAAAAATTTACGCGCAGATATCTGCCCCGAACGTGCGGAAGACGCAACATTCTCGTTTTAAACAAAGGACCGGCGAGCGACACATAGCTGGTACGTTCTCATTTCACATGTGCAGTGCTTGTTCCAATTATCGAGGCGATTATTCGGCATCAACAGTAACGTCGAGTTTTATGCAAAATAAAAAAAATCAAGAATAATAGACTGTGCATTTTTATGCAAAATAACAATGTCAAGAATAATAGACTGTGGATTTGTATGCAAAATAAAAATTGTCTGCGTCAGTCGTAGGAAACAGAACTCAGGAAAAATGAATCAACTAGAAGAATAAAAATCAAGAATAATAGACTGTATATTTTTATGCAAAACAAAAAAGTCAAGAATAATAGACTGCACTTTTATGCAAAATAAAAATGTCGAGAATAATAGACTGTGGATTTGTTAGCAAAATAAAAATTGTCTGCGTCAGTCGTAAGAAACAGAAGCCAGGAAAAATGAATCGAAAAGAAGAATAAAAATGAAGAATAATAGACCGTGCATAATTCGTTGCAGCAAGGTATAGTGAGAGCCTGCAAGTCTCCGTCAGTGGCTTTAACGACTTGAAATTGACCGTCGAAAATGAATGCTTTTATTACGCGCGCCATCTGCAAAGGCGCATTACGAAACGTGTGCCGGCGATCGATAACCGCGATAAAAGTTTTACTGAATATTACGGCCACGGTGGATAGGGGACATAATTTTTCTATAGCGGCCGGTTACAGGTGTTTACGTGGCGGAAAACTTGGCAACAAGTACCTACATGCGTGGGGCTAGGCTCGCGAATGGTTTAATCTAGTCAACCGTGGAATCCATCGACTTTTACCATTTTTACAGGCCTTAAAGAATTCTTTTCTAGAATGAATCTTTTACGAACTTAAAGATTTGAAGCCTCCCCTTTACAACGAGATTTCAAAAATTGATGTGCGATTTTTTTTTACTGTTTTATGGAACAAAAACGAGGAACAAGTTCGAAAGTTCTCTCTTATACACGATCTAAGAAACAGCTCGGACACCTGTCCTTCAAAGGTCGATAAAACAGGTAGAAAAAATCGTGCATCAATTTTCGAGACGTCGATGGAAAGAGGAGACTTTAATAGGAGGAGACTTTAATATTCAAATTATTTCTTGGATCCACTGAATGTTCTCAATACAGATTTCAGTAAAGAGATTGTAAAATTAAAAGGAAGATGTTCTTCAAAAGACTGATTCTCCAACTAAGATTGAATTAGAGGGCCGATTTGAAAGAGTGATCGTGTTAGGCTGCGTGTCCGGATGTGATAGTGAGCTGCTATACGTGCCCAGAAGGAAAGAACGAGGGGAGCCAGCGAGAGGTGCGATCGAAAAACCGAAGGATCACCGAACAGAGCGACAAATGCAACAATAGCAGTGGTCTAGCGCGTAGGTAGCCAATGTGCGTCGCGTAACGGCAGCACGGGCCGAATCTATTTGGTTGTAGAGATCGGCCGACTGATTACGTAACGATAGATTTATATAAATGGTTACGTTGACACTAAAGCCCCGGCCGTAGCTGCTTCGGCCATCGTTATATTATCTAACGAGGAGCGGCGTTCATAGGTAGAGATACATGTATGCGTATATAGTGTACCACGATGATACATCGTTGCGCCGATCGACGACGAACAACTATAGCAATCCTCCTCTCGTCTCCCTTTCCTGCGAATCGCAAATCAATTTTTAGATCATGGAGCAGCTGCCCCGACCATCATTATCTAACACTTTTAACTACCGTCTCGTATTCGATTTCTCCAGAAAATGAATTTGGTAATAGGTAAAATTGGCTCGTGGCGTCTTCATTTTTGTTTCATTAAAATTGTTGTTATATGATTCAATTTTCCATGGAACTGTTTGCATAATATTTCTCCGGTCTCGAAAATTAATTTGGTAGAGAGGTTGGAGCTAGCTTATGGTCTGTGAAATGGGAGACACGAATTGACACCATAAATGGTGCCTCTATTTTTGATTCATTAAAATTGTTGAAGATACATATGTGCAGTGTTTTAAACAGTTTTTTAAAAACTTACGACTTTTTTTACACACTTTACAATTCCTTTTACCCATTCTACAATTTTCTACAAATTTTTCAACCGTTTTACGATCTCGCGTAATTCTTTACGTTTTTACCAACCACGTGTCTAATCCTCCCAAATAATAAATAGCGTGAAATTCAAAAGGACACCCACTGTTAAGGGATGAATTTTCATGCGACGCTATTTTCAGGCAATCGATGATGAAATTTCATTGTACATAAAAATAACAATTGTAATTAAAATTACAATAAAAATAATAAAAATTATAATTATAATTGAAATTACAATAAAAATTGAAATTGGAATTGAAGCAAAAACACTAACTCGAACAAATAATACCAATGTTAATACTAATTGCTAGATTATGGGTATATAATAACCACACTGTTTATGGTCTTCAAGACGTCTCAAAGACGACGTCCTTTCAAGATACAAGACTGTCAGACCTAAAATAGACGTGAAATGGCCGTCGTGTGCTATCTGGGGTATGAGGTAGTATCATACCAATTTCATATCCATAAAATTTCAAAAATCATAGAGGATGGAAATATTCTAGTCTCGGAAGAAACGTTTAATTTTCCAGTGAAAATAGCTCCGAGTGCAAAGGGTAAATTTTTGGATGATGAATCGTGGTCGGTTCTGGCGAGGCGTCCTCGTCGCTGGAAAAAGAAGCGGGACACGGTGGCGAGAGAGGATCGATCGGCTGGAAAACGCATGATTTCGTCAGGTTGTCTGCATGCGCGACACTTTCGCCCGGCGGTACGCAGGCGCGCAGGGTCGACGTTTCTGTCAATTACATAATAAAAAGCGTTATGTAAGGACGAGCAGACAGTACACGCATAAACGTGGCCGGCGTGTGCTCGACGACGGCCGAACGAAATTAATCAGTTCGATCTTACAATTAGAGCGGCTGGTATACGGAGACGAAAGACGCCGAGAACACGCTGCTATGTTGGCGCGCTTATGCTAGTCCTGGAGACCTGCGAGCCTAACTCAAGACAACAAGACACGTGTTATCGTCATTCATACTATTTCATACTCCCCATTTCTATTTTTTTCTTTGTGATTGAAAAGACAATTTTAATTTATTCATTTATTCATTCTTGCCGTTGGATATGTCAAATTTAATAATTCATAACTCGAAAAGGATTTGAGATATCCGAAAAATCCTATGCTATATTTTAAATGGTACCTTCTAGATTGGGAATAAAAAAAATTCTTCATTTCGGACGGTCCAATTTTTACTAACAACATCGATCATCCGTCGATGTACCAATGAGAAACAATAAAAAATAACTCTGCCATTTTTTAATATTCTGTTCTGAAAAAAATCGAGAACGAAGTTAAGAGTTGTGTTAATATCGCTGTAGAAGATAGAAATTTTTCAGTCACCAATTATCCTGGAATAAATTTCCGAAGACAGCACATTTTTCAAACTTCATTTAAACTCCCTCAAATTAAGTTTAAAGTTAGTTGATTATTAGAATTCCTCTAAGATTGAGTTTGTTATAAGAGTTCCTTTAAATTAATCGTGCTACTTTGAAGGGGTGAAATCAACCCTTAAAAAAATATCTCAGGAACAACAAATGATATAAAAAAAAAAGTTGCAACGAATGTTGCATAATATTACTGTGTCTATTAAACTGTATAACAAAAAAGATATTTCCAAATGCATCTTTACAAAATTCTCGAAAATTATTCGAAAATCCAGAACCTATATGCCTCGATGTTTTATTATAATTCTTAGTACGTATTTTATTATAGAAAAACATGAATATTCGATTGATTTGTTAATGGACATTTTCGACAGTGGTAATTTGATAATTGTCAGTGTCGAACTCGAAATAGAGCCGCCTCATGGGACCGGATCGGCTATACCATGCTTCCGAAGATAATCTAATAGATTGCTATATGTTGCTCTATGAGCAACGTTAATTAGGTTATGCTATCATCATGTTTAGGTAACTCGAGTAGCTCTTTTGAGAACCTAATCTAATTTGTATTGCTTTGGTTAATATTCCTATTGGGAGCAGGAAGGGTACACTGGATCTTCTGGCTAGAGGGAATTATCTGCAGATTGATGGAAAACGTTTAATCGATAGATTTATGGATGATATTACGATAAAATTATGGGGTCTGCTAGCTTTACTTCAAGTAAGAAATATCGCCGGATGCTTGGGGAGTCTACTTTGATTTAGGGTGTCTCTAGTTTGATGATTTTACTGGAGGCTATAACTGGTTTATTATAGTGTTTACCTATCCTGTTAATAAATTGCAGATGACTAAAAGCAATTTATGCGATGGCAATTATTTAATATCTAATATTAATCTATAAAAAGAACGAGAACGTATTTCTTAAACAGATTACATAGTTACAAATATTTCTCAGAACTACTGGAGCGTGATTATAGTTAGCGATCGTTTCCCATTAAATCTCGCATTAAAAAGAACGTACTTGAGACATAGTAGCATTTTAATGAAACTGTGCTTTAGCAGCTTCGGAAAAAAATTCATTAAGAAATCCACGATGCAAGGTTGCATTTTTTATCGACTCAATATTCTGCTACAATATTATATAAAGTCTCGTACATTCGTACTTCTCGTACTCTTGCATTATCCGATGATTGCACTGTTTTAAAAAAATCAAATTATTCATCTTAATTATTCCCCTCGCAATCGATGCAGGCAATTTTTATTTCCCATAAATAATCTGCTACGTTTACGCAGACTATGAAGAATCACACTAAGACCTTCCTAAAAATATTTATCAATTTTTTGTATTTATAAATTTAAGACTAAATAATCCAAATGTTGTAAAGAATTCCTTTTGTATAGATATCTTCAGGTATCTATAGGTGCATAATTTCAGAATAATCCAAATGTTCTAAAAAAAGTTTAACAAATTAATATTTTGAGTTATCGAAATTTTTTTTTTAATTTATTTTACGCCGGTTATTTTATCGAAATGTCGATGGGGTCCAGGGAGACTCGATTATAGACATTGAAAAAAGGGGGAAGCTGTGAGATGATTGCACAAGTTCGTGACCGATTTGAGAATAAAATTCAATGGTTAAATTTTAAAGAATGCAATTTTATTAATCAATTATATAGTCACCAATCTTTCCTACAATTAGAAAAGAATAATTTTTTCACACTCCGCCGTGCAGCACAGTTTGCCACATTCGTGAAAATCGGTCGCGAACTTGTACGATCACCAATTTTGCATAAATCCCGCAATTAGCGAAAAATTCGGAGGAGCGAGGTTATAGCATTTCCATCCTCCCACCACATTCCCGAGCATCGATTGCTTCAGAGAAGTGGGAACACTACACCTGAAGTGGTAGCGTTAAGGAGGCCGTCGGCAGAGTAGGTCAGAGACAGCCAGGAAACTCGATCGAACGAAAGCATCAACGGGCCGGTACTTGACCGTGAAAAATGGCCATGTGTTCGTGCCGAGAGGCCAGCCAACGCTGATCGTTGCTTTCCTGGCTTGGAGAAAGCTGCCTATCTATCTCTTCGCCTTCTAATCCCCGGGAAAACGCATTTGCCGATCGCACAGATCCATACAAACAAAGATCTCCTTCAGGAATCGGGAATCTAGGAGACAAAACACTTTGCGACGCTGCCACATCGTGGTGTCAGTCAGTTTAGATGCAAGAAGTCCTAAATCTGTGGTCAGACTTTGTAATTTATAGTACCGAGCAACTTTCGTTTCAACTTCCTTTTAATATCACCTGCCGTTCTTGTGATATGAAGCAAAATATTAAAATTTTTCCAAAGCCTAATAACTATATGTATAACAATAATAACTACATAACTAACTCTCCTGTGTGCAAATCCCTTGCTACTCTGAAACATTTAATTTCGAAAATTGGCGTGTAGAAAAAAATCTTTTTTTAAATTAAATAAAAAAAAATTTCTTAAAAAAATTTCTTTGCACAGTTGTTCTTAAGATATGGAAGAAGACATTTAAATTTTTTCCAAGGGATGATTTCACCCTTTTAAAGTTGGACGAAAAAATATAGAGCTCTGTTAGGTTATCCTATTAGTGTACGAAGTATCATAATTCTTTGAATTTTCGGGCTCGATAACGTCCGTTAATGTTGGCAATATTTTAAATGACAGGGGTGGGGAATTAAGGGGAAATGTTCGGTAGAGAAACCAGCGCGAAATAGTTGGTGATTATTTTTAATTTCCGAGATTGCCGAGACGTTACGTGGGAGTGAAGGGCCCTCCGGTTACGCAAGTGTTAGGTTGCTCGCGGTGGCGAGTTTAATGATGGAAAATGAGATTCAATTTGTAAAACGATTAGAAGACATCCAATCGTGGCCAGCTAACGTATCGCATATTGTACCTGCAAAGTGTCGTTACATAATGTTACCGTTTACAACGAGCACGATACGCTCCTGAAACGTGTCAGCTGTCGATAAACAATGATTTCCGTGCTCTGGTTCGAGCAATTCTATACGGTTCTTTACTGCTGACAAGACTTTCTTCATTGTCTGCGTTCGATACGTTGAATTAATTGCACGCCGAAGCTAGTGATTTTGCAAGTAACTATCAAAGCTGCCAACATTGACTACATTGATCTTTATTTATTTATTTATTCATTCAAGTGGTCATTCAGACTGAAACTACACTGATCAACTTTAATATATAATTTATAACTCAAGAAAGAAGATATAAGAAGAAGAAGAAAGAAGGTGTAGAATCTAGATCAGGCCTGGCCAACTTTGATAACGCGTACCATTACAGCGGGCTGCACTTTAGGTAAACGTGCCTTTAAAAAATGTAATACGAACACAACATGAATACATGCAAATTTTCATTTATTTAATATCTTTTGTATACCTACAACGAGAAACAAAAGTTTCAATAGAAATATAAAATCGCCCGGCGAGTCGCGTGTTGGCCAGGCCTGATTTAGATGGTAATTTCTAGTTTGAGGATAAAAGAAACTGTTTCGAAGGAGATAGGCCGAATAAATCCTGTTACACACGTATTCTGCAACACTTATACCCGAAGAAAATACAAGAAATTGATTTCTTGAAATACGCCCTTAAACAGAGGATGGCGCAGTAGCCTAAGTTGCATAAGACGGTATTCGCCGTTTGCGAGTGGCGTCGCAATTATTTTGGCCCGTGGTCGGTTTCCCGCGAAAGCGTCCATCAAAAGATAGGTAGACATTCTTCTGCAGGAAGCGCAACCAGTTAGCAAATTGGCCGCGGGACTCTATAGCGGTGGATGCACGCGCGTTGGTTGCACCGGCGCGGTGCATCGTATGCGAAACGGCGTCTCTCCTGATTTCCGAGGATGATGCAAACCGGCGCGCAGGGAAAGAAATACAGCGTGAATACTTTGGCAAGTGTTAACGCCGAGGAGTATGTCCCGGCGCACGTTCCATCGGCTGACACGTGGAGCATTATTGATCGTTGCCAGAATAGAAGGAGAGGGAGCATAAGTGGTGGTATGTTTGGTGTTGATAGATACGTCCCGCTCTCTTCTGATGGCATCAACCTGCCGATACCGTACCGAGAGACCGTAGAAATCTGACTTAGAGGCTGAAGCTATATTGTCCATCAAAAATGTTTCCATGTGAAAATTTCCGGTCCAAAATGTCACTGTATGTTGTATATATTTCGGTATAGTACACTGCATAATGTAAACGCACGCTATTCTTTGAAATCTCGTTGCTATCATGAAAGATAGAGGAGGATAGCAAGTAAACAATACAGATTTATTGATATAATTTGTTTGCTCGTGACGATTTTTGTATGGAACTTTAACTATCCCATCCGTGACTCTTTCCCGCTTAAAATGATACCAAACACGACCCAATTCGGATCGTATTTGCTCGTGTAATGCACGGTTGAATGGAACCTCGATTATCCGAACGAACGAAATCGTCGATATTCAAACAGTTATAACTTCGGAAGATATGATCGTAGAACGATGGGACTGGTGACATTTTGAAGCTTGAAATCTCTACTTTCATCTGGCTATAGCAGTTCTTCCAAAATGTTTCGGGAATGTTAGTAAAAATCGAAGACTAAAAAGGTGGAAATTCAAGTGGCTCTGTAGGCCTCAAAAAGTCTCTTTATGCCTGTCGTGTTTGACTTTGTCCCTGTAGAGTTACCGGGAATGACTCTTCAGGGTGCAATGAGCAAAGAAGAAGAATATTTGGACTGCTAGGGTTGGCATGCGAGTACGGTTAAAATTGGGATATTTCCGTGAAAGTCTGAGGCGTCGTGTGCGATGGCATTGTTCGAGATCAGTGGTATAGTCGCTGCTAGCGCCTGTTCCGGTGGATAACCCTGTATCTCTCACAACAGCAGCACTGACACCAGCAACGACAGTGAAGTACACGGCCGGGTGACCGACCTTTACGTAACGCTTGGCTGTTTGCGCCGGAACGGCCGGCGTCCATTCGATCCGACGGCGATGTGTCGTCCGATGCAGCTGCAATGTGTCGAGCGAAGATGCAACGCGATGCATCGCGCCACGTTGCACCCCGTTCTCTAACGTTCTCGAGGAAAGAAGAGTGCACTCCGTAAGCCCTTCTGGTTTAGAACCTTGAACACCTTAGTACTCCTTTTCTTTTGTTAGAAACACTTGTTCGAAATATGAAAGATTTCTTCAAATTCGTAACCGTAAGTTGCCTCAACAATTAGTTCCTAAACGAGGGCGATTCCTGCGGTCATTTCAAGCATCTTTGTCCTTTGCGAAAATATTCTCCGAGGCTATAACTCCGGAACAAAGCAGCGGTGAAAACCTTTGCAAAGGAGAAGGTTACTGCAAATTTGAAAAGTTGCATCGTGTGCAAATGTTTCTGCTGATTTGGGGGAATACCATAATTTTGCACGGGCGTGGTCCGATTTGTAGATGATGTTGGTCTTGTGGTTTAGCATTGACAAATAGAGCTCGATGAATCGGTTCGACTTGGCATTGGCGGTGATCGCGCGTGCCGGAAATTCGTCCTCGACCAAGCAAGGGCTTCTATCCGTGAAGGCAATGACATTGCTCACAATGCCACGATGCAACGATGCAGTCCCGCCTGCATCGGCTGGTGCCGTCGCTTCTGGTTGCACTGTCCAAGCTGATCCCACTGAACCTTGCATCCTCGTAACCACCGTTCACAATAGATCCATCGATCATTGGATCTAACTATTTTATATTAGGTTAGAAGTGTGACAGTAATTTATTTGTTCAAATTTTTAGCAAGTTTCAGTGATAAAGCGATAAAGCCGTACATATATGTAACAGTAGAACGATTCTTTTCTCGATGTTATTGAGTACAGAGATTCCAAGGTCGTTAGTATTTTTTTATACGACACCCTATATATTTACAGCAACGTTCTTGTAGAACATGAAAAGACGAATCCAACGAGTATAATGACCATAGGGTTTCGATCATTTTGTCTCGAGATATTCGTGTCTGAAACGAACAAACCTAACTCAAAACCTTAGTCTTTACATATGAATATCTTGAGATTGAATGATCGTAGTGGTATCGTTATGGTACTCGTTGGATTCGTCTTTTCATGCTCTACAAGAACGTCGATGAAAATATTTAATGTACCGTATAAAAACATATGTACCAATGTTCTTGAAAAAAGATTGAATATCATTTTGATTGGTGTTTTCGTAGAACAGTGCATAAAGCAGATGATTGAGTGATTCTATTCGATTGAAGTACCCTGCGTATATCCAAAGAAATCATTTTAGTGAATTGTGCAGATTGTATAATGCAGACGATTGAATGAAATTTTCGATATAGGGGGAAGGCAAGAATATGCGAGTGCATGCTCGCCGCACTCGTATGCATATTACTGTGAAGGGGAATGGATGCCATCGAAATTGCGACCGCGACAGCCTATTTTGAGAAAGTTACAAGACCTCTAGAATGATTACAGGCATTCTGTAAAGACCAGTTTCTAGTGGCAGTGCGTTTTACTTCGTGCTGCACGATTACGTCGTGAGATTTTCATTTAGAATAATAATAATAAAACTGTATATACATCAACAACAACTAATATCATTTTTCTTATATGTATTCTTACAAACAGGAGTTTGTTAGGTGACTTGGAAAATTGTAGACTAAATAAATATATTCAGTTATTTTCGCAATCTTAAAAATATCATCTTTCATAAATATATGATAGCTCTATGATATACAAAATGTAATCCATCCCAAAAAAAATGTTTACAGTCTTAACAATCGCAAAGTAAAAGATTTAACGATAATTTAAATCATGAGAATTCGCCATTAATTAAACGAATTAAAATCCTTACATAAAACTAACCATAAGCAATTTTTTTTACTCCCAATGCGTGGCGCCTATTGTTATGCTAACTAGCAGAAAACCATTCATTCGAACATCCCGTCATTCCCGAAGAGAACGACGGCCGTTTAATTCCACTCACTGGTGCTTTATATAAGCCAATTAATTTCTCCGGTTTAATTTGACCGTACTAATTGCGTGCTTTCGCTCAGGGAGATCGTCTTGTGTTTCTCGATTAGGCTCGTCTCACGAATCATTTGATTTGAAGGACATTCTGCGTCGAGCATCGCGAAACATCTAATCGATTAAAAAAAGAATTGTCGAACAAATGATGATTTTCTTCTTAAATCAATTCAACGAGATAATGATGATGTACGTGTTGCACAATAATCGTGGTTCGCGCAAATCGCAAATAAATTGCGACAGTTTGTTGAACAACTTCCCATTAGCATCAATCTGTTTGCAAAGCGATGCTCCTTTCATAACTAATGAACCATCAGTTTCCATATTATATGAAAGACCTTCCTGAATGATTAATTCATCCGATTCGTTCTATCGGTAATCGATTATTTAATGTCCTGAAAATGTATTTCATGAATGGGGAGATTACCGAGGTCATTTCAAGTAACTTTTTCCTTTGCGAAAATGTTCACCGAGGCTTTGTTAAGGAGTTATTAACGAAAAACGCGGGTCAATCCAGACACGCCCACAGTGGACGAATTCCGCCTCGGGGCGGTCCTACTGAGCGTAGCCCGCTCTGATTGGCCGGTGTTTTTCGCCAATAACTCCTGAAGGGAGCTGTGGAGAACATTTTCGAAAAGGAAATAGTTGTTTGAAATGACCTTAGGAACCACCATGTTCAAGAAAATACAACATTTTTTGGCATTGTTCTAATTTCTATGCGAAAAGTAGTTTGCACCAGTTGGCAACAGAGAATGTTGAGTGTTGTACGCAATATAGTAATAGTAGGCTCAATACATTCAAGTAAGGATAGAACCCTTCACCCTTCTTAAGGAAATACATTTCTGAGACACCCTGTAGAAAATAACTCCTAAACAAAGCCACGGACGCCATTTCTGCAAAGGGAAATATTGCTTCAAATGATCTCAGGAACCTCCCATTTCCGATGTCGAAGGAATTTTGAGACATCCTGTATAGATTACAGAGAGAACGAATCTACAGGTGCTCCGTATATTTAGCAGTATGGTGATATATTTTTCAAGTCAAGATTGTTCCGGTAGCAATTTTGCTGAAAGGTTTAAAAATTCCTGGGGACGTAGAGAACGTTGGGAGTCGAAGCAGGTCCTGCAGGACCAGCTCGTAAACGTGAAACCTTTCCCTCAATTTAATCAGAGAGGAAAGGCTTTCCGCTAAAACACGGGGGACAGTTCTACTGCCAAGTAAACTCACCCCCCACCCCCACTGCACTCACTATAAGATAGTATTCCGGCCGTGCTTTACGATTGTGTTTCTTCCTGTTTCAGCGCCAAACAGCCCACTCCATCTTAGCAACAGGGCTCACGTATTGCTTCTGCTGAACAGGCCTCAAGCATCGCTCACCGATGCCGATCATGCGGTTAGGCTACGACCGGACTGGGGCAAGGTGAGAAAAACATCCTCGGTGTTAAGTTAGAAACACGGAAATTTCATTTTGGCAAGATTTGTCACACGGACGTGACTGTTTTACGATTTTCTCCCGCGAGTATTCGATGCAAACGTCGGCGGACCATAGTGATTTCGTGTCGTAGCAATGTTATTTTTCATTATTTTTGTTTGGAAATTTCATCGGTATATTCGACACATTTTTGCGAGGAAAATGATACCTCACACGATACAGTTCGGATTATGGTCGCACGTGCAATCCTCGATTTAGTGGAACCTCTGTTATTCGAACTGGTCAAAGATTTCGATAAAATAGTTATTCTAGTTACAGTGTTAAATCTATAGTGATTTATACGATTGGGTATCAGCGTATGGGATACTTGATAGAAGTTAATGATTATTATGTTTATTCACAGGGACATTATAGAAGAGGGGTGGCTTTGTCGGCGCTGGGAAGGCACGAAGAAGCACTGTTCGCCTTTTGCATCAGCGTTGCTATCGACAAGAATCCCCAAGCTGTTCGTCACGAATTGGTTAAGGTAAATTAATGTTTATTTAACTATAAATGTTGTAAACTCACTTTTCAAAAACATTTTCTGTGTAACGGACTAAATGATACATAATTCCTGGAATATCTAATAAGTTCCGAGCAATGATGCATAGAAAATATAATAATACAATGAAAAATATATAAAAAAGAAGGAATAATGCAATGAAAAATGTATGTAAAAAATATTTAAAAGAATAATGCAGGCAAATGTGTACAGTTTGGATGGACTCCAGCGGTTTGATTTTTAAATGAATAAATAATTTCTGTGCCAATTTGGATAAAGATTCTAGCAGGATCTGTCGAAATTTGATTTCTGTCTTCGAAGAATGTACACTAGCTGATGAGTGGCTATCATTGCTCCGGCATGGGTCACTCACCTGACGACTATCATGCCGCGTCATTAAGCTGTACTAGCAGCAGCAGCACCGGTACCGGAAATGCCATCGCGCACAGACGTCCACTTCTTTTGTGTACGTTTTCTGTTCGGCTCGCGTTCGTGACTCTGCACTGTATGTATACACAATATCTTGATCTCTCTATCCTCCTCTCTGACTCCGCTCTGTTACGTTACGAAAGTTTGTGCAACGCTGTCGACCATCACGGAATTAGTATGAATGTTAACAGGCGCGCGTGCAACATTATTTGCCGCGTGTCAATATTTATTTCCTCCACGAGCCGCTCCTATTTAAACTCGTTTTTCAGTGTAGGAATGATAAATGAGTGGATTGCTCACTCTAACTATTGAAGTTGTTGAAGAAGTACATTGTTAGAATCATTCTTATGCACATTATTCAGTGACTGTCCATTCGGTTCTATTTTATTTAGAATTGTTGTATTATGCACGATATATTGTCGTTGATATTATGTGGTACTGTAGACATTATTTATTAAGTACCTCTTCTGATTTATTATATTATGCTTAGAACTGTTGTATTTTGAGGAAAATATTGAGACAGTGCAGAAGAAATTAATTATATAATACGAATCTGTTTTCAATGTTATTCATTAACGAGATTCCATGGTCGTCAGAATTTTTTTATACGTCTGCCTATATATTTACAGCAATGTTCTTGTAGAACACAAAAAGACGAATCCAACGAGTATAATGACCATAGTGTTTCAATCATTCTGTCTCGAGATATTCGTGTCTGAAACGAACAAACCTAACTCAAAAACTTAATCTATACATATGAATATCTTGGGACTGAATGATCGTAATGATATCGTTATGGTACTCGTTGGATTCGTCTTTTCATGCTCTACAAGAATGTCGATGAAAATATTTACGGTACCGCATCGGTGATTAAAAATAATTAGAAAAATAAATAAATGTTTATACGCAGCTCCACTAGCTTGAATTTCATGCACAAAATTATCATTTTGTTTGTATCTTTCTATTTTGCATTAAGATTGATCTGATCACCTCGTAAAAACCCCTTCACTATACTATGCTCCGTTCACAGGAACATTTTACGAAATCCCGAAGGTTATCTCGCCCAATTCGATGCACAAATAATAGTCTCGCTGCTCGACAAGCCGCCACAGGGAGATGAATGGCGGTAAGACGGGTATGAATAGTTCGCGATTGATTTTCATGAATAACAGGAAGCATTAGAGCGAGCAACGCGATTCAATACCGCATTATACAGTCTCCATGTTTCTGGGGCCCCAGGATCAGCCGAACAAATAACGGTAAAGGCGGGAAAAAATATCGAGGGTATTTATTTCCCTGTCGGCCTCTGCTATGGCAAGTTTCAATCGATGCGATGCGATGATCGTGCGTGCGCTCGTGTGTGTGTTCTAATAAGACTTGCAGGTGAGTGACCCAAAGCCGGTCTACACTTAACAAGCAAGGCCACAGGTAATTACTCGCATACTCGATACGCGAGAGCCTCTACGGGAGGCGAATCATCGCAATGAATCTCAAAAATCGGAATTCATTTTTTAAACGTCAGATACAGTCTGAAAAATTTTTTTATGAATCGACCAAGCGACCTCGGCTTTTCTGCCAAGCTAAAATTTAGGAAAAAGTGCGTGCTGTCTGAATAATTTTGTACAACTTTTGTAAATTAAGTAGTAGAAAGTTGATGCGTATAGACGACGGAAATTTCGTGGAAATATTTTTTGTGTCATATGTAATCAACCAGAGAATATTAATATAGGAGATAAAATTCCGCTTTGCCTTCCTGAAACGTTGAGTTTTGCATAAGAATCCGAAACAGAAATTGAATTAATGTAAAAGTTGCAAAACAGTATATTTATATGTGAAAAGCAAGTTTTTGTAAACTACTATTTTTGTAATGGGTTTTATCGTTTTCCGTCTGGACATAATTGAATTGATCAAAGTAGAATATGTAAATATTGTTTTTCAAAATTACTTTAATATGTTTTTTTGAAAATCGTGTGACGCGTTCGGCAGCTTTTTTCATTCTCCTAATGTCATATACAATTTTAATAATCGATGTGAGAGAGGAATACACATTATAAAATAAAGAATAAATTAAGAAACAGTTGTTGAAAATATTTTTAAAATCGATAATGTGTTACAAATAAAAATGTCTCCAAAAAAATTGTTTGTAGTAGATTTGTTACTATCACATAACTAAATGAAATTGTTGTAGAATTGTTTCTGTCAAATATATAAAATAAATGGAACGTTTAAATAAAAACAAATTTAATGTTTAACGACAGTCATTGTTTATATGACAGCGTTGTGGATACTTATGCCAGACACTGGTTACGAAACACGAGTTTCGAAATTTCGGTGGTATTGTTTAGTAGAATTCCGAGAAACACTAAATTCCACGAAAACGAGTTAATAGTGATCGAATGAGTAAGACAATATTTAATGACGAAACGAGGCACGAAGACAATTTAATTCCGAACGGTCATTATGTAACAGAGAGTCTGCTGGAATCATTGACGCAAGTTGCACCGGTAGTTATGTAAGATCGAGGAATCATTCTTTTGGCGTAGCGTTTATGCTATGGCGAAAATAATGTTTGCCACTTTCTTCCCATTATAAAATACTCCTTTGTCTTCGATGGAACCGTGTTACGAATCAACAATGAACAACATTAATTTTCCATTACCCGAACGCATTGAATCAACCAAGTTCTCATGAAACAATATATTTTTCTTTATCTGACATTAAACAATATTTTGCAATATTATGTTGCTGTGTTTTAATTGAATCAATGGTTACGTAATATTTTTCGAATTGAAATTATAAACGGGAGTAATGTTGCTGTTGGGATTACAGCTGTTACACAGAAAATTTTAAGGAGTATGCGTTGGACAGTTGTACACTTTGTCTGTATATTTCTAATTTTGTTTTTTTTTGCAATGTACTATTAAAAGTCAGTGAAAAAAGTTGTTAAAAAATTTTAAATTCAATACTTGCTTTTTCTTATTCATAAATTACTAAAAATGGTAGAAGTGTATTTTATTGTATTTTTTAGGAGATCAATCCTTTTTGCTTTTTCTTTGGTTCAATAATTACTAAAAATTTTAAAAAGTATATATGTATATGTATAGTATGCTATAGTAAAATTAAAAGTATGTTTATGAGAGATTCAATTCCTATCGCTTCTTTTTATAAATTATCAAAAATTTAAATATGTCACATCTCCCTTTCTTTAATTTGTAAAACATTCTGTGTCGAATAATAATATTTTTGGAACCCGCAGAATTGTTAAATTTCAGAAAAATGACTCATTAGAATAGCTTCGAGTGCAAAGATTTACGACCGTGAATGGCACCGACACATTTCCATAGACATCATTGAGCAATCGAGCAGCACACCGATTTATGGTGTTAACAATATTCGCGAATGGCTGTGCAAATCGCCAAGAACACGGGAGAGCGGAGCTTTCTCCATTGCGGATGCATTAGAATTACAAAAGACGCGGTTCCGTGTTGTTTCCAGGTGCTGTACAAAGTGCTGTCTGTCGGCCATCGTCGTTATAATGCACCATCCCGTGCACCGTACAATTTAACCGAGGGTGCGACTCGCACGAGGAGTAGACATCAGCTGATGAACCCGAAAAGAAATCGGCGAGCTGTTCTTCAAGGTTCGGACTGCGAGGACAACAGCAGTGGTGGGGAAGACGAGTTCACACAGGTATTTATCCTGCCATTTTATTTTTTTATAAAATTCTCCGTTTCATTAAAAAGTTCATCATCTTATTACAAAATGAATTCCCCATTTTATTAAAAAATTCAACATTTTATTGAATAATGAAATTCAACATTATATTAAATAATAATATAAATAATAAAATGCAACATTTCATTAAAAAATTCACCATCTCGTTAAAAAAATAGAATTCAACATTTTATTGAATAATGAAATGCAACATTTTATTGAATAATGAAATGCAACATTTTATTGAATAATGAAATGCAACATTTTATTGGATAATAAAATCCAACATTTTATTGAATCATCAAATTCAACATTTTATTGAATCATCATATTCGACATTTTATTGCATAATAAAATTCATAAAATAAAATTAAATTCATTTAAAAATTCATTTAAAAAATTCATTAAAAAATTCATTAAAAAATGGAATTCAACATTTTATTCAAAAATTGCAACAGTTTTTATGTGGGATCATTTATGTACATAAATGTTTGACATTTACCGAAAGATCCCGGAAAATAAAGCAATTGTGCATCCTTTTAATGAATAAATAATTGTCTCTCCATAATCGAGCGCAGTATTTTAATTACGTTAACGACGTCTTTTATACATCGGATCAATTGATTTATTTGTACCGACGAGACCAGTGCACTATAGATCGCGTTAACACGACACGACACTTCTTGCTACGGAATCGTGCGTGCTTAACAACCAATTTGCAATTATTATAGACGGTGGTAGATCAGGATCTATCCGTGTCTGGAACTTATATAAATCCGTTGTTTCCAATCATCGCGGATGTTGTGTCTATTTTTTGTTGCTCCTCAAGCATTTCAATAATCATTCCCCACGTTTAATTATAAATCATCGCGGTAATCGCTCATCCAATTGTCTTGATTTCGCACGTCGCGGCTAATTACAGTGTAGCTCGGTTGTTTGATGATGGCGAACAAAACGAGTCGAATCAACGACTTCATCTTCCTTAAAATTACTGAATATTCTTCTGATTAAAAAACGTATCTGTTTTATTAATTAGAAGTGACCTTCTTCTTGAAAAAATTACAAGTGGCTTCTTGTTAGTCGCGTGCACAAGTAGTTCTTTTATTCATTGAAAGTGGCTTCTGTAATAAAAAGACTACAAATGGCTTCTTGTTAGTGCATATTTATCAGTGCGACTGTATTCCTAGAATTGGACCGTATCATTTTAATGAATAACTTTATGGTAAAATGGCAATAAATTTTTTAGCAATAATTATAATAATCATGGGGTAAACTTTACTTTACCGGTAAAGAGCTTAAAGAGCAGCCTAATCATATATTAAATTGCAGAAATTTTAGCAAAAATTGCTAAAAGTCTAAATGAATTTGTCTTATTTTTGTAGAGTAATATTATAATTTTTATTATACAGTCGAGACAGCATTATAGAAGTACTGATGAAAATAGTGAGAACCTCAAGAAGCCAACCAGCATTAAGGGAGCAAATTAGGTTTTACGTGTGCATTGGGAAATTAGCTTTGCACAAGATTTCTAGGTTGTGTAACGCGATCTATTAAACCTTACACAATGCCTCGTCGTGATGCCTCGGCGAATAAAGACGAATTGTATTTCAAAGAATAGGAACTCCACTCCGTCAATCCTAATAATTTCAGATTAAAGTTCGCGCCTAATCCAATTATGCTTGTTGATTCATTGCAGACTGTTAGCAGGAGGCTCTTGTCGACCGCAGCACCACACAACACTAAGCTGCAGGCTGGCCTGGATCGTGTGTACCAAGATATAGAAAAACTGAAAAGTGAGTCCACACATCTGTACTATAGCCAAAATTACTACATACATAGTTCAGACACGTCATTTTGTACAATTATATGTTTTACTAAAAAAGAAGCTTACACAATTATGCATTTATTATAAATTCAAGGGAGCAACTTCTTTTCGTTTCTGTGAACACATTTTGTAGAAAAAAATACATAAACAAATTAATAAATAGAAAATTTTTTTGATGAAATTATTATTGAATGAAATAAACAACAATTTTGTGAAGTTGGTAATCGTGAAGTTAATGTAATAATTTTTTCTTAAAATTGTTGACGATTCTGCATTGTCTAATTGTTTCTAATCCTGTCTTTGCGCAGGACTTGAAACGAGACCCGCCGAAACTCTTCTCCCACCCCTCTCCTGCGGCACGGCAGGTGAATTAGATTGCATTCTCTGCTGTCGATTATTATGGAAACCCGTAACAACACCATGCGGACACACGTATTGTTGGATGTGTCTGGACAGATGCTTGGACTATTCCTCAGTCTGTCCTTTGTGCGTCACGTCTCTGGCCGATGTAAGTAACATTTGCATCAATTAACAATAATCGTATTAGATATTGACCCCTCTGACTCCATTGTTCCACTACTTGTGTAACATCACGGTTGTACAATACGCCAATTGAAAATCTTTTAAGACTCTACAATACATTATACAGACTTTATAATGAAATATACAGGGTGTCCCAAAAATCTTGTACTTAATAGGGATGATTCCCGAGTTCATTTCAAGTAACTTTTTCCTTTGCAAAAATTTTCTACGGCTCTCTGTTAAGGAGTTATTAACGAAAAACGTGGATTCCGCCTCCGTGATAGGCTCCGCTGAGCGCGGCCTTCTCATTGGTCGGGGCGGGGCCCGTCTACACTAGTTGCGCTCTGATTGGTCCACGTTTTTCGTTAATAACTCCTCAACGAAGCCATGGAGAGCATTTTCGCAAAGGAAAAAGTTGTTTTAAATAATCTGAGGAATCGTCCCTTTCAAGGAAGTACACTTTTGGGACATAAATAATAATAATAGCTACAATAACAACCTTTGACTTCGAACATTTTTGTTCTGCACAAAGATCCACAGTCAAGTTATAATTAATGCCATAATCTCCCCCTCGTTCGATAACAAGTTTCGCAGAAATCGACTCCGCATAAAGCAGTATTGATTCTCGCTGGTGTAAAATTTATTCTAGCTCACAGATTATTATTCTTTGTACGTTGACATTGTATACATCGTTTCCTCGGTTTCGAGAATTCTTTCTCGGCTCGTAAACGCGGCTCATTAGTCACGATTCGTTAATCTCGAAAGACAGGTAACGCGATAGCCCCGGTAGAACCCCGGGCAACACCTGTCGATAAATAAGCTGTAATACTTCCTAGTGGTTAGCGATTTCGTGGATTACAATGATTATTGTTCGCGGTCAACACGGCTGTCCTCAAGTTCCGTGTTCGTGGCGTCATTACCGAGTATTCGTTAATGACGTGCAGGTCATTTTTGTGGCGTCTTACATTTCCTACGGTCCTACGTAACAATAAATTGCGTTACGTCATTGCTCATTAGTTTTTATTGTTTAGAAACGATTTGTTGGTTTCGGTCACCTCAGCTTTCTACTTTTAAACAGTTGTAACTTTGAAAATAAAAATCGTAGAACAATCTACCCGATGTCATTTTGCAGCTTGAAGCCTTTACTTTCATCACCCGGGATTTCATCCGCCTCAAAAATGTGTTCACGAGGTCTCCATAAATTTTAAGTCTCATAAAACACGAGTGAAATGGTCTCATAAAGAAGTCATGAGACCCCGTCGTCGGAATCTTTCCGAGAGCTTTGGAGGACGAAGCTTCTGCTCGACTAACCGGAGTGTCCTTTAACTTTCAGTACTTGGCCAGCAGCCAGAAGACAGTGACGGACTTCGTGGAGAGAGCTTTGAAGACGGTGGCGCCGGCTGAGTACGCGTCGAGGGCGACCAGCCACCGATTGGAGCTTGCACAGGGTCTGGGGCTTCTCGACAGCGAGCAGATCGCAGTTTTCGTTTGCACCACTGCGTTTCCTTGTGTCGCGTGCCCTCTGTTCGTCTACGAGCCCAGATATAGGCTCATGGTCCGGAGATGCGTCGAAAGCGGGGTCCGTCAGTTTGGAATCGCCGCTTGCCTCAACAGGGAAGCGACGGGAACGAAAAGGTGATTTTCGAAAAAGTTATTCTTTGACTTTGTTTTTAATTATTTTTCTATGAAAGTTGTACGAACGTATTCGCGACATTTTGCTGGTTAAAACGAGTACAAACACGATTCAATTCGGTTCAGATTTGCCCGACTGATCCACGATTTTATGGAACTTCGATTATGCGAACTGTCCACAGAGTAGTCCGAATTGTACCGTGTTTGGGCTCATTTTAATCGGGACAACGTGACGAATATGTTTTGGTAGGAGCTGCGTAACAAAATCTCTGCAAACGAGCCAGCTGTAGTTTATAAATAAATTAATTGTTTAGTGATTACTGATGGTTTCTTTCAGATACGCGGAGTACGGCACCATGCTCGAGATTCGGGACAGGGTTCTGTTAAAAGACGGTTGTAGTATACTGAGCACAGTCGGTGGTAGAAGATTTAGAGTTATCTCTGGGGGTGAAAGGGACGGCTACGATACCGCTCAAGTGGAATTCTTGAGGGATACAATGGTACAGGAGGACCAACTGTTGAGCCTCTTAGAGCTACACGATAAGGTAGGACATTTACAGTAAGTCTCTGCTAAAATACAATTCTAATCGATACCGTATTCACCGACAATCGTCTCAATTCCTTCGCCGTTCGTGTTCCAAGAATTATCTAATATTTTTCTATAGAACACCCTATATATTTTCTTTGATATTCACGTAGAGCGTTGAAAGACGAATCCAACGAGTACCATGACGATACCATTCCGATTATTCAGTCTCAAGATATTCGTGTGCGAAAGGTAAGGTTTTGGATTAGGTTTGTTCCTTCCAGATGCGGATATCTCCAGATTGAATGATTGGAACAGTATGGTCATTGTACTCGTTGGATTCGTCTTTTGACACTCTACGAAAATATCCAAGAAAATGTATATATAGGGTACCCTGTAAAAAAATACTTACCATTATTATACTAGCTTAAGGATTGAAAAGCTACCTAATCTAAAGATTGAAAGGCTCGGATAAACAACGATTACAAGACTTAATCTTTGTTCCAGGTGCGAGCAAAGGGAAGAAGATGGTGGGACACAGTGTCCTCGTCACAGCAATCAGAAATTCAGCGAGTATTCGGACGAATGCCGGACACAGAAGAGGATTGGCCCCGGCTCCCAGACGGGCCATCATGGACTTGGTGGTTGTTAGCAATCTTACCGTTGGGACCTCAGCTTCAAGTAGGGATCCTAGGCACAACTAGCCTGGAGAAGCGATTGAGAGCGATCGAGAAGACCCTGGACCACATGGAGCAAAGACAATTGACAGTAGCTCCTGCGCCATCAGAAGAGACGACAACGTCTTCGAGTATATGCAGAGACGCTGGCGGAATCACTGAGACGACGGTGTCAGTTATTCAACAGTCCTAAACGATGAAGAACCGACGGCTCCTCAGGGACACATCGTTCACAGATCATCAACGCCGCGGCGAACAAAAGGGGATTCAACTTTCATTCGATGTACAAAGTACTTGTGACGTAGGGTTATCGAAGATTGCCACTTTTTACTCGATATTTAATAACCGGAAGGCGATGGGCGTCCAGCGGTTCGTTGTCCGCTGGCCCCTTCTCAGATGCGTCGACCTCCGATCTTTCTTCTTATACTTAAATCCCGTTGATTACGTTTTAATTCGAGTACCTCGCGTACTCGCTAAACTTACGCGTCCGAGCGCCTTATCGACGGAACAATAACGATCGTGGCGAACGGATAGGGTTGGAACCTCGTCACACAGAGGATTTTCCGAACGGTTAATACAGAACTAACAATATTAACATATGACAAAATCCAAGTAGCGTAGACAAGCATAGAAAAGTTTGTATAAAGTGTCTCAAAAATGTTGTAATTGAAAGGGTCGATTCCTCAGAACATTTCGAGCAACTTTTTCCTTTGCGAAAATCTCCGCGGTTCCGTTACGGAGCTATTAACGAAAAACGCGGACTCACCACGCCCACAGCGGACGGACTCCGCCTAGGGGCGGGTCCTGCTGAACGCGGCGCGCCTGTGGGCGGGGTAATCAATTCGTTTTTCGTTAATAACTCCTAAACGAAGCGTCGCAGAACATTTCCGCAAAGGAAAAGTTATTTCGAATGCCCTCAGGAATCACTCCGTTCAAGGACGTATATTTTTGAGACACACGTATGTATGTTATTAGACTGAGGATATTTAGGTAAATTTACATCGACAATTCTCTAGTGCGTCCCATCAAGAAATTCCAAATGTTGACAGCAAATAGTAAAATTAATAATATATAATTCGGATAAACAATTGAAAATATTCACATATCTCGTACTATAGTTATCGTTCACCTCGGTAAGGCGTCACGATCCTCTATGCGCTGTTGCAATACGCAAATCTGTTCTTCCAGAATAGTCTATTATACATACATATATATATCTATATGTATACACACATTTATGTATACAGACGTACATACATACGAGCATGTAATATGTTGCAATCAGAGGTACGCACGTCGTTTCACGCTTACGTTTTCGATCGTACCCCGACTTGAAATTTTGTACCTTCTAATGAATCGCGTGGATATTATACTCATATACAGCCTGTTCTGGTCACACAAACACGCTGAAACGTAAACAGTTAACAATGTAAACGATTTGTTATTTTAATCAATCATTACTGTGAACAGATTATTCAGCGTAGAATTTTTATAGACTTTCAGGAAATGTACAAATTTAGTCTTCAGATGTTTATTGTTTAACATTACCGTGGATCTTTGTGCATGATAAAAATGGTTTTCATTCATCAATTGGATCTTTAATGTTTAATAAGTTAAAAATAATATTGTCAAATTATTGTAATGTTTTTACTCTTTTTATGGTATCAAGACCGTGGATAAAATCCACGGTCTTGATACCATAATTATTCTTTTTTAAATGATCGTTGGAATAACAGTTTGTATATATTTTGAACTGTTTGTAAAGCGTTGTTTAAACAGAACAGTCTGTAGATACAACGAGCGAGGATGTTGTATTTATAGTGAGTCTGCTGAGAGCGAGATGTTCGTAGAGGTATGATAGCGTTTATGGCTGTTCGAAGAGGGAATTTTTCGATTAGGCACGTTCTTTCAGTCCTGATTAATGAAATTAGTTTGATCTTTGACAGTCTTGATTGTTGTTAAACGTCTGTGAATGAAGATTCAATTCAGGATTGATGTTCAAACTCGATCAATCTTCCAAGATTGAAGTTTTACTTCAACCAGTTTTTGAAGATCAATGTTTTAATACAATCAATCTTTCAAGATCAGGTCTTCACCAAAAATTATATTCTTTATTTATGACATTTGTAACTTAGTAAATTGTATTTAAAAAAAATGATGGTGACAAAATTGAAATCGTTGGAAGAAGCTTTCGAAATAGTTGTAACATTCAATTGAAATTTTATTTTGCAATTTAAACATTTAAAGTTGTATAGAAATTTTATTTTGCAATTTAAAGATTGAATAGAAGCTTTATTTTGAAGAATATCACAGGAGAGAATAAATAAAATAGTATTTTAAACTTGTCTACGTTTTGAAAAACTTTACAGTCCAAGTGTGCATCAAAATTTGGTCACCGTCGTTTCATCAACTTAAAATTTTTGTAAAAATGTTTCAATAATTTAATTAAAATGGGGGACCTGTTAATCGAAAAACATAAACTGGTAATTAGAGGAGGAAGGACTCGCATTTCGATGAGATCGCCTAATTTCCTCTCAGCAACTCACAGCCATACATATTTGTCGGAAACCTATTTCCAACAACGACCAGTTCGTGTGGCGAAACGCTTTTGCAATGACATGAAACTCAATTTTTTATACTGTTCGGCCTGTATTCAAAACGCTCTAGTAGAACGAACCATACTCCTTTACACTACTTAAAAAAAAAAAGAAAAAACAAGAAGAAAAGAAAAATCAAGTAACCATTCTCCTAGAAACGATATACATACATAATATATATTTACTTGTTGATGTGCAACTCACGTTATACGAAATTCGTTGAACATTCTAAGATTCTAAGGGAAAAGTTCTTTTAACTACATAGACAATCGCCAAATGAACTATATTTATAATCAAAATTATAATATTAATAACTTCCTACTACACTCTTATCGGAAATTGGCAATATTTCGATATAAGACGTTGAGAAATAATCAATAAGGACTAATGGAATCATTGTTTAAATTTAGGGATGCGGAAGGTGGTAGTATCGAAATGTTTATTCGCATAAGCGTGACAAGTATACCGCTATTCGTTGTGTTTATCATCTGTCATCTGATTGAACAGAATCATTGTTTACGAAAATTTTAACAAAAAGAATTCGTCGGTATATAAAGTGTCCCAAAAATGTTGTACTTTAGTAGGATGACCTCTGAGGTGATTTCAAGTAACTTTTCCCTTTGCGAAAATGTTCTACATGGCTTTGTTAAGAAGTTATTAACGAAAAGCGAATTATGCACCACGCCCACAGCGGACGGTGCCCGCCTGGGGGCAGGTCTCGCTGAGCGCGGCGTTGTTATTGGCTGGAGCGGGGTCCGTCAGCTATGGGTGGGATGAATAATTCGTTTTTCGTTAATAACTCCGGAACGGGGCCTCGGAGAACATTTTCGCAAAGGAAAAACTTATTTCAAATGACCTAAGGAATCCCTCCTTCCGAGGAAATACATTTGTAGGACACCCTGTACGAACAAAGGTGTATCGTTTAGTGATAATACAGTGTTATGAATACGAGCCTTTAAGTTTATTCCGTCGCTCATAAGACTTTCTCGACTATGGTAGCGTATAGTAATTTATTTTCATGCGGTTTTTTTAAGTACATCATGTCCGAGAGATCATAGCGGTTGTTTCAAGATGTTAGGAACGTCATATCAATCATGCAATCAAACCGTGAAGAACGAAAGAATCGAAAAAATTAATATGTGTCTGTTGTCACGATTATTGATCATTACTCTTGTTATTAATTACTATTCTTATTACTATTATGGTTAAGAAGAGTACCAAACACTATAAACGAAGAAAATAAATAATGGTACACTCTGTCTACACAAAACTCTATTAGCTTCTAGCGTCGTCGATCACTCGAATATTTATTGTAACGAGCAACGGCGATCGTTTAAACAAATTGGCATGAACTGCTCTCGATTATACACGTAATTCCGATTTTCCACAAAAAAAAGAAAAAAACAAACAAGTGTGTAAAACTACGAAAAGAGTGAACCCGGGGAAAAATTCTCACACATTTTTCATCGCGTTTTCTAATCGATAAACAAGGAGCGTTGTCGATCTCGTGGAAAAAAAATTGATCGAGCGACACCTCCGTTTTAGATTTATATTCTCCTCTCTAGACTTTTACGAAGTTGTGAATCATGCATTGTGATATTACTGTATAGCCTACCTATTCTATATTGTTATAATATACATTACAAAATAGTATGTAATGTCACACAACTTTCCATTTTTACTTCAACATTTCTATATTTATCTTCATCTCTTCATATGGAATTATTGTAATAAAAATGTCACGAAATTGAACTTCTCAGACTAACATATATTTTTCATTCGTACCGTTAAATAATCTCTCCCGTCCCAGCTCCAGTTACGTAAACAAATTATTTTTTTATTTGCGATAACAGCTGTCACGAAATTCATGAAAAAATTGTGATCGAGGCAGAAAAAATTTGTTCAGAATAAGAAATTGCAAATCGAGGCTGCAACGATAATGTGAATTTTAATAGAAATTTGGTTTAGTAGATTGCAATATTTATTTCAATATTTTCAAACAAGTTATAAAAATAGAAATTTGACGTTTCACACGTCGAAATTTAATATATTCATAGTTCGCGTCAATGGGAATATGAAAGAACTTCAGATGAAAGGGAGTCTGGCCTAATTTTGACGTGTCGAGTATGAACGATGAGATTCAGTATCTGGAGAAGTATTCGGTTGCACCATCACCCAGCAGAGATTATTACGGGCTTAAAGTAATCCGTAACAAGGTATTAACAATCAGGCATTGATCAACAAATTTGATTTGTCAACCTCGATACGTTTTGTAGGTGATACTGTACATTTGGAGGATCTCGCATGGTCCACATAAGACGCCACTCGTGCAAACCTCAAATTTTGTGGATTTCGAGCGAGATAAATATTTGCAAGAAGGGATTCAACGAGCTTTTGGTATTTCGAGATTCGTTGCCTTTAAATATCCTTTTAAAAATTCGGCGATATTATTCGCAGGACTAAAATTTTTGTTAACCTCTTTAATATATTAATGTTTAAATATTGGTCACAAAAGAATAGAATTTTAAGAAATATTGCATTCACTCAATTCCTTATTTTTGTTAAAGGTAGCTAGTATTTTTCTTTTATTAATATCTGACCATTAGATTACTGGATTAATTTTTCGAGAAAGTCAACTTTCTGAGCAATAATAAATTATATTAATTATTTTCTTTTCGATTAAAATTTATTTCAGCTCCGTTCGATATCAATTCACTCAGGCCTGACAAATTTGTGAGTCTATTCCCCCACTACGCGCAGTTTGTGGGAACCGTGTCAAGTAGTGGGGGAACGTCACCGCCCAACTTAGCGGAACGAAGCGGGGAAAATTATTAAAATAATATTTAGTGACTAAAATCGTACCAATGTAAATAAATACAGTTTAATCAGAATTTTCACGCAATTGTTCCCCGTTTGTTAGGTAAATATTTATTGAAGCACGTGAGGAACATCGCTTCTAAACCAAGTCAGACTCTTCTGACGCTGCCAAAGAACGCTGTTGCGAGGTTGGTCAACTATCTGACAGTGAACGACGTTGTAAACTTAACAGCACTGTCACACGCCTCCAAAGAGGTAACAGCAATTAAATAAATAAATTCGAGACGTACTCCCGAGTTATTTTTAAACATTTAGATCTTTGACGAGAATTTCGTGTGGGAAATATTGTGCAAGAGGTACACGTCGTTAACGAACAGCGACGATAAATTATCCACTAATTGGAAGCAACTATTCCGGCTGACACAGATACGGGGACTAATGAAGGAACAGAAGGTATTTGTTAATTAATTCCGGAACCCTCGAAAATGAGATTTCACATACGTCAAATATTTAATTTACGTAATTCACTATTTAAATATTTAACGTGATCTAAAAACAATAAGTTTTTGTTCGTTATTGTTTATACAATATATTTATATATTTCTCTAAAAATTAATTAGGTTTATTAATAATTATTGTAAACGCAAACGTGTACTTTTAAACACTCCTTCGAATACAAATCTGGACTTTTGAAGGCTCATATGAAATACTTAGATAATTAAATAATAATTAAATTTTTTATTGTAAAGAGATTTGCATAATATAGTTAGAAATAAAATGGATAGAAGTTTTGCAACATCGATTTTAAAAATATTAGTTATCTCAAAAATGATTAGAAATTATTAAAAATTCAATATTAAAAATTAACTTAAAAATATTCTTCTACCGAAAAACAACAATTTTAAGTTCCGCCCTGTAAACTCCAGTAATAATCTACTGCTAGGTACAGCATTATATCAATCCAAAACTATTTCCTCATCCTAACTTGCCCCTCAACATTCTAAAAACCCATCAGCAGTTTAATTGAAAATCATGTCGTTTTTCAGGAAACTCGGTCTCGTCAGCCTCCGAAACAGCCGTCACTCGCAAAGCCGAGCACAAAACTCGAGAACTCATTAAAAGTCTCGACTCTAGCATCGAAACCAAAATCCCACTCGACCACGAATCCGACCTTGAAGAAACCCTTTCCGGATGCTCCCAGAAAATCGATTCAAAATCCGATCCAGAATCCCATTACAAAAAAGCCTAATTTCCCTAGACCGACATATGAGACGCAGATCAATCCTCAGATGAAAGTTCCTCCATTAAAATCCCTGCAGACGAGTGATCGAAAGAGTCTGAGGACAGCGCAGAGCAGCACGAAAGGAACAAAATCAGTGCACAATCCCGAGATAAATAAACTCCCAAACAAATTGGACTCGAAGTCTGACAAGAGACAAGCGAAGCCTAGGAGGACTGACGCGAAGGTTGGTAGCAGTGGAATTAGAGCGCTGGAGGATCGCCCTAACTGTGACAAAGCGAAGAGGCCAACTAACGGTAGCTCTGCCGTGATCGAGAAGTGCGGATCGATGCAATCTTCTCTGGCGAAGTCAAAGAAGACAGGGAAGAAGATCAGGCCGAGTAAATCGACGAATTTGAGCACGACAGAGCTACCAATTGCCGATCCGTGTCCAATCAGGGACGATAGCTTCGACTTTGCGGACCTAATCGAGGCCAGCCTGAAGAACATCCGCAGCCCGATGAGCATGTTCGATTGCAACCCCGTTAACATCGACAGAAAATCTTGTAGTGGCGATGGGAGGGATGAGAAAAAGATGGTGGACCGTCCTAGGGTGTTGAAGAGTGCCAACAGGAAGACTTTGGATAGACTGTCTGAGAAGTCGGAGCCCTTGACTGCTAAGTCTGTCGGCTCGAATGCCTCTTGCACTGGGGTGAAAGTGAAGAATAGCTTAAAGTTGGAGAAGAGTGAAAAGAAGGTCAAGAAAGATGGGGACAAGGTGAATTATCTTGAGAGATACGGGATTTATCAGGAGGGTATGCAGAGGATCAATGCTGAGGAGCATCAGCTGAAGAATAGGAAGAAACTGTTGGACAAGATGGCGGTGTTGAGGTCTTTGGGGTCGAATTTTGTAGGGAGATTGGATGAGAATGGCGTCGGTGGTGCCTCCAACCCGTATGAATTTCGAAAACGGAATCCTAGTTAACTCTAAAGCATAGACTCTACAGGGTGAATCGATGATCGTAATCGAAAGCTGCAGTTTCGTCAATAGTATAACGATTCGAACAAGATGTAACTCTGTAATTGTGAATTGGAATTATTAAATTTTCGACTGACTGGAGATTTTGGAATAACTAGTGATAATTTGGTGTTGTAATTGACAAATATTTGCAATAAACTATGGAAATTACTGGCAGTAACCGTGGCAATTTTATTTCGCACGTGTAGCAATATCTCCGGACCAGTACGGTTTTGTGCAAGAGACAAGAACCGAGGTTCTACCGCCCTCGATTTCATCGCTAGATGCATTGAACTAGTAGCTTACACCCTAACTTCGCTGATGTGAAAAATACTCAACAAAAGTACACTCAATTGTCCAAGACACAAGAACAGAGGTCCTACCGCACTCGCTCCCATCGCTAGCCATGGCAACGAGATAGAAGCTGATACCCTAAATTTGCTAACGTGAAAAATGCTCCCGGTGGTATACAATTCCACAGACAACTACGCTTCCGCGCAAGGGAGAAGAGCCGAGGCTCTACCGCACTCGATCCCATCGCTGCGACGACAGCGAGCGTGTCGATTGCGACAAAGTACATCGATTGTCTCGTGGGCAGATAACCGCCGAGAATAGTTAAGTCCAAGGCGATCGACGACGTCACGTCTTATCACCCCTCGTTATCAGCGCGAAGCAAAACTCTCCAGTCCTCTCGTAAACGTTTCCGGGGCCCAGCACGTTCCGCGACGGTATTCGCCATTCTCGATCCGCACTTTGCCGAATCCTCTCGCACCAGTCATAGTCGCTGACAGATGATAATGCAATCACTCTTTCCGACACTGTGGCCACGCTCGTTCCCGTTCGGATTTCTCCGATAATCGATTTTCGAGTGAGATCGCGCGTCTCTCGAACCGATTGACCTTATCACTGGTTCTAGATTAGCGTCAATCGGGGCGAGTACTGCTGCCAGTGTCAGTGAACAGTCCAGATATACCGGGTCGTCATTTCGCGGCGAAAGAATGACGATCACCGTGGTCCAGGTGAAGCTTGTTTCGATGATCGCCATCGGGGTGGGCAGCTTCGTCGTTGGCGTTGCTCCCGTCTGCTTCGTCTCCCGGATCAGAGAGCTGCAACAGAGACTGCTGCTTTCCTGTACCTTGTGCTTCGGTGGTGGTGTGTTGTTGGCGACCTGCATACTTCATATGCTACCGGAGTCGAGAGAGCTCATGCCCGACTATGCGGATCTGATATTCGCTTGTGGATTTCTCTTATTGTACCTGATCGACGAGACTATACACTATGTCTGGGGCAGCGAGGTCGATCACGACCCCGAGGCGAGCAGTAGGGGCACCGACGGCCGATATGGCGGGAATAGGATGTATGTGTACATTGCAATCTTTCGGATTTTTTCTTTTGAATTTGCTACACATTTTTTGGGGAATTTTTTGGTTGATGTTGGAAAAGATAATTTTAGTCTACAGCAAGCCTGGGCAACTTGCAACTCTCCCCATTAAGCCTTGTGGAGTGTAAGAGGTGTTTATAGAGACTAGGAAGGGGTATAGGAGGCCTTATCGCCGCTGTCACGTGAGGCACAGCACGGTAGGGGCAATGTGAAATTGTGGATAGTGGGGGATTCGGTCCACTGGTAATTTGGGAACCTGTACTGTGCGGAGCACGGAAGAATTGTAGCGGGAAGGGAACGGGGCAAGAAATCTGACCACTCAGATGTCCTTCCTTTCCTCTTGCCCCGTCGAAGTGTCGACCGTTCGATATACATGTCGGTGAAAATTCAACGTTTCACTCTAAACCACTTAATAACATCGCTCAAGTCTTTGGTAAACCTCTGATAATGGAAAGCGAATAAGGAACTCGATAGAAGCTATTGTCTGTTTCCCCGCTAATCATGTTACTCTTTTATCCGACCTATATCCTCAAGAACTGAATGAAAGTTAATTCGTTACGTCAGGATGATCGATTTATTTTTCAATAAACACCATGAATGTACGCGAACTGACACCCCTTTCATTTCACCCCTCCGATTCATCAATTTGCAACTTTGCAAATTTAATAATAATACCACAATAATATTCTAAAAAATACTATACTAAAGTAAGATCTTAATACTCTTAATATAATAATTGTTGTTAAATTGGCTCAAGTAACAAAAATTTATTCATAATTTATCTTTTCGTAAATTTTTTCAAAATCCTCAAAATTATCAAAATCGATATCCCTTGCCGGATCGTTAATTATGATGCGAATTAGCATTGCGGAATTTTTCTCTGTTACAGAGATCATTGCAGGCCCCATTCCCACCAGGTGAATTACTCCACGTCGGGCCAACCGACCAGCAGTATTTATCCGACGGAGTATAATCCGAACACGTCGTATCAGGCGGATCATTACGGGAATGGAATGAGCGGAGGTTGGAAAAACAGCACTTACGGGGCGGTGGAAGTTGCACCGGGTGCACCCCCGTCCTGTTTTCACGAAGAGGAGACATTGTTGTGCCACGGTAATCACTCGGAGCCCTGCCCGAATTCAAACACCAGCCTCGTTGGCCTTTTGCTGGCGCTCACCGTGCACTCGATGCTCGAGGGGCAGGCGATCGGTTTACAGAAAACAACCTCGGAGGTACGTGATGGGCGATATTTAATTAGGGGACGGTTACCGAATTTTGGTCCTCGAGTGGCAATCAATATAATATCATTTCCAAACTGAAAACAAATGTTAGGGAATAGGAAAGGATGCGATAATTAGGTTAGTGATAATTAGCATACGAACAGGGTAGGTCAGGGTAGGAATGAGTGAGACAAAGAAAGAGAGGGAGAAAAAAAATAGATCTGTAAAGTTAGGATACTGTAGGCCAAGTCATATTTCTTAGCTGTAAGGCTAAAGTAAAACAATAATAATAATAATTATAATATAATATAATTTCTTAACGCTTCAAGTGGACTTGAAAATGAATTTTTATAACTTAAGAAGAACAAATAAATAATTGAGTATGGAGATAATAATTGTTTCGTGAAAATAAATATTTGCGAATTTTTGTAGACTTCGCGACATTCGTTAAAACCATTTTGGTCAAGTGGGCGGGGGTATCCATTGTTCATACAGCGTGTCCTTCATTTTGCATGGATGAAGAATAGAGCATGATGGATTCGAGGTATGGCAATGATTAAACGGTGGTATGCGATCCTAGTACGGTTTATTCCCTTTGAAGGCTCACATATCACTCGCTCACCGACTCTATCCTCTTTCGCGATATTCGTTAATCGGTCCGGGATGATATATACGCAGCGTGTTCGAAAACCGTCCACAATAAGTTCATGTATCTTTAAATGTAAATAGGGAAGCTTTTTATCATTTTGAAATTTAATGCTCCGTTATATATAAATAACTATTTCACATTATTTTGTAGACGTAACAAGAATGTGCTGTCCAAATTTTTGACCATTTTCCTATAGGATACAGGGCGTTCCGAAATTCCTTCAACATCTAGAAATGGGAGGTTCTTGAGATGATTTGAAGCAACATTTTCCTTTGCAAAAATGGCGTCCGCGGCTTTATTAAGGAGTTATTAACGAAAAACACGGACCAATCAGAGCGCGACCTAGACGCGTGTTGGCACAGTCGTGTTTTTCGTTAATAACTCCTTAACAAAGCCGCGGACGCCATTTTTGCAAAGGAAAATGTTGCTTCAAATCATCTCAAGAACCTCCCATTTGTATTGTATACCCCAAGAAATAAATTCGGTAAATAATTCCTCAGGGAAGCATCTTTACAATCTTAATAATCGCAAAAGAATATTAAAACTCGTCATTTCGACCGGTCCCGTAAATCTAGCGTTAAGAAATATCTGTGTCTCTTGATTTCAGGTGTTACTTTTGGTTGGAGCAGTGGCCTCGCACAAGTTCGTCGTCGGCTTTTGTTTAGGCTTGGAATTAGCCGGTGCGAATAGTTCTGTCTTCAGGCTGGTGCTTGCGATATTCACCTTCTCTGCCGGGTCTGCGGTTGGCATTGGAACCGGAATGCTAATGCTTGGGGTATGTACACATACAATTTTTAATTAAGCAATCTACTTTTCCATGGTTGCCGAAAATGTTGGTGGTAGAAAATTTCTTATTCTTTTTCTTATCTATATTCGAGAATTATTCGTTGTTACAGATGAAACACGAATGGCTGAAAGTTTGCTTGCCAATTCTGCAAGGTCTAGCCGGAGGATCGCTGCTGTTCGTGACAGTCAGTGAAATTCTACCTAGGGAAAGAGCAAGATGGCACAAGAGCAAAAGACGTTCTGCTGGGATCATGCAGTTCTTCTCTGTGGTGCTCGGTTTCATTATTATATTTGTGATAAACAACTATGTAGGCGGGTGATGACAGAAATCAGTGATAGAATAAATTCTTTACAAAAGATACGAGCCTCTAATACTAACAAATCTAGGCTAAAACCCAGTAAATATTCGATTTAAGCATAATGTACGATCTAAGAAAATTGCCTATCCCCTCCTCTGCGAGGCATTGAACCTCTGCCCTATTTTTTTTAAGCATTTCAGCAGTTTCAGTGCCCGATTGTCACAGCGTTAAATCGAATGAAATTAAAATCTACAGGTCCGAATAAATTGGAATGCCATCGCGCAAAAACTGAGGGGAAAATAAAGGGAACGTCTGAAATAAATTGCCACAGGGAGCTATTCTTGTTTCTGTATAAATATAAGAGCAAGTACGTGTAACGTTATTGGGAGAGTCGTGTCAGAATAATAGAAGGGTTGAATGGAGGAAAATATAATACATACTTTAAAGTTTGAAAATAGAATATTCTAACGAAATCAATACGTCGTTCTACTCGACGGCGATTCTCTCCCCATGCAATCTTTATGTCTGGCAAATGGGACATTGGAAAATGTGACAGAGACGTATTGAAATGGTTCTGTTCGATTTGCAAATTTCATAACACATGCAAATTTCTATAGGTGGAAAAATTAAAAAATTAAACTGGTGGCTCCCGCAGCTAATTGTCGCTTCATTACAAATTCAAATTTTTCAACCATATTGGAGATTCATTACAGAATTGTACGAAACAGAAATATTGAATAAAAATGAACCAGAAATTTTTAAGTCGACTGTAAATGACAGAAATTCAAGAAAAATGTATTAGACATATTTTAAGTCAATTGTGAATGGTAGGAATGAAATAAAAATGTACTTTCTTTCCGAATAATTTGAATAAGCCAACAATCGTGAAAATATTCAGCGCATCACTCCCGAGAATTAATTTCTCGGAAATATGTTAAGAACTCGGTAGACAACTTTCAGAACAAAATAGTGCACGAGTGGTTCTATACTTTGTAATGCAATATCTCACTGCAACAACTTCTAACGAGATGAAGACTTTCAGGTCCATGCACTGCCACGAAATTTAGGGAACCATGACTAGCTGCCTGCATGTTGGGTTAGGTTAGCTCGATCCATCTCGTGAAAAATGAGTTTTACGTTTCTGGATATCTGATGAGTTCCTTCCCTTTTTTACATGAATTATTAGAGCAGAAATTTCAAATGAAATTGTGCAGAAATACCTGCCTGTAAAATTTGAAAATTCTGCAAAAATCCAAGTCTGTGAAATTTTTTAATTGTACAGAAATACGAATCTGTAAAATTTAAACATTGTGCAGAATTAGAAATCTGTAAAACTTGAAAATTGCGCAGAAATTCAAATCTGTAAAATTTGATAATTGTGCAGAAATTCAAATCTGTAAAATTTTTGAAATTTGTTTAATGGGCTTGAAGATAAAAAATTAAAAGTTAAATGGTGGATACCTTTTTCAGCTTATAACACATTTATAAACAGTCAAAAATTATGCAAAGTTTAAAAATAATACTTATTCTCGTTTTGTATAGATTGATATGGCCTGACAGATAACAGATGGATTTTCTGATCGGTTCAAGATGGCGGGCGCAATACAAAGAGATTATCAGTGCTTCTTTTTAGATTTCAAGCATTTCAGAGATAATTCGAAGATAATGTCAAGAGCGATAATCTGGACGAACAAAGTATGACACAGTAAGTTGTATAAACTTTGTAGTCCAAGACTGTTTCACTAGCATTGCATTTAATTCGAGAGTGTACGAGACCTCTGTAAGCATTCACAGAAATAATGATTAATTTTCCGAGGGCCAATATTCAAAGAAACTTCGATGATAAATAAATGATAAAGCGTCGCGATTGGTGAATATCTATCATCGCTTTGGCAGTAGTTCTTACTGGTGAAAGTTATGGAATTTTCCAATTTCCTTGTGTTACAATAATTGTACTCGTTGCAAAATAAAAATTCTATTCATTGCAAAACACGATTACATTACTCTTATCAATATTTTTATCGAGTTGGAAAAAATGCAATATTATCAAAGTTTATAAATGTTCTTATTACCATACATTTTTGACGTTTCTCCTATAAATGGCTCTGGGCGACATTTTAATAAAGAATAATTAAAATGAAAATTATATTAACCTGTTCCGACGAGAAAACATCATATTTTTCATTGAATTCGTGTGCACAAACGAGTATTAGTGCCAATTAAAATTGCTTGCACGAAAGAATGTATCATCGAGGCGAAAGTTTCACAAATATATTATAACAAACGAACAGCAATTCTTTTCACGTAATTTATACTACACCAGGCAGGACAATGCAACTTCGTAGTTGCAATGTTCTAGTTGCATGCTCTCAATTGTCGAGAGCAATGCAATATTTACGGTTATTACACTTCGATCGTGTATTTTCATAACAGGAGTTTTTAATACGATCTCGCGATATTTATAGTTTGTCAGGGCGACTTGAATCGAACTTTTTATTACGTGTTCTGTTCGTTCTATTGATAAACGATATTTCAGAAGCGTAGGTACATGATTGAACTCGCCGTGTGGCCGTTATTGAAAGACGTGATGAATGAAAAACAATACAGAGAGAAATTTTTCTGAAGATTGCGAAGCAAATGATTTACTGGAATTGTTGTTCGAAATGAACTGCCATTTTTTTCTCAATAATTTTAGTCGTTCGAACAAAGACGCGCGTAGATTGTTTATTTAATCAAACAATCATGCGCATGCATTATTCACTCACTGGTGGATATTTGGATATTAACAATAATATTCTTTTGAAATAAAGAGATCACATGAATTATTTACGCATTAATTGGAAAATGTTAAATCACTTGAAAACGTGTAGAATGTATAATTTTATTAAATTATGTTGAAAAGGAAGATGCACGTATTTGATAATCAAATGAGAACTGCTTGAAAAATAATTTTACTGTATTAAACATTCTTAGACTAAACTGGAATGTTATTCAAGAGATAAAAATACCTGAAAACATTCGGGAAACATGAAGTGAAATATCTTCAAACTTTTTACAAAAAAGAGATGTTGTTTGTTTTGTAAAACTCATCCGATCCAAAGTTCCTCTATCGATCTGTTGTTCGCCAGAAATTGTGTCGAATTTTTCAGCTCTCTTTCCTCCCAATAAAAACAATTGTATCAATATCCTCAGCTTCCAAAACATCCACAATTAATTCGTCCCGAGCGGGTTCTAGAATTTTCATACAATCTCGCCATGTTTCTCCACTAACACAGCAGTTTAGAATAAAGCTGAATTATCCGCGAGCGTTTGAGGCTCGAAGTTTTTCCTCGACGGCACGCAATTTGCTAAATGGAGAGCTGTCTTTTCACCGGTTCTCTTTCACGGTGAAAAACACTTCAACGATCCGACGGTAATTGCAGCGCGATTATAAAGTCAGTTTGCACGTCCGTGTGTTCTCGTTCCCCACGAAAATTTTTCACGCGACAATTGTTCGGGCGCAACTAAGCCTCGGAAAATTCAATCCATTAAAGGCTAAGGGTGAATTTATAGTGGACCTGCGAGCATCGACGATAGCGGCGCGGTGAAAAGAAACCAACATTCGTGACAACATTTCGACACATACTAATGAAAAAGTACATATGTATTTTCTTTGTTTTTCTTTTTTTTCACCGCACAGCTTACCTCACTGTTCCACTATAAATCCACCCTAACTCGAAATCCTGCGGCTCGCAACACATTTCAGATCCTTTTGTCTCGGTATACCCCACTTATGAAATCCTGTTATGTATAATGCACGCGAGCTGCGGTTTATCTCGTCGTGGTTAAAAACGCGCCGGTAAATTCGAATCTAATTGTTCCCCGCTGACAAACGCGCAGTTGGAAACGCTTTGTTCCGCCGTTTTAGGAACGCATAAAATGTTAATACGCGGACTTTTATGCAAGATAAAACTTCTTACGTGGAAATTGATTTGTTCGAATAATTCTATAAGGTCGTACACACAAAACGTGCCATTAATATTAAATTTATTTATTCATTAATTTAAAGGCTGCGAATAACCAGGGCCAGTCACATCAGGGTAAAGTGCCGTTTTAGGAACGCATAAAATGTTAATACGCGGACTTTTATGCAAGATAAAACTTCTTACGTGGAAATTGATTTGTTCGAATAATTCTATAAGGTCGTACACACAAAACGTGCCATTAATATTAAATTTATTTATTCATTAATTTAAAGGCTGCGAATAACCAGGGCCAGTCACATCAGGGTAAAGTGCGGCAGTTCATTAATCGCAACTCTAAAAGGCGAGAGATTTTCTACCTTTTGCATATTGGAAAACTTGAAAATTAAACGGATTCGATTCTGCGAATTCTCACAGTGACACCCGAGAAGGGGACTATACTTCGCGGTCTTGAATATTATTCCAGAGTCGGACAATGCAAACCCAATTTCGTATGGAATGATGAACACTAAATTCCGTCGACTAAGCTACTGCACATTTAACGTAAACATACCTCGTCTTTTACCTTCCGGGCCGACGAGGCGTTCGATACGCTTTACATACACATTGGGTATGTCCACTAACGCGATCGAACCACTAGGTTGTGGGGGGTTAGTCCAAAAAAAATACATGCTGGTGAAACGCAGTGGTACGTTCCCTGCATTTAGCGCTCACACACCATTATATGGCTAAAGGCACACGTCGCTACGTTCAGGTAAACTACAGTGTTTTCCGCCATCGTAAGTCACGCCCAACGCCATGGCTTGCACCGCATTAGATGCTAATACAATGGTCACCATGACTTTGTCGTGCTTACCGCCACAGGTGACGTAACTTAATACGTCTTCTTTTTGCGAACAGTATTTTCGAACGACAGCGGAAACACTAGTTCCATTGATGGAACGGCAAACGAGTCGTGTGTTATGGCACACCGCGGGGAGTTCAACGTATCAACGTGCACCGTGCTTTTGCGCCAACTGCTTACGGCAACCGGGTCTCGGAACGTACCAATACGTTTCTTCTCTACGTAGTGGTCCGGTGGGCGTATGCTCCACATTTTGACGATATCAAAAATTCTAAAGTAATATAAAGTGTCTCCGAAATTTAATGGTCGATGTTCCGTGCGCGACTGGTTCTGCAACGTCAATCCTCAAGTCTAATACGTTGTCGCGACTTTTACAATTAAATCCTAATCAAAATCGCGAATGCCTGCACCGCACCCGACAGCCGTATCAACTGCATGGACCTTTTCTCAGTGGTTCGTTGCAGCTGAAGCATGGGCGCCTGAAATGACGGAAAGACTCGAACACAAACGCGATACTTTTGCTGCGCCACGCTAACTCAACGAACAGAAATCCAAAATACTACTTTACATTTTGTGCAATACAATTAAAAGTAATACGAACCGCGACTATTTCATTCGCAACGCTACGCTCTAAACAATCTATATTTGATTTCTGTTCAAAAATGACTAATCCATACGCGTGATTTTCTTCGCAACGCTAATGGAAATCGCGGACGTGCCCATCTCCGCTGACCGTTGGGGCGGCGAGGCCTGCCCATGTGTACAACTAACTACAATAAATCTACTACTACTACTTCTACAGACGAGTACAGTGACAAGGTAGAAATGAATGGAATGACTTCGCATCCGAAGATGCGAGGCCATTGTAGTTGCCCTCTTGTGCGACAGTTTGTCGGGGCCACTTCGGCATGAAGCCTCTTCTTTTTCTTCGGCGGTCCACCAAACATCTGAAAACCTAAACGTGCTCGCAGTGAAACGATCGGCGACTTCCGAGACGAATAACAAGTTTCGAGAGAAGTCGATCGTTCCGCTGGTGCAATCGAGTAGGTGCGCAACGTTTCGAAACCCTAATTCGCGCGCGTTCGCGTCCGCGTCCGCGAAAAGCTATACGAGCAGGAAGAATCGAACACGAAGCATCCATTCGAACGTCATGCCTCGTTCGATTTAGTTTCGAGACGAAACTTCCAGCTCTTCCGGTGACTGACTACCGTGCGAATCGCGAATACCCGAAGGAGAAAACGATAGCCAGCCCCGGCCCCTACCTACTTAGAACGAACAGTCACACCAAGACGGTAAGCTACCTACCTACCTAGCCCTATATTTAAAAAATGCAAAAGGACACAAGCTCTCCAACACATTCACAACACGATCTCCACACAGACGCCAGGGTGCAACAGCCTAACACCTAGAGAGAACGTCCCGGGACGCCTCCGACACCCTAACGTTCGAATCACAAGCACACTCTAGGGTACGTACCAGTTTTCCTGAAATCGACTGACAATGGTAGCAATCATTGCGAAATAAATCAATAAATCAAAATAACAGCTGAATTATATCGCACTTTGTTATTTAGTAAATTAAGAAAGCAACGCGGGCGCGCACATTCCACGAAGATCCATGTAGCATGTCACAGATCGACAAGAATATGCGCTACCGAATCTAGTTTAAACGACCGACGCAGTTCCACTGTCTAACACATTCACACACAGAAGTGGAAAATACGTCGTGCACGATACACCAACCATTGTCAGTCGCCACACAAAAACGATCGAAAAACAATATTCCATGTGCCCGTTGCTCTCACCCTCCCGAGTAGCACCTGGGCACGCGAGAGGATTCGAGCAACAAACAGGGAATCTCAATATCCTGAAAATCCTAACTAAAAGAATCTGTTAGAATTTTGTACGGGCTAACGTTCATGCATTTTTTACGAAATGACTCTACTTTCAACTCAAAATATAATCTCGATATACAAATCAAATATTTAATTATTGAAAAGGCGAAGGAAAATTTAATAATTGAGCAAAAAGAGACTAAAAAAGATTTTAATAAAGATATTCAACAATTTATTAATTTATTTGTTCTGAATCTGTATGGAAATATTTCAAAAACCCTAGGAAGATCCTTTGGACAAAGCAAAGTTTCGAACTGATGGAAAAAGTACTCTACTAAATGTAAAGTACTTATGAAAGTAATATAAGTTGATTTGTTTTGTCTAAAGAATCTATCCGTCGCGAATCGTCTTTTTGTACCTGGTATCTAATGCTTCCAATCAATTTGAAATAATTTTAAAATACAAACGATATTCTTGATGATAGAAAGCGGCTCTAGTAATTATTTACGAAATTACGGAATTCTCACACAAATTGGAAATTCAATTATCGAAATTGTTAAATTTATAATAACAAACGCGACGTACAAAAAGACCCTACTTAGCTAGGAAACAGATTATGTACTACCCGCTTGAACGCCTGGCGTTCTCACGGTCACTATACTCGTCAAAATTATCTACGAAAGAAATAGAATATAAAAATCACAGTTGTTTAATCACTTACTACTTGCTGGGAGGATGTTATGCTGCGTTACTCACATTCTCTCTTTGGTATTTGAGCATCAAGGTAGACAGCATTAGGCATCCAGCATTAGGCAGCATTAGGCAACAGGTTCAAAATATTGTATACCCTTAGGGCTCTGTAATAGAAAGGATAAATCTATTTAATCTCAATAGGAATAAAATAACAAAAGATGAATATTTATTAATTGTACTTACGCTCACGTCCTCACTCTGCTTGAAGAAAGCACCGAGTAGCATCGAGTAGTATCCATGGATTCTTTTCCCTCGGAATCTGTAACAGAAACAACAAATTCACTAATTTCAGTCGCCCAACAATCAGAAACTAAATAAGAATTAATAATAAATAAATAATTGAAGTGGAATATCAAATCACAATTAATTTTAACGTAAATTAAATAAAATCGATATCTATCGCACGACACGTATTAAAACAATTGATCGTCCTTTACAAGAGTAAATCGGAATTAATAGAAAATTAATAATTAAAATTGATTATTTATTTATTTTTCATTGATGATATGTATGTATAAAGATGTTCAATAACATAGAATAATTTGAAATATAATTTGAACTCACGCTCACGTCCTCTCCTGCTTCAACAAAGTACGCCATGATACTGTCACGCTTTCGATTATCGAAAGCAACGTCAAGTATCGATCTGGGCAATGAATATGGTTCTTTGATCCATGGATTTTTTCCCGTGGAATCTGTAACAGAAAGAGCAAACTCATTACTTGCAACTGACAAACAGTCAGAAATGGAAACAGCATTAGTAATAAATAAACAATTTAATTTGAATATAAAATCATAACGGAAATTACATCAACTCGATTTGTAAGGAACGACACGAATTCAGATACAAATGGCCGTCGTTACACAAGAGTAAATCAGAATTAATAGAAAATTAATAATTCAAATTGATTATTTATTAATTTTTCATTAATGATATGCATAACGATGTTTAATGACATAGTATAATTTGAAATATACTTTGTACTCACGCCCACGTCCTCTCCTGCTACAACAAACTACGCCATGAAGCTGTCACGCTTTCGATTATCGAAAGCAACGTCAAGTATCGATCTGGGCAATGAATATGGTCCTTCGATCGATGGATTTTCTTCCCGTGGTATCTGTAACAGAAAGAGCAAACTCATTATTTGCAACTGACAAATAGTCAGAAATGGAAACAGCATTATTAATAAATAAACAATTTAATTTGAATATAAAATCATAACGGAAATTATACCAACTCGGTTTCTAAGGAACGACACGAATTCAGATACAAATGGCCGTCGTTACACAAGAGTAAATCGGAATTAATAGAAAATTAATAATTTAAATTGATTATTTATTAATTTTTTATTAATGATATGCATAAAAATGTTCAACAACATAGTACAATTGGAAATATAATTTGTGCTCACTCCCGCGTCCTCTCCTACTGCAACAAATTACGCCATGAAGCTGT